>BMAV01016715.1:326244-346767 GCA_019973955.1 Trichonephila inaurata madagascariensis | reverse complement strand
TTTATAAACATTTTCGAAATATTTATTAAAATTTGTTAAATATATTACATTTAAGTTATAAGCAAAAAAGGCGATTTAAGTGTGAGGTATGCAATGAGTTATTTTTGAAAAACATTAATTCTCATGAACTTTAATTACTGTCAGATATATAAGTATTTATAATTGAAGTATTCCTGAAATTCCTAAGAAAATTACAGGGAAAATCTTAATAATATTCAATTTAAATAAATGCGTGAAATCAGGAAATATATACTGTATTTGTCTCAGAAATATTACGTTTGGAACTTATCAAATCACCATAAATATATTCCACGAGTTTGTTTTACTAGTTCGAAATCATTTGTGATATATTTGTGATTAATAGTTTTTATAAACATTTTCGAAATATTTATTAAAATTTGTCAAATATATTACATTTAAATTATAAGCAAAAAAGGCGATTTAAGTGTGAGATATGCAATGAGTTATTTTTGCAAAACATTAATTCTCATCAACTTTAACTACTGTCAGATATATAAGTATTTACAATTGAAGTATTCCAAAAATTCCTAAAAAAATGACAGGGAAAATCTTAATAATATTCAATTTAAATAAATGCGTGGAATCAGGAAATATATACTGTATTTTACTCAGAAATATTACGTTTGGAACTTATCCACTCACCATAAATATATTCCACGAGTTTGTTTTACTAGTTCGACTTCTCCCTGCTAAATTGTAAATGTTTAACTTTTGAGGGAACTATATTGAATAGTATATAAAGGAAGAAAAAGAAATGTCTGTAACTGTAACAACCAACAAGCGTTTGTTGGTGTTTGGAGGTACGAGCAAAGATCAGCCGTAGCAGGTTTTAAACTCAAACTTATTTATCACTTTTACCTAATCAACACAGCTAAAGGTAGGAAATGCACTTAGAAAATAATTAGAAGAGCAATCACACGGCTTAAGGCTACTTAACTACAACTCCAGTGCTTCTCAAACTTTCAATATCTGTGACCCAAAATTCAATCATAATTTTCATCACTCCCCCCCCTCCTCCTCCATGTAATAATAATATATTAAATTCAATAATACTATACTTTGATGCTAAAGCTACAATACGACTTTAACCTCTAAAGTGCCCCAAATGTATGTAAACGTCTCGTTCAGTCAAAGCATTAATTGCCCCGGATGTATATTCGTACTTCATAAGTACGATCTTTTCTGTGCAATGCTATTCATACAATTATTCCAAAGGCTTTGGAATGCAACAAAAAGACCTTAACAGCGACATTTGCTTTTTTATTCCTTTTCTTCCTCCCCCCAAATACATCACATACGCATGCCTACGTAGAAAATGGTGGTATTTGGGAGCAAATCACATATCTTTTAATCCGCAGAAAAGGGATTAATTATAAACTGTACAAAAAAATTATCAATATAAGTGTTAATTTTAGTATATAATTTTATATATGATAAGCCAATGGGGTCAATGGTAATTATTAAACTTATTCTTAACTTAGTATTGCTAAATTAATTATAAAATAAATTGTGCAGTACTGAGACATTTATGAGTGTATTATATCAGTGTAAATATGTATTTATTTCTTATTATGCCAGAGTGTATTTTGTTTGTATACTTTCAGAAAATTATTAATTTTTTAAATAATCTTTCGTTTTTCACTTTTGAATATGCTCGTGCTCCCCCTCGTAGAATTATTACGCCCCCTAGGGGTGAGCGCCTCATAGTTTGAAAAACGCTGTACTACTCCCCTTACTCATGGAGCTCTCTGGACTTCTATGCTAGAATTACGGTAATTCTCTTCATTAATTGTATGACCTCCAATTTTATCACTTTTATTCTATAATTATCAATAATCAACCATCCAGCGACTATCCGTCGAACTGACATCACATACCTAATTGTTAACGCTTAAATTGAACAACTCATTTGAATAAATAAAGTCTTGTTCTTCCAGAGAAAGCCTTCAATAGAACATATAATTAAAAATAATAATTTTACCTCAAGAGGATTAGTAGAAGGTTCGCGGATATAGAACAGTTACATAACTTTCAAAAAATCTCAACTTCAAATAACTTATTAGTTCTTTTCTAAAAAAAGTTTAAGAATGAGTTGAATAATGGTATATTAAAGAAAAATCAGATGTTTAAACTTTTCAGCAAACAGAATGAAAAAAAAAGTATTTAAGTCTAGAAATAATGTTATTATTTAATATTATATTGAGAAAAACAGTAATAAAATAACAGAAAAAAATGCCATGGTTTAATTGAAGGATTTACAGATATATTAATAAGTAAAACAGAATTTTTTAAGTTAGAGAAAGATTTAAGAAATGTAAATTATAGAACAATTTTCTGGTGATATGGTTATAAATATCGTTAACGTTAATTGTTTGTTGTATATTTTCAAAACCGGACACTACGCGAATATTGAAAATCATCACATGCGGGAAACGTGCTTGAAGAAAAAGCAAAATAGGTGCAAACTGTCGCAATTTTATCTTTATTGTCGAAAATAATCACTTATTATTCGCTGTATCATTATACACCTTCATGTTTTCGCTGCAAAGTCTCTGATTCTCTTGAGCAGCAGTAGTTGAGTAGTACAGCGATCTGATTGTTGTTCGTACCACTCCATAGCTGAGTCTAACGCAGAAAAAGCGTCAGCATTTGATGGACCCTAGCTACTTTCGTTGTTGTTGTTGTCCTCGTCTTCATCCGTTTCATCGTCGGCAGGGTCCGGTTCTTCTTGGATGGAAGTCACAATCTCGTCATCATTTATCATTTGAAATCTACAGTCTTCTGTATTGCATGCCATCCAGGTTTCTACATCTTCTTCATCGCATTCTTAAAATCCTGGGATCGATTGGACAAAGTCAGTAATCTCCTCCCTATGGTCGTCATCGAAATCTTTTTTGCCTTCTAAATCTGGCCACAGCTTATTCCATGGATTTTTAAGGCTCTGTCTTTCGAAAACGCGCTGTTCGAAAACTTATTCATCTACAGTTCATGTAGTTGACAAAAAAACAAAAAAACTGGTTTGGATATTTGACGCTCCGGATAATAAATGTTCGGATAAACGACGTTCTACTGCACTAAGCTTGCTTGGGGACTAAACCCTAGGGTTTTCGCTTGGGACTGACCACCTGATCGGGGCCTCAGCACCCAAAGGTCACGCATACTGAGATGGGCACAGTAGGCCTTGACCTTCATGGGCTGTTGCGCCACTGAGTTTAGGTTAAGAGTATTTGTGAACTTTTCAGATGCTGGATTTTTATTTTTGTAACAGTTCATGAAAATTCAGTCTAATTTAAATAGAGAAATGAATCTAATTTTACTAATGAAATAACTGACAATGAATATAATTAGTAGAATACATCAATAAAAAAATTACAAACCTTGTCCAATAATCAGACACTCATGTAACATTCAAATAGTGGAAAAAACTACAAAGATTAATTTTATGAGATTTAATTAAATTTTCAAAATAAAAAGTAACTAGTTAAAAGGCATTGTAGTTCAAGAGTTCATGAAAATCTGTGAGCGTTTTTGAAAAAAAAATATTCTTTAATTTTTTGATTGCTCTTTTGATTTTATAAAAATATTTAAATTTGTCAAAAATGTAACAAAATAGCAAATTAACTTGATTTTTAAAATTCAAATGTAATGAAGAATAATTTAGTAATTAAAAAAATAAATAAGCAAACAGTTTCTTCTCTTCTCTTTACTTATTAGAAATATTAGCACTTTAATTTCCAAAAACAACTGAAGTATGGTATGGTATCGGTATGGCTAATAGTTTGTTTTTTAATGTGCTGTAGCGTGTAAACAAATCATTAGATGCAAAATGTTAAACAAGTAGCTATGTAATGGTAACGATGAATGCAATCTCCTGTGAGGTTTTATATATAAAAAGCTAAAAAACAAAACAAAAAAAAAATCCTTCAAAACTTTCATCATTTTGCTAATGCAAATTTACGTAGTTATTGAAATAGCAAATACAATTACTTTAAAAGTGGTGTAAATCCACTTTCCGCAAACACATAGAATTTTAATTCAAATATTACACATCATAATTTATCTACTTCATTTTTACATGTGAGGCAGCTATGTTAATAACAAAACTAGTAATATAAAAAGAAATTAAGTCAATTCCTACTTAGATCAACAAAGAAAAATTTTATTTTAGCTACTTTTTATTAAATAGTAACAATTAATGTAAATATGTACATACATAGGACAGAATCACAACATTAAGTGGTAATTCAATTTTATTAATTATCATTAAAGTATCGTATTGTTATCCAAGACAATTGTGTATAAAAAATTTCAGTTCAACTGAAAGCTACGTGAGGAAAAAAAAATCTTTTCAAGTTTTGACACAAGTCGCTAAAAGGGACACAAAGTAGCCAAAAATGATGCCAACGTAGCTGTATTTACAATTCTTTAAATAATTAGTTTTAATAAATTAAATTTTATTAATTATGATTAAATTACTGTATTGTCATCCAAAATAATCATGTATATATAATTTCACCTCAAGTGAGAGCTTTAAAATGTATTTTATTAAAGATTGGAACTTCCACCAAGATAAATAAATAAATAAATATATAGATAGTGTGAGCTAATAGTGAAGGAATGAAAAATTAAATAAATAAATGAAAATCATTCATTCACTGGACTTCGGTGGATAGCGATACAAATTTAAAATGGTACGTAGTAGTCAAAAGTTCTCGGACTGTAATTTAAAAAATATCACCAATTAAACTGCTGAAACGCATTTTCCTTCGAAATAAGACTTTTGAGTAACAACAAACTTTTGCCATGGCTTGTAAAGGTCATTGAAACATTTCTGGAATCCATTTTTAGCCATGCGGGAAATGATATGCTGACACACCCTTAGCATGTTAAGATCCTTTGACAGTATGCATTGATATGTGGCCGAGGATATCCGAACTGATTCTGCTTTTGTTTGAAGCTTGTACTTACGTACCACTACAGAAATCTTTTCGATGTTTACAGCGGTGCAGGAAGTCTACTGACGTCCAGAGGGTTTGTCATCTTCGACACGTTCCCTGCCTCCCTGAAAAACTGCCACTCAAAAGCTTGCGTTCGCGATAGTGTATCAAAGCATTGTGCACCTGCTTCTAAATTTCGAAAGTCTCCGTAGCACTCTTTACCAAGCGAACACTAAAATTTATATTCATTATCCGCCGAACAAACGTAAGCCTGCAAGTTACGACGGCGTGATGACCTATCAACCACGTGATTTGGGACAAACTTTTTTTGAAAAGGAGAAAGAATGCAGTGACATAGAAATGTTATTGTAGCAGCTCTACACTGCAAAAATTTTCCACATTATAGGCTCAGTCTGGAAACTTTTGAATCCTACAAGTAGATATTGATATAAATTTGCAATTATAGTACTTTTAATTGCATTGCTTGAAGAAAGATTGAAATAAAAACATTTCTTTTGATAATATTAACACAAATTTCATTAAAAAATCAGTTTTATTTAATTGAAATACCATCCTTACTAATATTATAAATACAAAAGTATGTTTGGATGTTTGTTCCTCTTTTACGCAAAAACAACTGAATGGATTTTAATGAAACATTACAGTGATATAGCTTATGCATCAGAATAACACACTGAATATAATTTATGAAGATATTGTGTGATGTCTACAAAATATAACGATAATTGTCAAGTAAGTAGGGAAAAATTCTGCCATCTACAAAAAGTCCCGTGACAGGATATATTTATCTTTTATGTGGGAAGCGAAACTATTCCTTGTTTGTTTTGTCTACGCCTGGTGCCAGGATCTCCGAAGGCTTGAGCAGACGGAGCGTGAGGCAGATTACAAGTTTAACATAAAATAAATACAACAGAAAGTAATATTAACGTATTACACTTCTCTAGATATAAATTATTTACACTATTTTAAGCGTTCAGTACACAAAATTTATAACAATGTGTTTCTTTTGCTAAGCGGAGATCAGCTGAACAAGGTGTTAATCGACCCACAGGAGAGTTACGGGGAGTTATAAATAATAAAAAAAAAATCCTTTTTATAAGCTATTAGATCTACCAACATAAAATTTAAAAAACCTGTTTTTTGTTGTTTTTCAGCTGAGATATGCCAAAAGCTTTTTTTTTTGTTTAATGTGCAATTCACGTAAAATTAACTCATTAAAAACTTCTTTATCCTCCAGTCTGTATTGTTTAATTTTTCATTTCACCCGGGCGAAGAGCGGGTATACTAGCTAGTATTTAATATTGCATGAATTTACGATTTTTGCGTTTTGTTGACTTTGAAGTGGTGCAAGTAAAATTAAGATCATCAAAGGTATGAAGTTCTTTTATAACTCATACCTTAAATACAACCATACTATAAATTTAAATTAATTTAATATTTCAAAAACATAAAATGATCGTATTAATAAGTACTATATTTTTCAAACCGTTCAAATACAATACCTTAAATGTCTTCACATTTACTAAAATGGTGGAGTATATCTCGGGTCCAAATCCTAGTGCTTCCTCCCGTTAGTCCCGTTCCTCCTGTGACAACTCAGGTGGCATCCTTATCACTTGACAATGGTTCAGAATTAGGAGGTCTGCCGCCAATAGCCCTTGTGTTACTTTCTATTGTGACGTTAATATAACACTTACTCATTGTGGACATAATAGAAAATGGCTTCTGCGTGATTTCTGGGAGATTCTTTAATTTGGATGTTGATACAATTCAAATTTAAACATGATTAAGGAACTATGTGTAATTTTAAAAGTAAATGAATTCTGTGCGCTTCTAACACATGCCCAGAAGTTCCTGTAAATCCCGAAATGTAAAAAGGCTTTCTCTTAAAAATGTACCATTTTTCATTTCCTAATAATAGCTCACACTCTCTATATATTTATTTATTTATCTTGGTGGAATTTTCAATCGTTAATTAAACACATTTTAAAGCGTTCAATTGAGCTGAAATTTTATATACCTGATTATTTTAGATGACAATACAGTAATTTAATTATAATTAATAAAAATTAATTGATTAAAACTAATTATTAAAAGAATTACAAATACAGCCACGTTGGCATCATTTTTGGCAACTTAGCGACCATTTTGGCGACTTGTGTCAAAACATGAAAATATTTTGTTTCTCACATTTTAAAGCGCTTGTTTGAGCTGCAATTTTCTATACACTATTGTTTGGGGTAAAAATACGATAATTTAATTATAATTAATTAAATTAATTGACTGAAACTAATTATTTAAAGAATTGCAGATACAGCCACGTTAGTTTCATTTTTAGCAACTTGGGTCAAAACTTTAAAAGATTTTTTTTTCTCACATCTTAAAGCATTCAGTTGAACTGAAATTTTATATATAAGCGATTGTTTTGGATGACAATACGATACTTTAATGATAATTAATAAAAATTAATTACCATTTAATGTTGTGATTCTGTCATACGTATATACATATTTATATTAATTGTAGCTATTTAATAAAAAGTAGCTAAAATAAAATTTTTCTTTGTTGATCTAAGTAGGAGTTGACTTAAAATTTTTTTTATATTACTTGTTCTTCACAACAATGGAAACCAAAAATCCTAGGTTTGAAAATTATAACCCATTAAGGAATAAGTTTTCTTAACATTGCAATCATTTCTTGACATCTGAGGATTCAATGATTCACTAAACTCAGAGACATGTTTTCTGATGTTTCGCAAAAGATATGCCTTAAAGCTTTCTTTTGAATCATTGTTGTTGTCCGGTTGCTTATATTTTAGGTAACAGCAAAGGAAAGATGAGGATGAACATATTTTGTTACCCATCAACTTAATGGAAAAAGACTGGTTGCAGAAAAGTGTAATGTATGGCTAGAAATATCTCGTTTTACCTTTTAGGTATATTTTTCTGAATATATCTTGAACATTTGATTCCTAAAAATATACATGAAACAGCCCGAAATAGTTTCAAAGGGCAAAAGTAAAAACAGAAGTGGGAAGGAGATCTGAGTATCTACATTTGAAACACTGTAACAATATTCTAAGGAATTACAGTTTTTATGGTATGAAAATAATTCAAGAATATTTTAATAGTGATAATTAGCTCTGGGAACAATTGAAAGTAATGAAAATATATGGTAACTCAAGTTGTGTTTAAAACCATTTGGTATCCACGAGGAAAACGAAAGAAAAGAATCACTATATTAGTGAAATATTCTAAAACTATTAACTTAAATCTCAGCAGGGGCGGCTCTAGGGCCGGACAAACCGAACCCTTGTCCGGAGCGGCAAAGTTTAAAGGCGTCATTTCGATGAAATTTAAGAATTTTTTTTTTGTTACAAATTTTTTTTATATATTTTCTGAAATATTATTGGGTGGGAATTTGTATATTATTTAACATATCTTATTTCCTTATTTTGTTCTCTAAATGTTTAATGCTAGTTTTCTTTACTGTTGAAGCTTGAAGGGTTTCGATGCGGGAGTGCATGTTAAATCATGAAATTTGATTTGTTTACACATCTTTCACCAGTAATTTTCTTCCCACTTCGGAGTGAGGTCACAATGGACATTCCTTTCACCCATACGATGACCGGTGCCAGCTATCCAAAAGGGGGACAAGGGTAATTAGAATTTTTGGTAGAAAAAGAGCCATATGAGATATTTTATATTAGTCTCGAGTGCAGTTACTATAAGTTAAAAAAAAAAGCTTGTGATCCCCACCATCAGTAGACTCTATTTCGAAAAAATTGACCTGCTGAAATGGGCGATTACTTCTCTACATTTTACTCCTTTCAAATAATAGCAGATAATTTTGTTCTTAATTTTGAATTATTTTGAAACTTTTTTAAGACTGAAAATAATATAAATATAGTTGTTATGCTGCCTTTTTGTCCACAAAAATTATTCTAGTTTTATAAATGTGTATCTCTGTGAACAATTCATCGTTTTTAGTAATAACTTTTTGCTTTAGAGAGAGGGGCAGCATTTTCCATTTTTGTTCGGGGCGGCAAAACTACTAGAGCCGGCTCTGATCTCAGCATATAGAAGTAATAAAAATGTTTGTTTTTAATAAAATATTTCTCAAAATATATTCTAATGTGGTATGCACCTAAGGAAATTAATATGCACCTATAAAAGTATTTTCCCCCAATTCTATGCCCTTTGGATGGTTATCATGATGCAACTTCTCAATTCGGCCACACAAACATAGTCAACGACACTTGGTTACGATGGAAATGAACGAGCTGAAAGTGAAGGGAGAAAGAGATTTTAGCATTGTTTCCTCAATTTAGGACTAGGGTGGGTAGACTTTTCCAGGGTGAGGGGTACTTTTGATGTTTTTAAGGTGTTGTGGTCCACCCAGTGGCGTTGGTGAGACCATTGTGTATTAAAATTGAATGTTTCTTAACACTTGTTTTTGACATTGTACTCTCTTTTAAAATATGTCAGATTGCTAGTTTTTTTACAAAACCAAAGTAGCACAAAATTGTTACGTTGAATGATTGAACAACTACGAACGACTTCTGGCCCGTGAAGGGTGGACGTATTCAATACAGTGGGCAAAAAACATACATGAAGCGATGAATCTGAAACCGACGTCTATCCTTAACTTGTTCGCTGCCGAGTCCCTCGCCATCACGGGACATGATATGAACACGAAAACCAGAGGCGTATCTACCACCGTATCAGCCGTATCAATGATACGAGGCCCCCAAGCTACAGGGGCCCCAAAATGTGTAACTACAGTCCCACTAACAAGAATTCAATATCTAAAAAAGGGCCCAAAAGGAATCTTGATACAGGGTTCATTCAAAGCTAGCTACGCCAATGACGAGAACCCAAACTCGTGGAAGCGTGGGGTGTAGAATGATAAGAATGTAAGATGAAAACGTGGGATCAATAGCCAATCCCGTGCTATCACGGGAAGATCTGATCATCAACATTTACTCTCCCCTTCAGTCAGTTTGTGTTGAGGTATCCCACTACATTCGGAGCCGTGATTTTTTAAAAGCGCATAAATGGATAATTTTCATGATATTTAGTGTCACTTAGATTAGAATACATGTATAAAATTGTTTTAAGGACATTTTGACAAAACATTTTTATTTAAATACAATATTTGGGCAAAAAATTAACTTAGAATAACCTTTTCTCAAAATGTTCTCCTTTTGTGAAAATACTTCTATTATAATAATATTTTGCCTGTATATAGCGCAGTCCTCTGCACAGAGGCTCAACTATGAGTTTTAAAAAATTCACATTATTTTCAGAGTTACAACCAAATGAAAAAATTTTATCGGCGTATTTCTCTTAAAGTTTTTCCCCTCTGTTGTCGTAAAACATGAATAAACCCACTTCTAATGTATATATTTCAAAAATTCTAGTTGAGCCTCTGTACAGAGATCTGAGCTGTATACAGGCAAAATATTATTAGGAAAGAAGCATTTTTCACAAAAGGAGAATATTTTGAAAATGGGTCATCTATGTGCATTTTTTGTCAAAATATTGTATTTAAATAACTTTTTATTGTAATACTATTCTTAAAACAATTTTATATACATTTTCCAATCTAAGTGACACTAAATATTATAAATATTATCCATTTATTCGCTTTTGCAAAATCACGGTTCCGAACGTAGTCGGAAACCTTAAGCAACATCGTGCTCCTCCAATGAAGGTGCCCATCTTGTCTACACATTAATCGAATCATTTGCTTATATAAACATGTCCAGCTCTCCAGTCTAGCTGGAACCTGTGTATCCTAAATATGTTTCCTTTAGTATACGTGTTTTAGGTCATAGAAAAAGAGGTCACACCAAAAGGGCTTGGTTGTCCACTGGTTGATTGCTATCGATTTAATGCCCATCCATGATTTAGAAAATGCAGAAATATTTTCAGAATGTTTTAAAACGTTTACTCTAAGATCAGTTTTGTTATCTTTAACAAAATAAAAACAAATATTCACGAAATCTGGAACCAAATTTTATATTTCTTAGCAATTTATTAAAACTGCACTTAAAAGCAAGTAGAGGCTTGTCGTGATGCCTCCTACTCGGTTTGGTTGAGGAGGATATTTCGTTGGTCGTTGAGTTTTCCGAAGGGATCTCAATGTAGTAGAGATTGAGGCGCCATTAAGTCGGATACGAGATGATGACAAATAAATATTCACAATAATTAACTTAACTATTCGATAGGTAGGCATGAGCTTAAATAAGAAATAACGGGTACTTATTTTTAATGAGTTGCAACTCCTGAACTCTCCAAAAAGAAATTTTATTATATCTTCGAAAGACTAAAGGACTATATAATTCTGGACGAAGTCAGGAATAAGTGACTACAATTCAGGTAGTACTAGCTGGCGATATATTTTTCGCCTAACATATATCTATTCTCTTTTTCACTGACTAATAATGAGCTATTTAGTAGGGGCGTTCATTTGCCACTTGGAGTTGTTCTACCTCAAAGTGCCAATTCGGCTAATTGAAAAAAAATGAGCTAGAGAGGATGTGAGTTAGTAAATATTAACATCGCACGCTATTCAGCTACTCAAAGGCTTTTGGTGACGGACGTGGTAGTTTTAAGTCACGGTCAAGTGACGAAGACGACATTTTAGCTGGCACATCCTAACTTGCACATTCCGCCAACGGGTGGACGTTTGAGCCTCGACATATATAACGTGCATCGGCCCCTTTTGCACGGAGCGTTTTCAGCGATGATAGGCTATAAAATTCATGATACTGCACAGCCATGCATCCGTTACCTTGACGACTAGGCAACCATAATCATGAGTTAGAGAGGATAGACCTCGCGGATTGCCCATTGTTACAGGCTAATGCTATATGAAATCGTTATTTTGAACCACGAAGTCGATACCGTTTAAAATCCAAATTCTTCTAACTTCCCCATCACGTTAAAGTTTAACTTCAACCCTCACTAGATTTAACGTACACCCGTCTTTCCGCAAGGTAGGTCTTTAGTGGCACGAGGACTCAACCCAGCTAGACGAACACTGACCCCGAGCTCGTTGCCATGTCCGCTTGGCAACCGAAACTGTTTTAGAGTGAACTTGAGCTGAAGTGATGCTTTAGATATTGTTAAATTATGGTAGATGGTTGCCCGATTAATGAATACCGATTTTTGGAAAATGGAATACAATGTCATTGAAAACAAAATATTTCCAGATCTATTTTTAATTATTAATATTAAGTTATTAATAATAATTTATGTTCATGTCCTTGTTCTTTTGTCATTGTTATTTTTTTTTGTCAAACCCCTTTGACATAGAGAATAAAAAACAAATTAAACATTTTTCTATACATATTTGATATTCTAATAGATCAAAAATATGTAAATATTTAGAAGAAAATTTCTTAGTAACAGTGGAGTAACGGAGAATATTAGGGCACCCCTGCAAAATCAGGTTGTCTGCCCCAAGATAGATCTTACAAAGTTACTTGTGAGTTAGACTTTGCACCCCTAAGAATCCTGCCCCCCTCCCCCCAATGCGCGGGTGTACGTTACTCCACTGTTTAGTAATGAGAAGGTAAATTACCATTTTGATTTAGAACAAAATTCTTATTTTTTGTAGTAAATTTGAGAACAATTCTTTGCCTCTTAATAATAAAATATTTGATTCAAAAATATTGAATAAAAACATAATCGAATTATTTTTAATTTCGTAGAGTTAAAAATAACATAAACATTTTTTTAATAAAATGAGAAGTTATAATTCTTTTAAGAAGTGAAATTTTTTATATACTAAGCATAGAGAAAAAAAAAAGAAAAAGTTTGTTTTAAAATTTAGCACATTTTCTTTAACTTTATCGCTTCCAAAACCAATACAATTCGAATAAATTAATCTGACAAATTTAAATATATTTGTTTTTCAACTAAATCTAGTCGATAATTCATAGCAATAAGTTACATAAATTACTGTTCCTATAACGAATTCCAAAACATATACCAAAAGAAATTCCTTTTTGTTCCAGGAATTGCAGTTTGTCTTTTCTCTTCCAACTTGTTGTTTTCCTGCTTACTGTTATCGTCTAACATTTTGCATGATTACTTTTCCGCTTTTTCATATTTACAACTAAAAAAATGCCTTGCTATATCCTTGCATCGATCAAAAAATGTTTATTTCTTCGTGTTTCAGACAAATGGTATTCGAATTCATGGTAAATGGGAAAGTTGAGCTCATTCTGCGTTGTTGTTTTGCTTTTAGAATATTTCTGATTTGCATACGATATTAAGAAGTCGCCAAGATCGCTTTTCCTTTTTTTGTTTATGATGATCGAGATATTTTGATTTATTTGAATTGTAAATTTAGTGTTATAGCTTTTATATCAGTGCACGTAGCTTTTTTTTAAAAAAATCTTACTTTCTTGTGAGTTTTTGAGGTTATTTTTTTTCTCCTTTTAAGTGTATGTTTTTTCCATGCGTTTGAAGAAATTATCTGCATACTGTAAATATATATTGCGTAAAAATAATTAAGATTAGTTACTGTACCACATACTTTTGTTAGAGTAGCTTTTAATCGTCAAAAAGCATTCATTACATTTAAATATTCAGCTAAAATGAATCATTACATATTTTCTCCAAAGTGTAAGAATCCTTAAATAAAATGAGATTCACAAAAACTTCACTATAAATACACAAAAAGTTATTAGTTTATAATAAACAGCAAAATAAAAAAAAGGATTTAAATTTTAAATTTTGTTATATATTAATAATTGTAAGATTAAAATTTCATATTTTAGGTTTGATTTTCTTAAAAGTTTGATTAATTGGATTGCAAAAGAGTAAGGGAGAAAAGGTTTTAAGAGTTAAAGAAGTTTTAGGCGTAAAACGGGGTTTAACCACATACGCCATAAAAGTATATATAGTATATATATATGACAGGCCTCATGGAAAAAATTATAGTCAGTGGTGGAACGTACACCCCTGAAACCCCTGTGTTGTGGGGGACCCAGGATTCTAGGGGGCCCAAAACCTGACATTGCAGGAGAGCCCTATTATTCTATGTTACGCTGCTGATAGCAGTAATCTATTTTAAGCATGGAAAGAATAGCAGTCATTTTTTAAGCAATTTAAAATTTATTCTATCACCTTCAAACTATTCCAACATGGCTGCCATTTGGCGTCTAACTTAATCGAACAAAGAATATTGACTCAGCGAGGACACATCAACTCACGCTACTCGAATATTCTTTCTGTCTAAACTATGCTTGACGTCTCTGGGCAATTGGCTCGCAAAACAAGCCTCTCTCCCTTATCATAAAATATTTTGGTGCCTGAAAAAAGTAGCAGTCCTGAGTGGAAAGGGAGCTACCTGATTGGTGGAACGAATGTGGAAATGGAGAGTGGCTAAGTGATGCTTGGATACAGAGTCCAAGTGGAGGAAAGTAATTACTGAAATATCTGTCTAAACTGTGTGTGTGTGTGGGCTCGCTCTGCCTTTAAATAGCCATACTTACTCTAAATCCCTACGCATTAGTAAAGAGTTCGCTCTATTTTTATTTAAAATTTATCCAATTTTTCTGAAAAATTGTTTATTTGCTTGTCATTTTTGAAATAAATCCTTATTATTTTACTCATACACAATTGAAAACTAAGTTAAAAATCAAATTAGTGATTGTTGTCGTGTGTTTCATACTGGGATACACACGAAAGACAGATGAACAGAAACATATAATACAGATACAGAATAATATAGACTTTTACTACAAATGATGATCAAAGCGCAGAACAGAAGAGGTGCGCTGCTTTCCATTCGTTTCGGGAATCCGTTTCAGGCGAAAGTTCGACTTCTTTTCCCGAAGATACATCCATGCCTTGTAAGGCACCGTCCCGTGGGTGCCCCTGTTCTCCATTATCTACGCGACCTGTGTTTCTGTAGAAAATAATGAAGAACCAGACTTATCATTCAACTTAATATCTGTTTGTTAAGATCTTAACTTAATCACAATACACAATAATAATAATAATCTAAGCAAGTAGATCTGGAATGTGAAGACAGAAATCGTATTACCAAATAATCGGGTAATTGACCACTATATCTAACTTTACAACTTAATTCTAATCTCACTAATACACTCACTTTCCTTATAGTTTAATCAAAGGTGCTTATCGCTATATCCCACCTTGTTTGTCCTAACAGACGTGGCTTCAATCCGTCTCTAATCCTTGTGGTCACACGGATCCACTTTTAACTTGATTATACAGGTACCGGTAGATTAAATCTTGGACTTGATATTTCCTCTATCTTTTACTCAATCACTTCTAAGCATAGACATAGACCTCGCATAACCACCTCGCGAACGCTAAACTTCTACTATATATAAGATTCCTAATTTGCCTATATACACACGTTCTTCTTGTCGAGTTGGTTGGAAATAATTGCCATTTCGGCCCCAAAGAAAACCCACGAGGACTGTTAAAAGAAAACGCGATGGAAGCCCCGTCACAACCTTATTCAGGGTTTTAACTCGATTACAAGCCGAGTGTCATAACCACCATCTTAGGTGGGCGGCAAATTAGCTTTTGATTGAATGACTAAGAAAAATAGGGGAGTATTCTTAATTCCATTAGTATTCTTGCTCATTAACAAGAATGATAAAGTTTATTCTTTACACAATGCATGTTTTCTTATTTCTTGAAATTCAAATTATGAAAATGAATTTCGAAATATTACTTATCTTACTATTGTTATTTGGGTTAGTCATGCAAAAATGCTAAATTCTGAGAATAAATCTGCGATAAAAGCTTACTTCAATGGCGTGTGATAGTATAAAATTTACATTTAAAGTTACATTATTGATATATGAATATATTTAACAAAATTTAAAGCTATATTTGATTACAACAACTATAATAATTGTCATGAATAAAATATAAGATATCTTCAATTTTTCTTATTTTATTCATATTTCGAATATTTCGGGCAACAAAACGTATTTTGGTCATAAAGGTAATATTTTTAAATAAGTAAATGATTAAAATTAATTTAATTACTTAAAATTTTAACAATAGGTATTCATAACAAATATGTCAAATATATTTTGCAGTACAAAAAATATACTTTAGTTAATCCGCTGTGCTGATGCAGAAACGTATGATAACTAAATTAATTAAAGTTTAAAAATTTGTTTTATTTAATGAAAAAAGAGTAATTAAAATAAAAGTTTTTTAATTGATTGAAGTTAAATAGCTTGAGATACTTTTCGTAAATTTCCAACAGAAGTCCATGTTGCTAAAAGTAAGTACTAGTACTAGCATTTCGCACCAAACAAAATCACAAGAAAAGTAATTTTCACATGGCCTGGAATTATTTTCCTTTTTGTACTTTCCTTTGTTTTTCTCCTCCGTAGTTTCCCACAAGATTGTTATTTTGTAAGAAAGTGCTTTTAGCAATCAAGGGGTTATTGTTTTAACTTCAAATAAATTGTCGTACCTGTGAACTTTTACGTTAAATTAATAGAGATTGCATGAGCATTTATGTAAATATTTCTTTTAGCATGTTGAAGCCACTGTTCAAAATAATAAATAAAATATGACATATATTTAATATTATATTGATTTATTATTTTATTTCCCCCCACACAAGAATATATGTAGTATACAAATATATATATATATATTCCTAGAATTTAACTTTCATCTTACTTGAGGCAAGATGATGAAAGATTTCGTCATCTTTTCCCTCCAGACACTAAACCTTCCCTGTAGACTTAGTACCGCCTTCTTCTAGAAGCACAGAACCAGTTAGAGTCCAGGAAAACCTCATGAGTCATGGATTTTGGTGAGTTTTCCTGTTCACTATCTCTTCCGACTTTTCCTATCTAAGTATCGTTGTCCCCCTAAATCAGGGTTCTTTTGCCTGTTAAAAAGCATTGTAACATGTTGGCTTAGTGTTCTTCCTATAAAGGAAACCCAGGCCTTAAATAAAGACTTGGTTTTCAATAGTTATTGTTACTGGGTCATATATATAGTTTGACTTAATTTTTCTCTTTGTAATTATCGTTATTGATTCTATTGGATTTTTGTATGCTGATTTCTAAATTGTTTTTAGATTTTATGTAAAGTAAACAATTTTATTCATATATTTCAGAAAAGCAATATAAAATAAGTAAAATGTTATTGCAGGGTAACGAGTAATTGTTTTTTCATCCAACGAAATATACTCCATTATTCTAATCAGTTAAGAGTATTAGTGATAAAGGTTGAAAACAGAATGTGAAGCATGTTTTAGTGTATTTAAAGCAATTTTGGGGGTTGCCATTTGAAGTGCTTAGGTGGATAACATTGGAATTGTAGGTAAATTTTCGCTTCTGCCTTATAATGAAATATACAAAATACCACTTTTGAAAAAGGAATGTTATTCTATGCTCCAAATTGTTGCTGAAATACCGTTTGGTCTTTCTGCTGTAGTGTAAAAGTTGAAAAAATATCCTGAAGTAATTCTATTGAGAATAGGAAGAGCAATGTGGATAATCAAGAGAAACAAATTTGCATGAATAGAGATATTGCACAGTATTTTACTTTTACTTTCAAACAGAAACAGAAAGCTTAATTCCTGACAAATTATAAAATAATTAATTTTGACATCGAGTGGAAATGTGTGCTTAAGAACTGTTAGAGGAAGACTGCTGAGAAAGTTGGGGTTTGAGGTTTCAAAGAGATCACCAAAAACTATTACTTACTAAATGGCCCTGGCAAATCATAGACTGTTAAAAACTTAGAAAATGTAATACACTGATGTGCCACTGAATTACGGATAGCAAGGGCTATGCAAATTGTGTAGCGCTGCGCATCATTTATATGCAAGTAACGGAGCTGTGGTAACTGCATATATAGCGCGTACTATGATTGTTCTGAATTTGTTGTTGGAATTGTAAGTATGGATAAACTGCCTGATTTAGACGCCTTCGATCGCGGATAAATCGTAGGTGCGTGACGCATGGGCCATTCTTTTTCTGAAATTCTCAGACAGCTAGGATTTTCAAGGTCAACAGTGTCAAGAGTATACCAAGAATACATGGATGGTGATGGTGGTAAAAAACTAGCGATCGGGCAAACTGGAAAGGATAATAGCCTTGACAGTGCGTGGTGAGAAACGGCTCATGCGTATTGTACGTAGCCAGTGAAGCCAAACATTAGCTCAAATTACCACCTAGTTGAATAACGGGGCCAGACTACAGTCAGTAAAAGGACTGTGAAACGCTCGCTTCACGGTATATCTTTCGGCAGCCGTCAACCTACGAGAGTACCATTGCTCAATGCTCACCAACGGGCTGCACGTCTTGCCTGGGCAAGAGAGCACAGTGACTGAAGTGTAGAGAACTGAAAACGAGTAGCATTGAGTGATGAGTCTCAATTCCAACTACTTAATGCCGACGAGAGGCTGAGAATGAAGCGCGTCAGGCTCATGAAGCCATGGATCCTGTATGCCAGGTTGGAACTGTACAAGGGCATGGCGGCTCAATCATGGTCTAGAGTGCTTTTCCATGGCACTGTTTGAGATATTTGATGCATTTACCAACCTCCTTCAATGCAATTTGGTACGTTAAGTTGCTGCGTGATCACCTCCATCTGTTAATGCTGTTCTGTTATCCGCACGGTAATGGAGTTTTCCAGCAAGACAACTGTACTTCTCACAAGTGCCAGTTGGCTACTGGCTGGTTGGATGAGCATTTTTTTGAATTTCCTGTCAAAAGTTTGCCACCTAGAAGTCTAAACCTAAATCCTATTTGAGCATCTTTGGGATGTTTTGGAACAAGGTATTAAGTGCCATCAGCTAGCATCAACGAACCTTACTGAATTATGGACAGCTTTAGCCCATATTTGACAAGCCATTCCTGTGGAACGCTTCAAGAAACTTGTTGTATCTATGCCTCATCGTGTGACAGCCGTTATCTAGGCCAAAGGAGGCCCAACTCGTTACTAGGTAGGTATCCCTAATTCAGTGGCACCTCAGTGTATTTGATTATGAAAGTCAGCTATGTGCTTTAGGCAACAAAAATATCCATGTAAGACCCCGCACTCATGAAGAATTCAGCCTTCAGTGTCTGAAGCCCACAATAAAAAACCAATGAAAGCGATGATATGCTGCCGTTGTTGTAAGACTTCATTCCGTGAGAAGAACAAAGAAAATTAATGAATACTACAAAACAATACAGAATAACATAGACTACTAGCAGTGGGAATATTTTTGAAGGTCAGTCATGGATTTTTCAGGACGATAATGCTACATGTCACCGTGTAAAAGTAGTCCAAAAATATCTCGAAGACAATATTTTAAATAAAATGACCTAAACAATTTAAATAGTTTAGGGATCTTCACCCGATAGAGAACCTATAGCATAACATTGATTACGATATTTGGAAGAAAAAATCTTTAAGCAAACGCAAGTTAGTTGAAGTTTTAAGATTTTCAGTCAATAACGTTGCTACGAATGAACATTTTGTGAAATTGGTGCATTCTATACCCAAAAGATGTAGAGCCATAATTAAAACAAAACGCGACGTCATAAAATACTGATGTTTAAGCATGCAACATTTATGTAATTTTCAAAAATCATGTTAAATGGAGAGGGGTTGAAGAGCTTTGTGCTATTCTACTGTGTATATTATGTGTATCTATATTGTGTTATTTTGTATGTACTATATATTCTTGAGTTGAGGCAACTAAACTGTAAAAATATACTTGCAGGATTAAAAAAAAACTAGTAACAGATTTGAAATCAGCGTTAAAAATAGAATAGAATCAGTAACAACATTTAAGATAATTTCATGAAGAAAATTACGTTTAACTCAAAGATAAAACAAAAAAAAATGAGTATGTTTAGGACTTAAGTTTAAAATTATCTCTTTTTTTTTGGAGGAAAAAACAAGAGATTTTTAAAGAATTTTAAACACTAAAGCTATGAATCATTACTTTCTCAACATTTAAATATTTAATGAATTAGTTATTGATCTTGATATTAAGGTAGGTTAACATTTTGGTACGAATTACGCACAAACATAAAATAATGCTCAAAGATAGACAATTTTAATTTTTCATTTTAAGAATAAAAATTTACCCGAAATCTATTTCCTTCCTAAATGAGAAAATTTCAAGTGTATGAAAATAACTAATACTTTTTAAACGTTTAAATTTTCAACTATGTTAAAAAAAATCACTGAAAGGAATGTAAAGTTATAACGTCAGATTTCTCTTTTGTGTTCCAAATACCCTCTCCCCTTATATTTGTCGTCTAAATTCATTTCCCAAGTGACTCAGAAGGAATAGAAAAATTTTATCTTAGCAGTGTCGTGTTTCCTCAAGTCAATATTTGACTTTCCTGATCATTAAGCCCCTTATTCGGAAAGAGAAAGATTGATTCAAGCAGAAGTGAAAGTATTTTCTCTGAAATTAAAGGACTCATTTCATTCCTAGGTTCATTCTGCACTTTTATAGTTTTTTACTTGTTAACTTGTTAAAAGTCTATGAATTCCAAACACTTTGGTAG
>BMAV01016715.1:312765-325844 GCA_019973955.1 Trichonephila inaurata madagascariensis | reverse complement strand
ATATATATATATATATGTATGTATGTAGGGTTATATACTAATCAATCTTTTTAAAATCGTTATTAATTTAATTGAATATTACTAAGAACCAAAAAGAACAATTTAAGGAGAAAGGTTTGACTAATGAGATTTTAAGGGATTAGTCCTCGGTTTCTCAACTCTGTCCAGATAAGCTGGTAGCATAGGGGATTATTAAATTCATTCGCTACAGTGACTCAGAATAAGATGCTATATTCTGTTGAGTAGCACTTTTTTATTATTAGAATCTTTTTTCAAATCAATCGCTTCACTTTGTAAAGCACAGGAATATGTAAAGTCTATGGATTGTTATGTTAGAGTTCCTTTTGTACCACCTATAAGGTTGATTTAGAATCAACGTGAATGATTTTAGTATGCGAATAAAAGTACTAATTAAAACATAAACATTTATTCATAACGCGGCATCGTAATATAAGTCAATTACAACCATTTCTGTTCTTCATTGATGTCAACTTTCGTTTTCACAAATAAACATAAGCAAAATGATTACAATTATTTCATCGATATAAAGTGAACCTTACATATCACGAACATCGTGATACATTACACGTGTAACATATGGTGAACCTTACGGTATTAAACTCATTTTTGAACAAGATAATATTCTGTCGCATCCGACACACTTTCTATAACTTAATTTCAAGTATACAAAACACTTAGTTGAACTCAGTGGCTTCATTTCTCCGACATAGATATTTCGGTCTTGATAGGAAGTAGCTGCAATCCACTCAGAGTGTTGCCCACGACAATTAGGACCACATCGGTAAGAAATCCCGTAGGAAACCATTCAGAAACTTAATTAGAGTAAATCACGTCAACAGAGAGCTCATATCCAGGCCAAAGTTAAAACAAAGTATTATTGATTTTCTGAAGTTGTTACAGTTGAATTTTAGAGCAAACTAACTGTGGCTGTTCTTAAAATATAATCGTATCTTGTGTCCAGTCCAAAGTCTAATTGACTTTCTCAAGTTGTAACAATTGAATTTTAAAATAGATAGGTTAACTGTGTATTCTGAAAATGCAATTGTTACTCATTACAGTAATACCTTGAACTTACGTGATAGGTGGGACTAATCGATATCCACGTAATTCGAAATCGCATAAGTCAGGGTGTAATTTCACGTATAAATACGTATAAATTATTTTCAATTGGGGTTAGAGACGAATGGAAATAATAATTTAGAAAACAAAATGTTTAATAAAATCATTACATAACACAAATACAAAATCGCAAACCAGAGTTATTTGGATATGTAAGTTTTATAAAATCTAGCAAGTAGTCTGTGGCTCAAATATATATATATTTTTTCTCCACCAAAATTTCCTCGTAGGTTGTTAATAATTTTTTTATTCCTTGTTTTGCTGAAATTAGTCCTTTCATTGGAATACGCATTTTATGAAATTTGTCACTCTTTTTTTTTAATTAAATTGAAGCCTTCTGTCAAAAGACTCAAGTTCTTCAAAGTCTTGTTCTTGCTCATGCATTTATATGAGCTCATTAATTGTCAGCACTTGATAGTGGGAGAATCCACCAGTTATTGAACGTCATCACTATCCACTTTTAAATTTATTTGCCTGTCAAGATAGAAAAATTCTTCAATCGAGTTACTAACTTCATCAGATTCTGGCACTGATTCCGTCTGAGTTTCAGCGATGGGGAGGGGGGAAGACAAATCGGAGATTTGAAATTAGGGTAAGTCCGTGTAGCTTAAATCGAGGTATTACTGTACATGTTTTTGAATCTGATTTATTCATTCAATTCCTACTATTAGCTCATACTCTCTATATATTTATGTATTTATTTATCTTCGTGGAAATTTCAATCGTTTATAAAACACATTTTAAAGCGCTCATTTGAGCTGAAATTTTATTTACCTGATTATTTTGGATGACAATAGAGTAATTTAATTATAATTAATAAAAATTAATTGGTTAAAACTAATTATTCAAAGAATTACAAATACAGCCACGTTGGCATCATTTTTGGCGACTTTGGCGAACCTATTGGCGACTTGTGTCAAAACATGAAAAGGTTTTTTTCTTACATTTTAAGGCGCTCGTTTGAGAGCTGCAATTTTCTATACACTATTGTTTTGTTTAAAAAATACGATAGTTTAATTAAAATTAATTGACTGAAACTAATTATTTAAAAAATTACAGATACAACCACGTTGGTTTAATTTTTAGCGACTTGGGACAAAACTTTAAAATATTTTTTTCTTTTTTTTTAAAGCATTCAGTTGAACTGAAATTTTATAAACACCATTGTTTTAATAAGATACTTTAATGATAATTAATAAAAATTAATTACAACTTAATGTGTTCATTTTGTCATACGTATATACATTTTTATATTAATTGTAAATATTTAATTAAAAGTAGCTAAAATAAAATTTTTCTTTATTGAGCTAAGTAGGAATTGACTTAAAAAAATTTTTTTATATTACTTGTTTTTGTTACAACTGGATAACTCTTTCATGACATAAAGTGTAAAACTCAACTGCTTGAACATGATGTAGGTGTACTATATTCTTAGCATATATGTACTATTTTTTATAATTTTTTTCCCTTCATTTTTCACACTGATATGGTTTTTTGATGTTTATGATATAAGATTAACTAGAATGAAAACCTGTGTTTTTCCTCTATATTTTTAGGTAAATAAAAATATCAACTTTTGAAATCTATTATTAGCATTTTTAATTCAAAATCCTTTGTCACACTTTAGTTTTATAAGAACACAGTATTTTTTAAATGTATTTATTATTCTTTTTCAAATTTAAATATTTATGAGGCAAAAAATAACTTTTTGGTTTTTGTTTGCTTTGTTCTTAGCATTTGTTTGGAACTCATTTTATGTTATATGTTTATTATAATATGCGAATCAACTTTTTCTTTTTGGAATTCGACTAAATTAAAAAAAAAGAGGAGTTTTTATTAATTAAAATGTGTATTTTTATTAGTCATCATTAAAATTTTATAAATAGTTTAGTTTATAAAAAAATGATCTATATTTTCATAACATACCTTTTCATTTGAACAACACTTGTTTTTATTTTAACATATGGATGCATTTTAGTAAAACAAACGAAAGCATACATTCTGCAATTTTTTTAGAGAACCGTTTTTAACAGAACAGTAGTTCGTAATAGTTGCATATTTGTTATAAGAAATGCATTAATGTCACGCATGTTTATTCTAATTTTAAATATTGTGAAATAAAACTGTACAAATGATAAAAAGAACTGACCTGATTTTTTTTTACGGAATGACTTTTAGGTATACAGTGGTGGCCAAAATTGAAGACACTTTTTAAATTGTTAGGCTTTTTAAGTTTGTATGCTTATAGAAAATTTTACGTTGCACAAAATTCTAAATATTTTATATCATTTTAAAGGGAATTTAAAACTAAATTCAATCCAAAAATACAATTCAAGTACATGCAATGCATAAAAAGTTATGCTGTAATAACTGTCGATATACATTAGATACAGATGATAGCAGTGAGACATCAGAGCTTAGTGAGGTTGGTTTCATTCTTTTTTACAATTTCGCTTCGATGTTTTTTTGACCTGAAAATAGTTTTAAGCTCTTCCTTAGTTATTACATGATGCCATGAAACAATTATATCATTAATTAGCTCCTTTTTTTTTCATGTTTACCTCATTCGGCAAGAGTTTTTAAACGGTGCCACAAGTTTTCGATAGGATTGAGGTAAGGACTGTTTCCTGGCCAAGACAACAACTCAATGATCTTAAAACGGTACCAGTCTTTCAATTACTTTACTGTGTGACAAGGAGAAGAATTTTGCTGAACAATAAATGAAACATTGTCTATAAATAGATCCCTGAAGGAAGGCAGAAGTTTGGGTTCTAAGAATGGTGTCAATGTATTTTATGATATTCTGTGGCCCATTGATGATATGAAGGCGACCAATACCATCTGCTGATATTCATGACTAAGTGATAAAACAATGTGGGCAATTCACAGTTGCCTGGATGCAATCAGGATGTAGTTTTCTGTTATTTTATGTCTTACATATTTTAGGCTATCACTACCGAATAACGATATTTTAGTTTCGTCCTTCTATATAACTTGTGATCAATAATCATTTGTCCAATTAATGTGTTTCATTTCCCACTGTAGTCCCTTTTAGCGCTGCTATAAGTTGAGATATGGATTTTTTCGTGGAATTCTACCTTTTAGTCTTACATCTGCTAATCTACTACTGATTGTTTTTGAACTGACATAAAAGCCAGCATCATTCAGATCACTTCTAATGGATGTCCATGGAATTCTTTTATCTCTGAAACATTGTATTTTTGTTTTTCTGTCAGTAACAGATATGGTGCACCTTTTAAACAAAATGTTTCGGTCTTAAACAAAACTCTCAGTCTCCAGATGTAATCACTGTTATGTAATTTTAACAAAGGAAATACCACTTTCTCATCACACATGTGTCTAATATACTCTTTTATTTGATGCCATAGCTTTTTGACTAAATATCATTGTTATCCTGGCCAGAAAACAGTCCTGACCTCAGTCCTATCGAAAACTTGCGACACCGTATGAAAACGCTTTTTCGCATGAGGTAACCATGAAATAAAAAGGATGTGACGGGCTCACGCATCTTTTCATTAACATGTCCTTCGGTTTCTTTTGGGGCCAGGATTAATGGCAAATCTTTTCCAACCAAAACCCAAGAAGTGAAACGTGAAAATAAGACGCAAATTAGATAGCTTTTAAATATCAGAAGTTTCAGTAAGTGAAATGGCAATTTGGGGAATGTTATGTTAGAGAGTGATACGATTGTGAAGGGACAGCCAACAGAGATTATCCCGAAGATAGAGCCATCGGGTCAAGTTGCATACCATTGCACTCGAGTAAAGACGCAACTCCCTTATGATTAAATCGGTGATTGGATCAAGATAGGATTGACTATTTAATATTAGGATTTGTGATATTATTGGAATTGAGATTAGTTGGGTTAGATATTGATAGTGGTTCGAATTAAGTTATTTCGGTATTACTTATATTGTGTGTTCTGTCATCGTAGATTGTTTCATATATTATTATCTAATCTGTTATAAGATTAAGTTTGAAGTTCTTAATAAAGACAAATTAAGATCAATGGAATCTTCTAGTTCTTTCGCAAATCCTACACCTCTAGCTCACGCAGATAATCCGGGAGAAGGACCCCTAGGGGGGCAATTTCACAAGGAACTAATTAAGGATATAATTGTTTCATGGTATCATGTAATAACTAAGTAAGAGCTTGAAACTATTTTCAGTTCAATGAAACATCGAAGTGAAGTTGTAATAAAGAATAAAGCCAACCTCACTAAGCTCTGATAACTCACTGCTATCATCTGTATCTAATGTATATCGACAGTTATTACAGCATAACTTTTTATGCTTTGCATATACTTGAATTGTATTTTTGGATTGAATTTAGTATTAAATTCCCTTTAAAATGATATAAAATACTTAGAATTTTGTGCAACGTAAAATTTTCTATAAGCATACAAACATACAAACTTAAAAAGCCTAACAGTTTAAAAAGTGTCCTCAATTTTGGCCACCACTGTATACATAAAAGTCATTCCGTAAAAAAAAATCAGGTCAGTTCTTTTTATCATTTGTACAGTTTTATTTCAAAATATTTAAAATCAAATAACACACATTGGCCAATTCACAATTTCGACCACCACTGTAATACTACAAGATTATCTGAAGAGGATAGTGTTAAAATTGATAATTTTCTTGTAAATTTTTCTTATATAACATATTTAACAATAAGAATCATCTTATATATTACTTATCCTTAATCGCTGATTTATACCCAATTTAAACCACAAGATATCGCATTCAATACAGTAAAAAAAGTGATGATTAAATCTAAAAAACAACAAGTTGCATTATAAAATTATAGCCGAAATATTTTTTCTATTTCATAGACTCTAGATTTGGTGAATTTTATCTAAATGTAATTTATTTAATAACCATCCTTAAAAAAGTTACCAAATACAATCATTTTGAAGTTATTCGTGTTACATTCGATATTCAACTTACAAAAATGTCTATTTCTTAGGAAACTAAAGTACTGAAAATGAATACACTAGTATAATAAAATAATAGTTGTCATATATACACATACTCAAATGTCAAAGCGTTCACGATTGATACTAGTAGGTTACAAAGTTTCGATCTGCAGTCTTTTCACAAACAGATTATTTTAGAAAAATCGATAAGTCAATCCACGTGAGAGAAAAAAAATATATTGCTTCATCTAACCTCTATTTAACGAAAGAAAAAAAGTTCGTTATTTTGAACAGTCATAAAATAGAAATTCAGTTGGTTCCTGGAAAAAGTTCGTAAAATATAGATTCTCAAAAGAGAGGTTCTTAAAATGGAGGTCCGCGACTGTGTTTTTAAACTCTATTTATTTTTTGAAGTTAGAATTTACTAATTAATGAAAAAGAAGACACACACACACACACAGATAAATATATTAAATACATATATTTTAAATTAAACATTATATACCAAGAAGATTCTGTAAAATATTTCATTCTCTTCTATAGAAATTTTACCAACCAACTTATTAAGAGGAATTTTGAGAGAATCTCCCATTCTTTCTCAAATTGCATTTTTTTAAAAAAATAATAATTTAAAAAAGAATTTTAAATTTAAAAAAAAAGAAAAATTTTTAATCAATAGAAAAACAATTCTTTCTTGGATGGTAAATTTTTATTTAGAAGTGTCACAAAAGGGATATTTTGAACAGAATTTGTGCCCGATAAAGTAATTGATATATATATTTTAGAACAATAATTACTCTATCAAAATCTTGCTATATACAACTGAAGATAATTAATTCTAGCGGTCTGTGTTTAGCTAACGAGAAAATAAGCTTGCGATTCAAAGCATTAAATTTTAAGGAATGCAAATTGAGATTAAATAAAAATAGAGAATAATAAAAAGATTCAATTATTTGTCTTCTTAATCTTTAAAATAGAATTATTACGCTTCTCTCTCTTCCAATTATAAGACAATTAAAGGTTATTTTTTAACCAACTACAACTTCTAATTTTTATGTAAATTATAACATATTAAAAATTACAATTATATTTCAATGTATAGTTATTTTGAATTCTATTTGGGATAATCAGTGAAATGCATAAATGTTACACAGTCCGTTCTCCTTAGAAAACTTTCAATGAGGACTTTGTGCTTATTGTCTTCAGAAAGTAGAATTAGTAGTTCGAAGAAAGTGATACAAATTTTGTAGCACTGTGCTATTTAATTAATCAGGTTATTTGTATTAATTCTTTTAATGCAAGTCACTGTCGTGCTGCAAAAATTTTTTCGAACAAAATAAAATCTGTTTTATTTCCCTTTCAATTCGGTAAGTTGTTGTTTTAATTAAATGTGCTTGTGTTTATATCTAAACTTTTAAAAAGATGTACATTTTAATAAATATTTATCCGTTATAAACAACAATCTAACCTTTTATGTTGTGCAAACGTAAATGAAAAATCAAAAATAACAAAAAGCTCTTTAGCATGTTCCTTAAGTGTACTTTAAAAAGTAACAACAGAAGAAATATTGCATTAAACTTTCTTTTTTTTATTAGAACATTTTGTAAAATGGATTTCTGAAAGAAAATTATAATTTCCTCCTTTACGTAATAGGTAAACTAAATTGAAGTAGCAAGCTCAGAAATAATGTAGAATTAACCACACACAATGTTTATATTCTAATTTATAATTTTCAAGCAAAATTTCAGTGTTCCTTTTTTTAGCAACACACAATGAAATTAATTCGTTTTTCTGAAAATACAGGATACTTTTGTTTTGAATAGTACAAAAGATTCTTTGTATTATTCAAAACAGATATATCGAGAGAAAATGTACTTTGAATGCCAAACAATTTTGGAGATTTCCGAATTTGTTAATTCTTTGTTTTTCTTGCATTTGATTCGTTTTACTTTAATTTTATTTGTTCTGCTTTCTGTTTACCCCAAACAGAAATTTAGTTTTGTTGAGAATGTTCCAATATATCAAGTAAATAGAAATTATATCAAGTATTTGCTTCTTAGTCTTAATTGAGCATCTAACTTTTTGTGAATTCTAGGGTCACTTACGTTATTATTTGGGAAATTATGGGACAAATGTTACAATTCTGAGAAAAAAATGTTCATAAGTAATTTAATAGATTTTAAATATTGGAAATACTGCATAATCGAGAATACTTTTAGGATTCAAAAGATATTACTTAAAATATATTTATTCATCCAGTCTGCTTAAAAAATATTCATATAATATAAAATTCCATTTAAAGAAAATCTAGGATATTTTTAGTTACTCTGAAAGATACAATCTAAGTTTTAATTAATTCCAGAGATCTAGGTTAATTATTATTAATTTTACAACCTTCATTATATGCGAATATTTGCGTTCGCATTCAGTAAAAACAATGTTCTTATTTACAGTCTCAAAATGGGAAAGTAGCCGTAGTAGCTTTGGGGCTATAGTCATGAACTCGTAGCCAACGTGTCACGGGTTCGAGTCCTGGTGCCACTGAAGATCCACCTTGTAGACGGTCTGATGCACGTTAAAACAGTTGAGGTTCAAAGTCCACCCAATAACGTGGTGTGGTAGTTTAAAGCGAAAGTTCCATTTCAGGTATCATCCGCTTCATTTGATCGAGGTTCAAAATTACGAGGTTCGTTGCTAATAACCTTCGGGTTTCTATATATTGTGGCGTTAATAAAACACTCACTCAAAACAGTGTTCTTAATCTTCAGTAAAACCCTAAAGTGATTAAGATATACTTATTTCGAACACATAACGCATAGGGATTGCAATATCGAACCAAAAGTTCAATACCTGTATTTGGTATTTTTTAGATCTTAATACCGGGATACCGGTTTTAATACTGGTAGAAGAAATCATAGAAAAAGAAAGAAAACTCAGGTGCTTCTTTGTTTTATTTGCCAGTTTTATTAGAATGTGTAAATATCACCTAAAATAATTATGACAGTGGATGGACTGCGCTTGTACTTCCTCCATTCATTTTAATAACTCATAAACATTTTTTTACATTGTGCCACCCTATTCTTTTCATCATATATATAATGAAACCAAACCGAAGTATTATCAGCTGATTCTTCACGTTCTTTAAAGTTATTCTTATTCATTATTATGGGTTACTATTTATGAGTATATGTATATGAATCTGAAAAATATTTTGAGCCCTAAAGTATAATATGCAAATATAATGTGAATAATAAACTCACCAATTTAAAAAATATTTAAATATTACGTACTTTCTTCACAACTACAACCTTGTTTTCACAGATACGAATATCAGACAACGAATACTGCGCCTGTGTAGTATCGCTCTGAGCTGTAATAGGATAGTTTTGGCTCTCCTCCTTGGATGATTCACATATTTTATCACTTCTCTTTATTGTACGATGTCATTTTATATTCGCAGTCTAATTAATTTCACCCATTAGGAGACATAAAAAGAAAAATAGGGAATCCTTGAACATATCATGGGGACAGTTTAAAAAATTTCTAGTAAATACCGAAAAAACGGTATTTAATCTTGTGAATACCGGTATTACAAAATTGTACAAATGGCTCAAAATACCTGTATTCGGTATCCCGGTATACCGGTATTGCAATCACTAACTATGCCACATGGCACAATAAGACTAATAATTATAAGCATTTGAGAGATAATGAAAAATCCTATTATGCAATTCTTACGACTGAAATTTTTTTTTAAAATATGCTAAAACAAAACAAAAGATTATTTTTTCTTCAAAATAATTGGTTTCTGAACTTAAGTATATATTTTTTTTGTTTAACATTAATATAATTCTATTGTTGAATAGACTAGGGAAAAAATTAAAAAAATACCCATGATAATGAGAGTAATTCTTACGACATTCATTATTTAATTCAAGGAAACGGAATGGAGATTGTTGCTTCACAAAAATGGATATTCAATTAAAATATTTGTGAAATAAATCGAAAAAATATAATTAAAAAGTTGTGACTCTTTTCTAAAGAGCTTTTATATCTTTAACGATAAAGCCGTTTAGTTAAGTTTCTAAAGGAAATATAATTCGTTTAATTTATATGGTATAGAGAGAATCTAATTAATGTTATTAATTCGGTGCACAAATTTGGTAATTGTTATGCAATTTAGTAACGTAAAATGACTTAGATATCTAAAAAAAAAGGTTTTAATTTCTATGTTTTGTGATGGATATCGATAATAGCTTCCATAAATTTTAACACCCAAGATTAAAAATAATGATGCTTTGATGATCAGCAGGAAAACTAAAAAAAATTGTATTTAGAAAATTTTTATAAAGAATTAATTAAATTAAATTATCTTACGCTCAATAAACTTGAATAGACTATCGTGTACTTTAATAGCACCGTTAATCTTTTAACCTTGTATGCTGGCATTTTGCATATAAGTTTTCTAAAATAAATAAAAAATGAAACATTTACCAGTGTTAAATGAAGACACCAAACAATTTGCGTCTTTGCGAGATATTTTCGAATTCTGTTTGGTAATTTAATCGCGCGAATGTTATATTTATTGCAATAAGTGTATTTTTGAAAGGCGGCTCTTTTATAATATTGTTAAAACATTTATTAATTAAATTACAGCGAAATAAAAATTGAAGAGTCTGAAATTAGATTTTGTACAGAAATGAACAACAAATTATTAGGGAAAATGGTTGAATTTTGCTATTAAAGTTTTGTAAATTAAGTACAGCAAAAAGAGTTACTCCAAATTATTTTATGCCGTGCCAAAAGTTTCTCATAGTATTTAAACTTTTCACATGAAAAAAAGAAAAGATCCAGAGATGTGTTTCTAAAATAAAAACAAACATTTGTCGAAAATTGTGACAAATCATTTTATTCGAATTATAAAATTAATCAAGTGTTTCATGTATTATGGACAGGTTAATGAGTTTATTATTTATACTTGATGCAATATTTTTTCAATATTTTAAGGTATTGGAACCTCTAAAGTTTTTGAAAAATTAATGATAAAGAAAACCTATAATAATTTATGTATTATAAACATTTGTGGAAGATCTTGAGAAATAAACGCATTCAAATTTACAAAAATGTTCCAAAGAACAAAGAGAATTTGCATGAAACACATGTCCGCTTAAGCAAACTAATTGCTCGGACGTATTGAGAAGTGTTTTGTTTTTTTTACTTTTTGTGTGTGTGGCCGAATATTTTCATACATTTCCATGCAATGCATAGAGCATAATTTCTGCAAGAACTTTGAAATTTGATATTAAAAAGATTATTTTATTGTAATTGATAAAGTCGGTGAATTAAATTCGAAATCATTTATGGAATAATTTCTCCATTATAAAAAAAAATCAAATTCAAGTTTACTCGAAATACTAAACTTTGAATTGTTTTCACTAAAAGAATTTTTTGGTTTGGTAGTATGTGAAATTTCTGGAATATAAGAGGATAGTTCTGTATAGTTCTATAATAATTTCTGTAATTGAATATATTTTAGATGTAAATTTATTCTTTTAAATGAAGCTACAGAATAATAATTCCAAACCAACAAATGATATTGTTAATATCTAAAGAGTCTTATACTATAAATTGACATCATGTTATGTAATGACGCCCTTTGCATCACTTTTTCTCTTGAGTAATTTATTTGGCTCTTGAAACTCATTGTTAGCCCTTTCCAGGCTCCTTTTATTTCAAGACAATGGATCAAAATGTGCCAGATTTTTCATACTTATTTTCAAATATACACATCTTTTTAAGCATAATAGCACCATTTGCATACAAAACTTTCTAAGAATTATTCTAAATAAATCTATTTAAATGAGTAATTATGGCAGAAATGATTAGACTTTGGAGTCATTTTACACTAACTATAAATATAAAGGTTAGGATATCTAGTTTCTATCTTACATTGTAAATTTTATTTACATATTTCGCATTTACATAAATGATTATGAAATTATTAATCAACACTTGATCGTGTATGATAAATTCGAAAACATGGTACTGCACATAACCCAACATCGCAATCTGGACAGTAGAATCTTATTTCTCTTCTTACTTTTTTCCCTTTACTGTCTGTCTTTGAGCAGCAAATAATACACTGTCGTATTGAGTTAGTTCTCTTCTCTGTTGGGGAAATGTAGTCAACAAAGTGTTTTTCAGACAAGCGTAAAGAGGGATGTGTTCAGCAGAAGGACACATCCTCATGTTGCAGAAATTCCACAGAAAGGTACTTTTCAATTATTCGAAACCATAAAAAGCCCATGTGAAATAATTCGGGAAAGAAAACCGGGAAGGGTTAAGGCAGAGTACGGTAAGGTATAAAACGGTATTACTTCTTTTCTTAAGCATGTGTAAAAAATGAAAGCCATTAAAAATTTTAGCCTTTTTCCCACCGAGTTAATTTTCCAATTTAGCTGGATAAAATTTGTGCCAATGGTATTTGTTGAAAGGGAACTAAATATTATGGTTTTACATTAATTAAAACACTTAACTCACAAACCGACATCTCATTCTGAAATTAACATAACTTTCAAATTCTTAAGATTTGGCTTGTTTGTTTCTGAAGTATAGAAGATAAAAATTTAGTTTCATACACTGAAGGATTGGGTCAAATTTGAACTATTCAACATTCTCAAAGTGATTTCCCCAAACAAAGGATATATATATATATATATATATTTAATTGCAAAAAAAAATTGAAAAAAATATACATTATCAGAAACAAATGGGATTTTTTTTAAATAAAATTTTATGAAAAAGAGGGAATTGTTACACACACACACAAAATTATTATATTGGGTTGTTCGGAAAGTCATTTCGTTTTTTTTGGGGAACATGAAAGACAGTTTTCGTATAATGAAAAAATATTTTATTAAATTATATATTGGCCATTCTGGTCCAACACCTTTTGCCATCTTTCTGGCAGTAACATAATTCCCCTCTCATAAAAGTTTT
>BMAV01016715.1:220980-311910 GCA_019973955.1 Trichonephila inaurata madagascariensis | reverse complement strand
GTAAAATATGACGAAAATGCTGCTTATTGCTCTCCATATTTAAAAGGGCACCAACCAAAAACTACTGCGTAGAATTAATAGAACTTTTTCTCACACAAGCCTTGCAATATCAGCTCAAGACATATAATGGTTATGCGGCTTAAGTGTGAAGTTGGTTTCGAAAAAACGTAATTAAGTCCTCTGACGGGAAAAAACGAAATTACTTTCCGAACAACCCAATACATTTGAATTTAACACATCATAAAGCCCCTAGATTCAACCTTTCTATCTCTCTTCTTTCTCTTTCTATAGCTCGATAAATAAACGATCCTGAATTAATTATTTGAAATTTAGGAATCCTTAAAATCCATACACATGCTTCTGAGTCTCGCTTAATGGTCCATTTATTGCGTGCAGTTCAGAAGCAGGAAAAATATCATGAAAGGTTTGTGCAAAATTAATTTCATAAATAAAACCCATAACGATTATTTAAAAATATCTTCCTGAACTAAGGATCAAAATCAAAGCAAAATCGCAACGTATAATTTTGTTGAATTATTCTTAACCAAGATGTATTAGAAACCCATATCAGATATGAGAAACTTTTTGTTGTATATTAACTAACTATGCTGTTAAGTTAATTAATCCGTTAATGTTATAAGTTAGTTGCATTTAAACCATGAAAATATTGTTTCTAATTTTATTCTACTGAGCTAAAAATAAGAATGTTATTAAAATGATCGCATTTTGTAAGACAGTACGTTTTATAAATAACCATTTACATCAATACATAAAATATCTTTTTGAACCTGGCAAGAAAAGAAATACAAAGGAATCCAGTATGGACAACTTATTCGCTTTACCAAACTCATGTGTACATTTTAAAATGAACAATGTATTCAAAATTTCGTAAGAGTAAACAAATAAGATTTATTTATTAGTTAATCTGTAATGTGTTCAATTCGCAATTCTTACTAATCCTCTGGCGTAAATGCTTTTTATAACGTTATATGATTATAAAACCTCCTTCTGTAAAGGAGCCGAGATTTGTGTTAATGAAGGTTATTAATTAAAGTCAAGTGAAGAGGGAAGTTGGTGAGAGAAAGATAGATTGTCGTTGTCACATGGAGACTAAGATGTTAGAGAAGTTTATATTGGAAATCACTGTGATTTAAATTAAAAGGATCCGACCCCTTCCATAAATAAACTAGCATTATTGTTGATTATAATCCTTTGATAATTATATTTAGATTACCATTTAAGCCGACGGCTTCCATAGCTTAGAACGAATTAGACCATGATTAGATAGTCATAATAAAGAGTCCATTTTAAGAAAATATCTAATCCCTTGATAAACCTTCACATTTCAGTAGTTGAGAGTTCGTGACAAATCTAATTCTATTATGAAGGTTATAAAGTCGTTACTTCCCCCCATTATTCATACATGATATTTATGAATGTAAAGTTGATTTAAAATCTCGAATCTAATTCTAAGATTCTGTACTTTCTTTTGAAAATGTTGTTCCCTAAGTCTAATCCACTTCCTTTTCTATTTTTGTTTTGAAATAACCATTTTGTCTACTAAAACTATTTATACATTAAGATAACACGTTTTATGTAGATTTTCAAAGTCATGCAAATTATGAAAAATTTAAATAATTCTCGCTGTCTTAATCTTCAGCAAACCAGCATAAGCAGAAGGAGATATTAAAGAGGTCAGTAAAAATATTATAATTTTCTTTTAAAAAAAGTATTAAGTAAAAACTAGAACATTATTACTTCCAAATGTAGTATTAATTTAAAAAAGAAAGGAGAATGTGCTTTTTAAGTGTAACTTAAATGAAAATTTTTCTTCTAAGATTTTGTATCCCTACGACCTCATTAGTTAAGATAAGACGTTTATATTCTTTTTCGAACATCGCGGTAGATTTAAAAGTTTTTTAATAACGAAAAGACAACCCATTGATGATGTATAAACTACATTTTGGAATTTTCATTGAATGCAATTACTTATTGTGAAAGAATTCAGTAACAGTTTATTTAATATATATGAAAGAAAGTTATTTATAAGTCAAGATGTTAACAGTAAAAGGACTGAAGCTCCGAAAAAATAAACATAACTCCCTCATTTACAATTCTTAAAATTTGAAACCATTTCCAGAATTATAATAATCTTAACTCAAGTTAATCGCTCTTATCTTCTTAAATTTTCAGAATCCTCTTAAATTAATAGTCTTACAAAAGAAGACTAAGCGGATATTCCAGGCTTTCCACTGCAAATTTAAAAATGCATATTCATCTTTAAGAATTTTATCCCTGTTAGATTTAATAGGAATGATGGCAGTGTTTCTGTACGTTTCTTTAGGCTATTGTCCGAATTAACTGATAGCTCAGCTCTGTTATTCGGAAGGTGGAATAAAATAGAGATGCAAATTAATTAATATATTATGCAGAAATACTCTTTAAATTCAAATAACCTTTTAATCAAAAATTATTTTAGATTTTAATTTAGTTCGAATTCATTTAGTGAAAACAAGCTAACAGATATTCAATAGGTTATTTGTTATACTTATAAACTTTGCGATTTTATACATTTGAGTTATTTTTCCAAACATCTTACTATTTACTCTACTTTATGCATGGATTTTATGTTCTATTTTCTCTCTTTGATATGCATTTTCAAAATTAGTAACGTAAGTTTTCTAATATATATACACGAGCGTTTGTATTTTTCATATAGAATACTCATGATTTATCAAATATGTATCCCTTTGTAAGACTAATAATGAATGATGATTTATGTGATTAACTTTCATTGAATACATGTAAAATTTAATTAAATTCGATACTCTCTTAAATAGTTAATCATATTAAGAAAACATTATTTATATAATCAAAAACATTTCATTTGACTATTCTGCCTTATATTTTCCTCTTTCTTGATCTTCATCTACATCTGAATTGATACGCGTAAATGTATTTGCGTCATTTTAAACTGCGCTGACGAATTTTACGCCATAGTGCTTCATTTTAAGGAATATAGCCAACATTCTTATTTCCTTAAATGTATTAAAAATGCCATTGAAAAGTACATTTTCTGTAATGCTAGTTTTCATTCTAAATATGAATTATACATATCTGTGTTACAACAAATTTTTCGAAGCTAAAATGTTAGAAATGAAGATATTTGTATTGAAATGAAAGTTAGAATCCTGAAGAGAATTGATAGAAATATTCAAATTGTTGTTTCGAAAGTTAAAAGACTTATATGACTTATTCGTTCCTACAAACATAAATCCTTTTTGTCCTATCGTATACACTTAAGGAATGGGGTTAGATTGTATACCAATTTTTGAATTTCAAAGTAAGCAATTTTTCTGAAATTTATTGCATAGTATATTGGCTTTTAGAATAAATGCAATGGATAAAATTTATTTTTTCGAAATAAATTAGTGGTACGCGAATCAGAGGGAATGACTATTGTTATAAATATCTAATTAATTAACTAAAAATTAAACATTTATACTAATAAATAAAATTTATTTTAATGAGTTCAAAAATTATTTCTGAAAATAAAGTATGGTGTATTCACACACAGTATGAATTTTGACACCTGATGGTTTATTAGTGAATGCAAATTTCTTAATATTAAATTTGCAAAAGTTAATGTACTTGCAAACACACACACTCCACATGAGTTGGTATTAACGTATTAAATTTCCTAGCATATCTTTTCAAACAACTATATTTCTTTAATTTTAAGTCTTGAAAATGAAATTTTTTTGTGTTCTTTTAAGAAAAATATAAAAATAATATAATAGACTTTCTTAATAGTATTATTTATTTTCCTACCTATATCTTTATAAATATCTTGTTGAAAAACCTCAGTGTAAGGCAGACAATTAATATTGAAAGCTATTTCACAAATAAATACCATATTTACTCGAATCTAAGCCATCATCAATTCTAAGCCACACCCCAAATTCTCAAAAACTTTTTATGAAAAAATATTGTCATCGATTCTAAGCCACACCCCCGATAATCAACATGTTTTTAATAGGGGGGGGGAGAAAAAATTGTGTAAAAGGTTCATCATCATTCGATACTTCAGAAATTAAAAAAAAAAGAAGAAATAATTAGAAGTTAATAATTAATTTATTTGACCAGTATTGAAAACTTTGAAATACATACATGAACCTATAATTACTCTAAACGTCACTATAATCTTTCGAAAATGATTCGTCACTCCCACTGTTATAGCTTAGTTTGCATTTGGTGGCGGCGTCGCCATTTTTCTGCATGGTGCGTGCCGTCTTCCATGCCATCCAAAACATTTTACATGTAACATTTTTTTTTAAAGAAATGTATTATAGAAGAATTATTTAAGACTGTTGAACATTTACAAGAAAAAAAAAATATCATTTTGCTTACTCCAGCGATGCATATTTGTTTCAAATTTTCAGTGGCCGCTACTCTGCTTCCGTTTTTTCCTGCAAATAAAGTTGCCTTCCTTTTCAAACATGCATAATGGTGAATTCCTTTTCATGCTATTACCAATATTTTTGATGTTTAGAAGATTAAAAGAAAGATAGTGTATGCAAAAAAAAAAAAAAAAAAATTCCTAACTAAGAGCAGACAACGATGTTTAGGATAGACTGATTATTGGAGATAAACTGCGTAGGGGGATAAGTCATGGATGCAAGTGGCCAGAAAGGAAGTTTAAATTTTTCCTTTTGAAAAAGCTGGAAACTTAGTTTCCCCCATTCAACAAATGGGTTGCCTTCGATTCTAAGCCGCACCCGATTTTCAGCAGCATTAACACTGAAAGAATAATGTGGTTTAAGTTCGAGTAAATACGGTATAGTACTTATTTTTATATATATATAAAATTATATACTCGCATATTTATGTATATTATTAATATAAGTACAATACTTTTTTATTCATCCGGAAAGCTTCTCAGTTTTGAGAAGTAAATTTTTCTTATGCATTATTATTGAGAAAAACTTATTGAGTCATTGATATTAAAAAAAGAGAGGTTAATAATATGCAGGGTGTCTCAGGGTTATTGACACAAAATTTAATCGTAGGTAGAGGACATCACAAGGATTTAGATTTGCATAGCAGGCTATGGTCAGAAACTTCAAGGTAGAGAAGCATTACAGGTACAAGAAATGAAGAGATACAAGACTGAGATCACCAGAAATATTTATTAGTCAGTTTTACATATACTGTGGTAGAAGATATATGAAAATGTCACAAAGGATGTTAAAATGTTCTGCCATTGCTAGCAGTGCATAGGACCATGGATTGGTGGATTTGATCACACACTTAAATTTTATTGGATATTCATAGTAGCGCAGACGATTTTAGCACCCAGATACAGTGATGGTACTCTTTAAGGTATTCGACTACATTCGGAACCGTGATTTTAAAAAAGTGCATAAATGGATAGTTTTCATGATATATATTTAGTTTAACTTATAGAATAAAATACATGTATAAAATTATTTTTAAAGGACATTAGGACAAAAAAAAATTATTTAAGTACAATATTTTGGGGAAAAAATTAACTTAGAATAACTTTTTTTCAAAACGTTCTCCTTTTATAAAAAATGCTTTTATAATAATAATATTTTGTGTGTGTGTGCTTGTGTAAAGTCAAGACTTCTCCAGAGAGTCTGAACTAGGATTTTCGAAAAATTCACATTATTTTCAGTGTTACTACCAATTTAAATCATAATCGGGTTTTTTTTCTAAAAATTTCTACCCTCTGTTTTAGTAAAATATGAATAAATTCACTTCTAAGTTATATATTTCAAAAATTCTAGTTCAGCCTCTGTACGGAGGTCTGAGTTATATACAGGCAAGATATTATAATAATAGAAGCATTTTTCATAAAACGAGAATGTTTTAAAAATGGGTCAATCTATGTTCATTTTTTGTCAAAATATTGTAATGAAATAATTTTATTGTTATAATATTCTTAAAACAATTTTGTATATGTTTTCTAATCTAAGTGACACTAAATATCATAAATAGTATCCATTTATACGCTTTTGCAAAATCACGGTTCCGAATGGATACCTTAAAGAAAGCATGTGTGCAAGCCCTCAAGTTGCAAAACACGATTATCACTACTAACAGATCCTTCTGCGGCAGCAGTCACGGCTCATATGCCGGTACTCGGATTCATTCAAACGGTATGTACGTTTTGTTTCCTGCTGGGAGTTCGAAACACATTCATGACCAAAACTTACTGTACCCATTACATTGTAATGATCCATTTTCCCAGAAATTGAGATGAAAATTAGAAAACATATGACGGTCTGGTGCATCTCTCTGTGGGTATCATTCGCCATATAATCATTTTTCTGCTGCCTTCTAGCAATCCTCAAATCAGGTGCATATCTGACACCTCGGTATTTTTAAAGCGTTCAGTACCCTTCTGTGAGCGATGACAGCTCAAAAGACAGCTGTAATGCTGGTCTGCTTACTCCAGTGCTATTATGAACAACGCCGTCTAGCGACTAACGAAGAAGTTTCCGACCATGTGTTGCTAAACAAATCTGAATTCTTGTGATGTCCCCTACCTCCCCTTAAAAATTGTTCCAATAGTCCTGGGACACCCCCGTGGTCTAATAATCCTTATCCATTTATTACTTTACATGGCTGATTTGCAATGAAAAATTTATGGTTAGAAACGCACGTGTATTTTGCTTTTTCTCAGATTACCTTACACATTTGTGAAAGTGAATTTCTTGATAAACACACTTGAAATAACATATAAGACATGGCACATTTATCAATTAATTATTTTCATCATTTAATTGAAATTCATTCTCATTCAAATTTTAGCAACATTACAGGACGTTTTAAATATAGAAGTATATTATTCTGAAGATGAAAGTGCCCTAATTAAAATTGGAAGAAACAGAAAACGTAACAGCTTGTATTATAAGCATGTTCATACTCAATTACGAAAATAATTACACATTTGTCAATATTTGAAATGAAAATCATTACATTGTATCTTAATATGGAAAGCAGAATATTTCTTAGTTGCTAGGATAAGTTTGTTGTTAAGATGTACTTATTGATTCATAATTATTATGCAAAGACAAACAGATGTATTTAATTATGGAATATAGATTAAAGTTGTGTAAAATATCCTTATTTAAAATTTAGTGTAATTTTAAGCTTATTTTTTCTTTTTGCTTAAAGGCACCTTGCAGCAACTTGATCTTATGCAAATTTTTATATTTTTTTAAGTAATATAATTTCTTTATGATGATGAAAAATATTGATGATTTGAAAAGAAAAAAGTATATAAATTTTGGGGTATACTAATTATTTTCTTCAAATTATAACTCCTCTTTATATTCTAATTGTTTTTTTAAAATACTACCTAGTTTTAAATTATATGTAAGTTATTTTGTTGAGTTTCTTTTTCGCTTTATATTTTACGTGTGACAAGTTTAATAGTGTTTACATGGTATACTTAATTAACCTCATGGATAAAGTCTTGAAATGAGACAAAACTTAGAATTTTAGAACAACTAGATTCGTTGTTCGTGTAGATATTGTTTTTAAATAAATTATTCTAATCTTTGGACGTCAAACAACTGATTAACTATACATTTATACATATATATACACTGTCGAGCCAAAACATTATGAACACTTCCACATTTTTCAATGAACTCGTCCGTATAACGTGGAAGCCGCGTGAGTAAGATAGAATGGTAATTAACCGCTGCTGAGGATGGTAAGGAATCATTTTTGCACTTCCTTTTGAAGGGAAAGGAGGATGGTCTGAGCGCATTTGAAAAAGGATCGATCGTAATGGCCCGAAGATTTGGAATGAGTATCTCCGAAAGAGCTGGACTGATAGATTGTTCGTGTTCTGCTGTTTTTAGTACTTATACAAAGTGGATAAATAATGATGAAACCAGCAACATGTACCTTTGCTGTTGGGCATTCAAGCGTCATCAAAGAAAAAGGACTTCGGAAACTGTAACGCGTGGTAAAACAAAATCGGTGCTAGACAGTGGTTCAGCTGACTACCCAATGCAATGCAGGTGCAAGTGAAAGTGTTTCTGAACATGTAGTTCTGCGGACACTGTTGGATATGAGATTGCTCAGAAAGCGTCTTACTCGTGGGCCTCTGTTGGCCAAGGGTAATTGCCAACTACTCCTAAATGGGCTCAGAAACATTGAGACTTTACCATAAATAAGTGAAACACAGAGTTTTCTGGTTGGATGAATCAAGATTTCGCATTTAGCATGTCGATGGTTGTGTCAGGGTGCACCTTCTTTCGCAGTCGAACAGTTGCCCTCACCATGTACACATATTGGGGATGATGGTATTATGCTTTGGAAAACGTTCTCATGGGAAACTCTGGGAACTTTAGTTCTGGTAGAATGGATTATGAAAGTTGTAAACACTGAGTATAATTGCGGATCAGTTGCACTCTTATATGGCGTCTGTTTTGCCAAATAGAAATGGAACCTTCCAACAGGACAGCGTCCCATGTCAAAAGGCTAGAATTATTTTAGAAGGTTTCAAAGAGCAGGAAGATGAATTCCTCTTAATATCCTAGAAATTTAATTTTGTAGTTTTTAATATGATATGGTACATTGGTGTTTTCATAGAAAGGCAGCAAAGAGATCAAATGCTTTTATTTCGGGATATCTCGACTTTACTTGACCACTGCAGAAACATTTGGTGCTACCTGTCTCCAGTCATCTTCCAAGAAATTCTAGTATCTATGACTAGGCAAGCTGCAGCTATTTTGCAGGCAGATAATGGTGTAACGTGTTATTGAGTAAGTGTTCATAATAATTTGGCTCTTCTGTGTATAAACTCACAGAGAGACTATTAGCCATTAAATTGTAACACTAGGAAGGAAAGAAAACATCAAAGTTTCAATTATTATAGGTATACTGACTAGTATGACTAGTAGGAATAGAAAAAATCAAAATTACCTCAAAAGAATGCTGGGTACAAAATTAGTACGCATAGATGTAAACTCTGACTCTACTCTGTTTCGGTATAAAAACAGACTGAACTTTGATGATGGATGCTGGCAAGTCATTCCATGTTTCTTCAAGCGGCTTGAGAGGTGTGGCTATGCAATTTTTATGCAAACTTTGACCAGATATTTTGAATTCTGGAGAGGTCTTGATGGCGTGTTAGGCACAGCAACAGTCTAACATCTTTTGTGTCAAGATAGGTTAAGACATAACAGGAAACATACGATCTTGTGTTATCATGTTTAAAAATGGTGTTTTTTAGGCCTCCAAGATAGGAACAACTACCTGCCTTAAGATCTGAGAAAAAAAATATTGGCTGTTCAGATTACCCACACAGCACGATCAAGAGGTGTTCGTGTTATATATCCAATGTCTACCAATACCATTGTACTATTTGCAAGAGCTATATGACTATTTCAATTACAAGAAAGCTACGTGCATTCATCTTGAGAATTTCAAATATGAATATGTATGTCACAATGAAGTTCACAAAACCTGAACTCGTCTGAAAAGACGACGTTGTGCTAATCCTTAATCATATTTTGTTTTCTGGGCACGTCTTCTTCCGGACATCTCTACTCTATAGTGACAAAGAAAGACGCAATGAATCGTCGCGGTGTAAACAGTCGTTGATGCTATAGACGTCATCACACTGTTCCAGTGGATGCTTGAAAAGTATTTTTATAACACTTTTTTTTAGTTAAATTATTGTTGTTGCTTATAATTTTTAATCTTATTTTAAAGAGAATATGCTTAATAATTTATAATATGACAAGCCTAGCGTACAGCAAAACGAAATAAGTGCAGTGGTTGAGACTACTTCAACCTTTTTGAAAAACAAATAAAGCAAAATTATGGTTTACTTAACTTGAGATGCAATTTGTCCTCAGGATTCTGCAATGTATCACACAGTGATTTCAGTATTAGATAAAGAGTATGCCACTTTCATGCCAGCATCAATTATATCCATAACATCACTTATTCTCTGTGAAAATCATTTATAGATCTTATTTGAGCACTACTGTCATATTATCTTTTATACCTATATTATTTAACTATAATGTCCCATTACTTTAGATCAGCGGTACTCAACCTCTTTTTCAGTCGGGTCACATACATGCGACAAATATTTCTCACGGGCCACAACATGAGGATTAACGGGGGAAGGGGGTGGACGCTGTAAGATCAAAGACATTAAAAATGTATAAATTGATCAAAATATATTAATAGTTTTGGATTTCATATTAAAACTATATTTAACTCCATCAAACTCTTGTCACAATAAAGAGGGCATTTTTTTACCCTATTATAGGGTAAATTCGATTTCCTTTCGTCAATGATCCCAAATCCCCAACCAACAATTATTTTGTTGTTGAAAAAAAGGACGAACTTAAACATTTCTGCTTAGTGGTATAGTGATGAGCAAAATTATATATTTTTAAATATAGCATTTTCATAACAAATTAAACAAGTTGTTGATCCATGTTTGCTTTTTCTACGAAACGATCAATATCTCCATCGTCTTGAAATAACAAATATTTTTTTAGATATTTTTCGCTTGTGGAAGGCATTAATTAAAAATTAGTTTCACCCATAAAATAGTAGTTATTCAACCGTTATTTGTTAACACTAACCGTTAGTTACAATTACAAAAGAAAAAAAAAGTTATCCCACAATTCTTACTAGCATCACATCGATAGCAAAATTGATATATGGGATTGCATGATTGATAGAATTTTTCGCTAAATTTTTAATACATTGTTCTTAAATAATTGAATTTGTTAGTGATACGGGGTTTAGCTACTCAGAAAGGTCCGGCGGTCCGCAGGTTGAGTATCGCTATTCTAGATCATCAAAAGCTACTAAAATCATTGACATGTGAGCAGAAACAATGAAAGGTTAAAAATGGGGTCCATATGGGTCTTTTATCTACTCCACTCAAGGGAAAATTCTTCTAGAGAACCTCCTTCTGTGGAGGAACTGTAATACATGCAAATGAATATTAATATTTAAATTTGAATGAATCGAGTTTACAGAGGTTGTTGGTAGTAAAATATAGAATGTATTAATCTGATTTGTAACTGTGAGAATTTCTTTGCGAAATATCAACGTACCTTGGCATAGGACTCGGATAAGAAATATAAGATATATAAATAGATTTTTTTATTACTATTATTATTAATTATGGCTATCTCACTATCATTAGCTGTTTGCAACCGTATTAGATTTTGAATCAACTTGAATAAAAGTTATTGATTTTTAAATATGTAACTTTCTTCGTTTGTCCCTTACACTAACGTAAACATATGTTAACCACAGTTTCAGTTACCAAATTATGGAGGTGCCATGATTTGATTGCTCATCAGTCATAATCCTGAGATAAATTTCGAATCATACCTTTTTTAATAAATGAAAAAAAGTAATCTTTTTTATACTTCAACGTACTATATCTCTTATCATCCTCAGACGTAATTGTTTTTTAAAATTGCCTTTGGAAACTTCATAACAGTTATTATTACCCCATCCCCAGGAAAACGAGTTCATAGACTTCCTGCATCTCACCCTTCAGTCAATTATTTGGCATCACATTTAAGCCTGGACTCGCTCCTTACCCATTATTCTTAAAAAATTAAGCCCTGTATGCCATGGGAACTGCCAATTTATATCTGAAAAATTAGCCTAGGATGAAAAAAAATTATTTGCAATGTGATTTTAGAAGACTATATAGTAGAGCCTCAGCCATACTTTGTCCAATGGCAAGTTAGATTTCAAGATGTTTTAACAGTGTCATTTCCAACGATTTTAATACATAATCATTTGTTTTCAAAGAACTGATCAGTTTTTCTGAAACTTTCCTTCCTTCGTCTTCGTCTATCAAAGCTTTTAAAAGTCTACCATGACCCATATGACGTAATCAAACGGAATACTACAGTTTTTAGCCTAAAATAAATGGCAAACAAATCAATGCATCAATAAATAAGCTAAGTTCATTTTCACGGACAATTCTAAGAAACCACTTCCTCACCAGGAAATCTTCACAAATCTCTTGGTTTTTGAAAGATCAAACATCCCAGAGGACACTATCAACAAAAGAAGATATTTTTCTTCTTTTCATTCCAGTTCGTACGCGACGAACATTTATCATAACTTGCCCTCAAGTTATGATTAATGGTTGACGACTAGCTTATTTGAGGGGAACTCTATGGGGAACACTTATATGGCGCTATTTGTGAAGCCTCATAATTAAATTTTGATTTATTGTCTGATCTCATGTATTAGTGATGTTGATTTGCTTTTAATATTAGAGAGTGGAAAAGGTGAATTAAATTTCATTTTGGATTAATTAAGTTCGATTTTTATGATTTTCTTCAATAATTGACCAGCTTCAATGCTGCGACCCTTATTATACCTTCCATATTTTTTTCGCATAATTGAACAAATAATTTACTTGAGCTTCAACTTCCTACATACGTATTTTGAATTTAAAAATACATTTTTAAATTAATGTAAATCTGAATAGCTTAAAATAGAATTTTATTTTAAAAAGTTAAAGCAAAATTACAAGATATTTCGTTCAATAATTACTTATCATTTTTTTTAACATTACTTGTTTGATTTTTTAATTTAAGTAGTTTAATTTTTAGTTACTCTTCAGTTGAGACTAAATTAAAATATTTGGTAAAGCTAACTCCTTATTAATATTAGAAATAAAGGCATATATTCCAGGAAAGCTGCCAACGGATGAAATTCCAATCTTTTAAAAAATAATGAATTTGACCCAATGTTTGTGTTTTTAAACGCCTAAACCGAATTATAACATCTTTAGTGCATCATATACTATACATTAAAAATAATTGAAACATTCGCAAAATTTTACAGAATTCTGTCATTTTTTTTATGTTATACGTCTTCAAGCTAAGGTTAACTATTACTACCAACGTCATTAAACCTGAAGAAGTCGAAACGAATCAAATGCTATCACATTCTACAGAACATTTAGTCTTAACGGCAATGGCTGTGAACGAAAATCGAACTGAGTATCTAATGGTGATCTGATAAGAATGATCAGGAACAACATTACTTTCTCCTTATCTTAATGAATACCGGATTAGGTTCTAGTTAATGAATAGCATTCTGTGAATGAAGAAAGTTTTGTTAGTGGACAAAATTGAGTAAAATTTGCATGTAGCGAAAATCACCATATTCTGTTACAATTGTATTGAGTAATAAAGGTCAGCTTAATGTTTGATTCACTTGTTGTTTGCAACATTTTAAGTCCAGGGTGTCCGGGCTTAAAGAATCCAAAATTTGTCTTATTATTACGGAACTATCCATCAGAATGTAATAAACTGTTTATCTTTGGATTAGAAAACCTTCTGAGATTTTTTATGTCTAATCCGATCGGCTGCACATGCGCGCATTATTCGACAATCGTAAACGATAAACCTTTTACACTGATTTCATTAGTAAAAATGTGAATGTCACAGTAAAAGGTGCAGTGCGTACTTTTGTTAACGGAATTTAAATTAGTCAAGCGTATACAGCGACGTGTTCGAACAGAATGAAATGTCGTTACTGACTTGCCTAATCAGGCTTGCTTATCAGGACTTCTACAAAATAAATCACGCACGCGATCAACAGTGTCTTCTATCACGAAAACTTAAGGATACTGGCTTTTTTCCTTTCTTTCTTTTTTTAGAGATATCGAAGTTCCCGTCTCCTTTAAAGTTTTTTCCCACTGGTGGATAGATTTGATGTTGAAGGGTCGACATTCCATGCTGTTCGAACATATCGCTGTACACGCGTGACTGATTTAAATTACGTTACCTAAAGTGTGCACTGCACCTTTTACTGTAGCGTTCACATCTTTACTAAAGAAGTCAGTGTAAAAAGTTTAATGTCTGCGATTGCTGAATAATGTGCGCTCGTGCAGCCTGTCAGACTATACCCCAAAAATCTCGGATGGGTTTCCAATCCACGGAAGAACACTTCATTACATTCCGATGGGTAGTTCCTAAATAATAAGCTGTTACTTTTGGGTACCTTAAACCCGGACACCCTGTATATAATTTGTTTTTAACAAGTAAATAATTTGTCTATAATGCTTTTTGGGAGGTTAGTGTGGAGATACCATTGTGTCGCAGTAGTTTCTCGTTGCAAACTTCTTCTTCGCCACTACTCTAGAAAGTTATGTCGAACTTTGTCGAAGGTCAAAAAATGATGATTTTGTTAACATTCCTTTTGACGTAATGATTAAAGGAAGAGTTCAATGAGGGAAATGTTTCATAAAACTATACCATCAAGCTTTTCTTCAAAAACTCAAAATAAAAATGCGCAAATCCCATCCTTAGTTTTTGGAGGTAATGCCATTCATTCTCCATGATGATGCTCGGTCACATGTTGGTCGTAATAGCCAAGTGGACATGTTCGAGACCTCGTGGCTGGCGTTGCCGAGTCTCGAGTCCAAACATCACTGAAATCTTGCAGTGTATAGGAGGTGATGCATGTTAAATCTTTTGATGTTCCTCATGATGGCATGGAGTGGACGTTTGTAGGGTGGAGGTTTTATTTAAGTCCGTCCTCGTAATTTAACTATGGATCAAAATTACGTCTCCAATAGTTTATCAATGTAATTAACTACAAAGTGTGATGATAACCATGACTCATTCACTTCCGCACGTTATTCATGTCGTAACGAGTTATCTTTCAATACGGTTCAGCAAGGTTAACTCATAAATCTTACAATCCTGACATGAAAGTACTAGACTGACTTATTCTCAGAGGTGAAAAAACCTCTTTGAGGATGTCATTTTTCATCTATAGCTGACCTTTCTGCCACCGTCATCCAAGCCATTCAACAAATGAATAAAGATGGAATACTTGGTAAAATTGGAAAGCTTCCAAGTTGTTGAGACTCCATCATTGTAATAAAGAGGCACTACATAGAAGGCTCGTGAAGAAATATTGCTTAACCAATAAACAGGTAAGTAAAAAAATTGGGAGCATTATTTTTGAAATTATCTTCTTAAAAATGGTAGTATGTTATTTAATCCATGGAATATATTGAATTCCTCTACTTATTAGGATAAAAAAGTTTATCCATTCTGCCCTTTTAATCTATTTTTATCGACCGTATTTGGCTTATGCGAATCCCCATACACGTCTCTTCCACGAAAAATTTGTTTACCAAATCACAGATTTTTCATAACTGTTTTAAAATTTATTATTAAGTATTAATTGTTTTGATAACTATTTTCAAAGTTATTATTAAGTAATGACTGTTTTCAAATTTATTATTAAGTAACAATTGTTAAAATGTATTGTTAAGTATAATAAATATTTTCAAATTTATTATTAATTATAATAACTGCTTTCAAATTTATTTCTAAAGAAGTTATTCCAGTCTTTGAGAATAAATTATGGAATACGTTTGTAAGTTAACTTATTAAATGTGATTCTTCATATAGTAAATGAAATTAAATCCATTGCTCAGTTAATTGAATAAAGATTTTAAGAATACGATTTTATTACTGAGGTAATAATTTAATTGATATATATATATATATATATATATATATATATATATTAAAGAAATATATTCAATATATATTTTTCAGAAAATTCTTGCACTTAAAATTGGTTACTACGTAAAAATAAATTACCAGACTTTTAAAATTTTTGTTTTACATTTTATTTGAATCCCAGTCAAACTGATGATTCAACAACAATAATTTATTTTAAAATAACTCTAAAACAAATTTGTAATGCATGAGAAAAACAATATTTACCTTTTTTCAATTTCCTCAAATACAATTCTATCTCCATCAGTAGCTGTTTTTCATTTTATTATTATTATTCAACATTCATGATTACTTCAACTATTCTATCATGTTTACAGTCGAAAATAAATTTCTATAAATCAACAAATATTCTCATCCGTCACAATAAAATTTTACATAATTGAAAAAAGGGTAATAATAAATTTTACCTGAATAAAAAAAATTGTTTGCTTTCTTACTCACAAGAAATATAAAAAAAAAGTATCGCATTAGAATTTCTCTTTTGATTTACAATTTGTAGAACATATTTACTTAAATGTGTGCCTTCCTGAATATGTTGGTTTAAAAAAAAAGCGCAGTTCACATTGTCGGTTTCATCTTTCAGTGAACATAATAACCTTTTCAAAATAATTCATTTGATCAGAAAATAATAGCTTCATGGTGCTTTTTTATATCCATCCAAATACTCATATGTGAGAAATGTTCTTTCTTTGAAAGATAATGCATGGTTAGTTGTAAGAGCTTACTCTATATATTGCTTTGATTTTGAAAAACATCCACTACATATAATAATTAAAGAATAATATTAAGGATTAGATTTTCAATTATTTTTCAATCTCACACTTTTTTTGAGATTTAAATAAATAAGATATTCCTTTACCCTTTTTGTGATTCTTTATATGCTGTTATAATTTATGTTATACATTATTTTTTGTGATATTTTTACTTTCTAATAAAATTGGCAAATAAAACGAAGAAACACCTATGTTTTCTTTCTTCTTTCTAAAATATCTGCTACCGGTATTAAAACCAGTTTCCGAGAATTAAAATCTAAAAAATACCGAATACCAGTATTTACCCATTTATTTAGTTTCCACTGTTTTCATATTTTTAACAAATGTTTCCTTACTGTTTCGTCGTTTACTTTGAATACTCCTGCAAGCTGCTTATTTTTAAACTGGAATTGATTCCAATCCCAGTCTCCAATTTCTCGATATTGAATTTGAAGGTCATATTGACCTTAAGTCGTCTTTTAAGAGTTCAGCTTTAGTAGAAAGTTTTAACTACTATCTCTAGGGCGTTGTCGATGTGATTGCTATCTTCAAACACAGTAAATTTTTTATAACTTCTGTAGCATTAGTTTGAAGTTTAAAGTCAAGAAAGGAATATACCCGTATTAAATTATGTTTCGTAAATATATTTTAGGGCTATGATTATATTCTAATTTATATATATATAAAGTGCTCAGAGTTCTAGTTCAATAGTATTCTGAAATAAAATAGTTAATTAAAATTCCTTTTTTATCCGTTAAATTGCTGAAAGAATGAAAAAAAAAAATTCTTCAAATTTTGTACGATAACAAGTAAAAAGTGACTGGAGAAAAAAAGAAACAATTATCTTCATTGCTAATATTAATTATATTTTTTTTAACTCTATCGCAGTATTTGTTTCTCAAATTGTGTGTGTGTGGGGGGGGGCTCTCCTAGAAGAGGCGTGATAACCCTACGAGGGGCTTTGAGAATATTGAAAAGTCAAAAACAAAAGATTATTTAAATATATTATTGATTAATTGAAAGTAAAGAAACTACATTCTGACATAATGATAAATAAAATACACATTTACACTGATATAATACACTTATAAAACTATATCAGTATATGTATATTATAATTAATTTAACAATACTAAATTAAGAACAATTTTATTTCCCCTTTCCCTTAGTTTCCCCTTGGATTTGTCATACACAAAATGATATACAAAAAATAACACGCATCTTGATAGTTTCTACGATTTATAATTAATCCTTTAAACGCCGATTAAAACTTAGGCCATCAATGCTTCTGTTTAACACGTAGGCAAGTGTAAGTGGTGTTTTTGGAGGGAGGAGGAGTTGAAAAGGTATAAATAAGCAAAATCTTCCGAAACAATAAATCCTTCGCAAACACTGTCAAGGTCCTTTTATTGCATTCCAAAGCCTTCGGAATAATTTTACGGATAGCAGTTCTCATAAAAGATCGTACTTCGGAGAGATGCATATATACGTCTAGGGCAATTAACGCACTGGCTGAGTAAGACGTTTATATACTCTGGCGGCACTAAAGAGGTTAAAGTCGTATTTTAGATTAGCGTCAAAGTATAATAACATTGAATTCAATACATTGTGATTGTATGGTGGGGGGCGCGATGAAAGTTATGATTGAATATTGGGTCACAAACATTTAAAATTTGAGAAGCACTGCTCTATGAGCATCTTATTTTAGCTAAATTGGGAGCAATATGTATGAATTTTTAGATATATCACAGCATAAAAACAAATAACAGGATTTAGGAAGAATTTTATCGTTATATACGAATACGATATCAGAAAAATTCTTTGAAATAAAAAAGTAATTGAATGCTGCTGAAAGAAAATGTTAATTAACATTTAAATTTCTATAATTTGTATTGATTGTTAATAAATAATAACAGCTAAGAAGCTTAAAATTCGTGCATTTCAAATTTTTCTGATGAATAAATATTTTTATCTCATTTTGTACAGACATTTTTGTCAACCAATATTTTCATAACCAATTAAATCATGCATCGTACATTTATAAATGAATAAAATAAAGCGAAATAATTATTAGAGAAAATACACCGAGCTCTTTTTTACACGATTTTGAAATAACACGGTTCGCAAATTTAACAAATTTTTTTTGACACAAATTTTTTGTTCCAGCATGAATTTTTTTAAAAAAATTTGGGAATTCGGGCTTTTTGGATGAGAATGGTTTGATAGAATTTATGACAATATTTATGATAACAAAGAAGTTTATAATGGCAAAGTTGAAGATGAAGGTTCAGCTGTCAACAGATGATTTAATTCGGGAGGGCTCGAAATTTGCTTGAAGTATGAAACAACATTTTCTTACTCAGAATCCTGACATAGAGCGTGCATTAAAATTACAACATAATATTAAGTTTTGTGCAGCAGAATAATCAAGAATAATATGAAAAATTTCTGAAATCAAAAATGCAGCCACTATTAACTAAATTTGAAACAACGAAAAAAAATAACAAACGAAATTTATATTTGAATCGAAACCGATACATTTGTGCTAGACATAACTAACACATCTACTGATGACGGCATTTTTAATCCAGTTCGTAATAAACATGCACGCTTGTTATCAAGTAGCGATGAATAGTTGTTAGTTGGCAGTTTTTTATTCCTAATTTCATTTTGATATTTTTAAGTTGTTCAAAGTATAATTTTAAAAATTTTGTGATAAAAATGAACTGTGTTAGTTTTTTTTAAATATGTAACATGGATTTTATTATTACCTTTTGAACGACTTTTTGGCAAAACATTTAGATATTTTTTTTATCTTACACGATTTTTTAAAATTATGGAACATATTCTCAAATTTACCCTATATCGCATGTATTTTTTACACGATTTCTTTTTGCACGGATTTCCAAGGAACGTTTCTACCGGTTGATTCAAAAAATTTGTGTGACCAATTTTAAAAGCTTACAACCATGAATGGTGAATTTTTATCGTTTTGCTGCCAGTTATATTTTAAAACTAAAACATTTAAATTACCAATCTAAATATTTTTATTAGGGGGAGTAAATTATGGCTCCGAAATTAGATCCTCAAACCCGAAACGAAATTTTAAGGCTTTTGAAGGTTGTTTGCTCAAATTCTGTTATAAATAAAGCATTGAAAAACTAGAAAAGATATTTTGCTAATAGATTAGTATCTAAGCTTGGAAAAGAAATAAAATTTGGCTGGCAATCAAAAGCTCCATGAAAAAAATGTGGACGAAAGGAATACCTTAAGGAAGAAGAAAAAAAAATGAAGCTGAAAAGACTTATCTCTGTAGAAAATTCTCTGCCTCAATGTACTTCAGTGAAGAAACTATAGGTGTCGCAATCGACAATTTGTCGTGTGATAAAGAAAATTAGCCACAAAAAAGTGAATAAACCTGTCTGCCTTCAAATGTCTGTTAAGACCGTAGAAAAAGGAAGAAACGTTCTTGGTCTCTGTATTTAATGTTACGCAAAGGTAGATACAAATCATGGATAACTTCGGATGAAGCACTGTTTTATCTGCCATTCACAACTAGAAAAACAAAGATACAAGAAATTTAATGCAAAAAAACTCCGAAAAGATGCAGCTGTTTTGCAAAATGCAAGTTGGCAGTCAGGTGTTATGGTATTGAAGGGAATGTCCTCTCAAAGCTTAACAAAACCATTTTTTTAGAACCAGGCTAAAATTGACGCTAAATACTATCAGAATAAAGTTTTGAAACGCTTGATCAAAAAAAGTAAAGGTCTTTACCCTCAAGTAAACTTTGTTTTGCACCAAGATTCTACATCAAGTCATACTGCAAAATCCACTATAAAATGACTGAAAAATTTAAAAATAAATTTTCTGCCCCCTGAGAATTAGCCATCATCATTCCCTCGCTGTGTTCATTGCAATAATTTTTTATGGAGATGCTTAAAAAACAATTAAACATACGTAAAGTAAAAGCTCTCCAAGGGTTTCAAAAAGCAATCAAAGAGGAAGCTGAAAAAATACCCCCAAAATGGTCAAAAAGTCCTTTTGGTTTGGTGAAAACGTTAACTCCGAATGTACTATACCAAAAGAAATCACATTGAAAATTGCATGTAAATAACTTAATTCAAAAAAAAATTATGATGTTTTGAAATTGGTCACACTATTTTTGAATCAACCGGTACTGTGTAAAAAAAGAGGTGGCTGCATACAATTACAAAACAGATACCTACCAAACGCACTAAAAATAAATCGTTAACATTTTTAATAAAATAACCATCATATCTTAATATTCTTGTGTGAGTTTACTCCCATAAGCTCTAAGAATGCCTAAGAACTGAATGTCGTCGTTCTCTAACTCATTGTGTATTGGATTTCATACAACATGTGTGATATTTTCTCAAAGATACCATAGCATTTACGTTAAAAGTGAACGTTGGATCCATGATATAGACCCCCTTTATTATATTTATTCTGATTTGTAATCAACATTCCTGCACAAAATGATATTAGATTGCGAAGCAGTTTCTATTAGTTTCTAGGAATGCAGCTGTTTATACTTTGTTGGTATTGATAATAGTTATTTAATTATTTGGAACAGTCAAGCGAGGGAAATTCCTATCTTTACCAGGATCTGTTTCTGAAAACTTATTAGAATTTATATGGCTTTGGTGGGTAGATGCATACATCATTATGTAGAATGATTTCCACAATAAAAATATTTTTGATCTTTAGAAGTATCTGTTAGGGAAATAGTTGAGTAGATCCAGATGGTGCAAATGAAAATAATAATATGACTTAAGTTAATAGTTAGGTTTGTTTAGCGTGCAAAATTATAATGTTAATGGTAGTGGTATAAGATGATATTATCAAGCAGATCATATTTTCTCTTGGAAGATATGAGTTATAGAATTCCAATAAAAAGATATGAAATGTGTACTTTTTCTGTAAGGGGAAAATCTAAATATAAATCTATCATTCCTTTTGAATACTAGTTGTTAATAATATTATGTAAGCTGGAAATAGTTAAGTATTGATGTATATATAGAGAGAGAGAGAAAGAGAGAGACAGAGACACTTAACTTAAGAAAAAATGACAACTTAAATATATGAAAGGTTTTATTAATTCAAACAAAAATATACGCTAAATACGCTTTTAATTATTTACTTTAACGAGTATTTTTCCATTGAATGATTTTTTTTATGTCGACATATCGTTTTCTAATGTAATGGAAATTTCGAAACAAAAAAATATCCTTCATACTGAATTTTACGGTAAGCACTTAGCTAATATATTAACATTCAATCTTGATTTCTCACTTGTGCAAAAATCATTACCAACTGAAAAAATTGTTCCAACTGCTGCATTAGTTCTAGGGCAGCACAACGTAAATTCAACAAGAATAACTAAATTATCATACAGAAAGTGTTCATTTTTTAAATGGTTCAAGTGTTTTCACCCATCTTTTATCAATTTCAGCATGCTGATTTTCTAATTGTTCTAATTGGTTAGAATTTAACTATGCATTCAGTCATCTTTCTTCTTCAAACAGACCATTGTCATCGATTTTAATATCAGACATTTCTTTCGATAAAAACTGAACACAATTTTCTATATCTGCCCAATTTAATTGCGACTAAGTCAAAAAATACCATTGAAAACTGTTATTTCTTGTGATATTTGTTTCAGACCATTCTTCGACATTTTGGAAACATGTTTGATTCATCTCTGAATACAGATATTAGCAGATCAGTTTTAAATTATTGAAAAGGAAGACACTTTTCGAGTAAGGACTGAACCTATAAAAGGAGGACTGTCCTCCCTAAAGGAGGATGGTTGGTCACCTTACTAATGGGCCATGTTTTGACTAAGCGCCGAAATGCATACAAACGGTTTCTTTAATTACTGAGATAAGTTTTGGTTCATTCAGAATATTCTTATTGTTTGAAGCATTACATTCGTCAGTTTAACTTTCACTCAGAATAAATTTTGTGTATTATGAAATCCTCTCAATATAGCATAGGAAGGAACAGGTGACATATCTCGTAAGTTTGAATCACAGGTAAATGATGAAGAATTTGAAGATCGCAACTAAGTTGGTATGTTACTCTTCTTAACTGCACACCCCATCATGCGAGAATTTTTACATTCAGTTTCAGATAACGTGTTGTAAAGTCTTCCCTTTACCATCTATATTTCAGTTCTTCCATTGCGAAATAGCATTTTGTCTATGTTCTCAGCTGCGACATCAGCTGGAATGTTTATCAGTGCAGTTGAAAGCGTAATAGGCTATTCATTGTACATAATAGTAAATATAGGAAGTAAACGCCCTTGATCACCCTTGAATGTAAAATGATATTTACATTTATGGCTGATAAATTTGAATAAATAGCTACCGGATGTCCCCAAAAAAGCTAACGAAATGAAAAGAAAATTAAAGTGAAATAGAAGGTAATACAAATATACGGTTTATTGCTTTCCTCTTTGATAAAAAAGGAGTTTATCCTCACCAAGAATCAAAATTAGTTAACAGATGGCGCTTCTGACTCAGAGAAACTAAAAAAACGATTTCAAAATAAGCACCATTTTCCGCAACAGCATTGTGCAGTTAGACGAGAAAATTCCCAGACGCCTTTTGACATTTTGAATGGAATAGCCTGATATGCAGCTAAGATGTATTGTTTTAATTTAGGTAAGGTTTCTGACTTGTTACGATACACCTGATATTTCACGTACATCTAAAGAAAAAAAGTTCTATGGTAGTAAATCTTCGAAATAGGTAAGTCCTCCCATGCCAGTTTGCGTTTGCATTTGGTAGTCAGGGACAATGATACGATTATCGAAATATTGACTAAAATCGAACATTTCAGCCGCTAAATGTGACCGGGTACCATCTTGCATAAGCCATGAGCCGTAAGTACTGTTCTCCGAAGCATTTTAAAGAGCCACAAATTCATGGAGAACTCCCAGGAATTTTGTTGCAGTAATTTTTTGATCTCTTGGGCCCTAATGTCATCAAAACTCAGAAATTAGTGAATCTGAATCTTGTAAGGAAATGTGTGAAATGATGTGTTGCAGAATGCTCTGTGGAGTCGTTTGCCGTAGTTTAGTCAAAGAAGCTACATAGTGAACTGAAATAATTTGCACTCACTGTTGGTTGACCTGCCTAGAGAACTTAACAGCGCCTTTGTAATTGTTGCAATTGGGTGGGCGACACAAGCATTGTCATCATTGATATTTCCACTACTGTGAAATTTTTTTATCAGTGCTTATATTGTCGGTTTCTGACATTTACTTTCCTTCTGAAACAGTGTCTTGTTGCAGTATAACAAGAAATATTTGCTGTACCGAGCACACATTTGAATGCTGAGAATTTTTCAATACCAATCTGACGGGACAGACAAGAAATATTCCCTTATAATGTTTTCCAGGTAGATGCTCCCCTATTGGAGAACTTTATAACTAATTTAGAAACATGGTGAGAATTAATTATCTCGATACCAAACAAAAATGCAACAGACCCTTCATTTCTATCACCTTTCGTTTTCTTTTAATTTTTGATTTGAAACATTGGTCGTTTTTTGGACATTGCATACATACATAGAAAGATAATAAAATGCAATTATATGAGAATATTTCTACAAGTCTCTAATTATTTTAGTCAGAATGCAATTATTTATTGATTATTATTTAATAGTTAAAATAACCTTTTTAACATATGTTTTGTTTTAAGGTTAGAATGCTTGTAAATTTACGCTTTCTTGTTGAACCGTATTGAGAGCTGTCCTGAGACACAGGTGGATCACAGATTGAGCAATATTGATTTAATACAATCAAGTCTGCTTTCATTTGTCGTGGTTTATAGATCTGAATGTGATTACGACAAATCAGAAATAAATACATTTCTGTTCTAGTAAAAATATTAAGATCTCTGCTACGCATATGAACTTCGTCTAATTTTGAACATTGCTTGGCTATGCTCTCCGTATTTGGATTTGAATGCAAGAAGGCATATGGAAAATCTCTGGGTCAAAAGTTACAACAGACACACCAGGGAAAAAATAATTCCCTTTTATTCAAAATTAATTAAGTTATTAAAATAGTTATTGTGAAAACAATAATGTAGGTGATTAATCTAACCGAAATTTCATATCATTAATTATTCAAAAAGTTTTTACGTAAGTCAACATCTCTGGAGTGAAGCCTTCTAATCACCGTATTCGGATTAACCTTATGGAACTCATCAGATGAGCTTTACTCACGAATCCTCGACTCTGAGGGTTTCTTTGCTCCATTGAGTTTATTATCAGGAATTGTCCACGCAACGTTCTCTCTTATCCTCCCATATTATACTCTTATCTAAGTCTTTAAACTATCGTGCATCCCTCTCCTGAAAACCACTTCATATACATTACCTCTTCACTTAAATATCAAAGTTCATTTTCTAGCATCATGGATATTTCACAAAGTAGGTTTTCCTATCAATGCAAAGCGTAAATTAGTTCCAAAGTCTATTTAAAGGAATTTGCAACAAATATTTCTGCGTTACGAGTTTAGTAAAAGATTGAGAAATTTTTTTTTTTTGTCTTCAATTTTTCATTAAACTAAACTATCTGCAGATAAATTTAATAAAAATTTAAAAAAAAAGGAAAGAAGAAAAAGAAATTTGCTTAGCGCAAGTAAAGAACTTATTATTGAAATCGGGTAACTTGGGTATATTTATACATCAAATATTTGTCATGTTATGAATATATATATATTTAATATATATGTACAATATTTGTTTGAGGAAGATTTAAAAATAAATGTGAAAAAAATTTGTGACCTGCATGGTTTTTCCCCCCACATATTTTCAATTCAGTAACACTTTTTTCGATATTTAATATATAATATTCATTTGAATTGTAAAATAAACATAAATAAATACATATATTTATATGTAATTGATGAATCCTGTTACATGAAAAAATATCACAACATAAGATTATCTGCTCTCTGAGTTGCTGAAACATATACTTTAACATATATTTATATAAACATATTAAACATTTCAAAAACGGAAAGACGTACCTAATTAAATTTAAATTTGAATATTTTGCTTAATATTTATTATATATAACGTAGCAAAATAATTCTAAACATTAATTTTACCTTAATAAATTAACAACGGAAAGGTTAAGAATTGTAAAATACGATGGCATCCTGAAAATCACACACACACACACACAAATGCTGAAGAATCAGCTAAAATCACTTAATACATTTTATTAAATTAACCGCAACATAAAAGCAAACATTTCCACTCGTTCCTGAAATACAAATACAAATTAGCATGTAAAAAAAAATGAAGGAAATAGATTAAATTCTGATAAAAAGGAAGTTTTTTTTAAAAGAAGAAAGTAATAAGAATCTTTCCCATGGGCTGTCTTCGATTGGCTTTGTTAAGTCTTATACTCAGAAAAGTAGGGCACCATCGGCTTGTATTTCTTCCTTAACTGATCTTTGGAGTGAAGTGTTTGGCTTAGAAATTGCGGGGCAGCGTTTAAACACCGATATCTGACAGAGTTTATTGATAGCAAAACCAATATTTGGTGACAACTTATCATTCGCACAATATGACTTTCTGTTAGGATTTTATTGTGTATATCCTCATTGATGGTGGTATATTATTTCTCCACACAAAGTTTTATTAGAACAATATTTTTTTCCGATAACTTCATCTGAATTGAAAATATATTGCTTACAGATCATCTTATTATGCTCACAAACATTATGTACTAAATTATTTTGAAATATGTAAATACACTGAAGTTCAAAATTAAGAGAATTTTTTAGATTATCTCTAGAACTACAGGACTGATTTTAATGAAATTTGGTATGTGTATAGAGCTGATATGATGGAAACATATAATCATTATACAGTTAAAATACATACTCGTGATAGTGCGTAGCATTCATTGAAGTCAGAAGGTATGAAACAGCAGTATCAGAAAATAACAACAAGAAAAAAAAATTGATTTATAGGAGTATGATTCCCCTTTTCAGATTAACAAGCCACAAACCGTAATTTTATACCGGGAATAAGGGAATTTATGAGTTTTGGTAATTAATCCAAATCGCGCGTTCAGCAACTTTGTTTTCAAGTCTTATTACTCGAAGAGGTTTTGCGAGTTTAAATTGCCCTCTCCAGAGTGTTCCAGTCATTTTTTATGCGGATGAGATCTGAAGATCTAACTGGTCAATTCTTTCGGTAAATTTCACTTTCCAGAAATTCATCGACCATATGAGCTCTATGTCCTTCACGTTGTAATTCATTTAAATAAAATCAGGACCAACAGCACCCGTGAAAAGGTGATCATAGGGCTCCAAAACCTCATACCTATACACTATATCAGCCACAATGCCTCTTCCAAAGACATAGAGGTCGGTGGGGTCATCCAACTTGATGCCTGTCCAGACCATCAAGCCTCCACTATCGCAAATGGCGATTTCTTGGATATTGGAGGGCGGGTAGTGGGTTCTTGGTCCTCTCCATATGAAAGTGCGAAGAGAATATGTATTTTAACTGTTGAATGATTGTTTTTTTTTTTTTTTTGCATTATATCAGCCAACATACCAAATTTTATTTAAGTCCACCCTGTAATTCTTGAAATAATCGACAAATTCTAAAACTTCTCTTAATTTTGAACACCAATGTATAATAAAGTATTATTTATTAGGGATAAATCGTAAAACATAATTATTTTTAAAAGGAATAATAATGTTAAACAATTAAGTTCCTTTCTTGATTCTATTTATAACTTATACTTCTTATTAAGAGCTCCTTAAAAGGATATATTTTGAGAAACTATTTAAATATATTTGTAATAAGAAAAATATTCATAAGTTTATTTAAGTCATTTTTATTTAAATCAGTAAATATTATATTTAAGTTTTCTGAAGCTATATTTTCATTATTATATTTCTCTAACGTCATATTTCAACTTAGAAATACTTTTTTTTATGTTGCTTTAAGTACATCTTAGGGAAAATAATTAAACATTCTCAAAATGATCAATATAGTATGAATCTCTTTTAAAACGTTTTACTACAAAAGGTGCTAAGTTATTTTACAAGATATTCATCAAAGAATTTTCCAGCAAAATTATGCATATTTTATTGAGGCATCAATGTAATTGAAGTATTATGAAAAACTCGATTGATAATTACGACCAAAACAATACGCAATTGTATTTAAGATGCTTAAACTAACATACACAGAATTACTACCTAGATTAGCTGTTTAGAATAAAACTCACAAAATTCATTTTTTTCAGTCACATATACCTTTTGATCAACAATATTCTTGAAAATTAAACAAATATAAATTTTTATTTATGTTGAGACTAGTTTCTAATATTATATATGGTATTAAAGATCACATGAAATAAATCTCTCAAAAAATTTAAAAAATAATTGTACCTTCACAAGCAATTAGAAAGATTTCGGTAAATTGGAAAAGAGGATAGATAATGTTTAATATTAAGTTGCATACAAGATTAACAAAAATCAAAATTTACTTAGAAAATATATTATTTAAATATTTTTTTCTCTTTTGTATAATTTCATCTTTAAATAATTTTTTTTAAATATTTTATGTTTAGAAATATTATGAATTATCAAATCTTGGAACACATTCACAGATTATTAATAAGAAACTACAAAATGTTACAAACTACAATATTTTCGATCAATTAAATGAAAAATATTTGTTAAAACTTACCATCAATAGTAAATTGTGTTCACACAAAAAATCGAGAAAAAGTACAAAGAGTTTGTAGACGATATGGAAATTCTATAAGTAATTTATTTCCTTACCAATTTTAAAGTAATTTACTTCCGTCATTTTTAAAGGAAGCAAAATAATAATTTTTATCTTATATTTTGATAGGGACGAGTAATTCATTATTTAATAGCCACGTTTAAATTCTTATAAATATTTCTTAGTTAAAAGTTCTAAAAAATTTTTTCTAAGATAATTACCGTGTGATAGATACAGGCAGTTAATTCATTTACATTAAATAATCTAACAGAATAAAATTCCAGGGCTTAAGGAGATAAATGTAAAATTTAATCAAAAAATTCTTTCACATAAAATTCCACTTATCTTTTGGCTAAATAATTTTCAAGAGACGAAATTCGTTATTATTGTATCTATATTAATATTTTGTGCATTAATTTATATAAAGAGAAAATTGTTATTTAATGATTGAATGGATATGCTGAAAGAAATTGATAATTTAAAAGGTACCATCAAGTACAAACAATTGTTACTAAATCTTAACTGATTGTTACTAGAAGTTTTATTTTCGGTAATAGTGAAAATTCTTTCATATTTTTTTATTTTATGCGATTGCAAATATATCCGGGAACCGGTCCTGTAGGACGTACGGCTAACAACCCTACTCCTCAAAAAACTTTTGTCACGAAATCTCAAGAAGAAAATAAACCACGGCTGACTTCATGGAAAAGATTTAAAGGATTGGAAATAAAAAATGGCATTCGACTGGGAGATGCACTAGCGTGCCTTTTCTTTAATTTAGCATTAAAAAATTAGTAAGAGATTTCAACATCAATACCAGAGAAAATATCTTTAATAAATCAATACAGTTGTTGGCTTTTAAAGATGACATTGATATTATTGCTCGAACACCCAAAGCGCTAAGACATGCCCTCTTATATTTGGAGAAAGATGCCCTCAAGATGGGACTGAGAATTAATGAGAATAAGACCAAATACATGCCTTGCACGAAATCATGTTTTAACAATTCTCACTTTAAAATTGAAGAGCATAATTTTGAAATTGATGACAGTTTCTCTCATATTTAGGTTCTGAAATTAACAATAGGACGACTGTACTAATGAAATTCAAATGAGAATTACTATGGCTAATAGAGGGTTTGATGGAATACTAAAATATATATAAAAGTTCCAATTGTATAAAAGTCTTTTAAGATCAGTATTAGAGCTCATACGTGTGAAACTTGGTCCATGTCTTGAACAAGTGAGAACATAAGTATCTACGCGAAAGGAAAATTTTAAGAATTATTTTTGGAGGCATTCAAGAAAATTACACTTGGCAAAGAAGATTAAATTTAGAACTCTATCACTTATATAAGAACTTTAAATTATTAAATTCATCAAAATACGACGAATTAAATGGGCAGGCCACGCTGTCTGGATGGATGAAGACCGCACCATTAAAAGAGTCTTCAATGTCCATCCAACTGGCACACGGGGAAAAGGCAGGCCAAATCTAAAATGGATTGGTGGCCTAGAAAAAGACCTTATAGTTTTGAGAACTAAAAGTTGGAGAAATCTAGCAGGAAGAAGGATGGCTTGGAAAAGACTTCTTGAGAAGGCCAAGGCCTATCTGGGATGTCGAATCACTAATGAAGGAGTTGCAAATATAAATTTGAAGCGTGATGGACATTATGTTTTATGTGTAACTAATATCACTTTCAAAACACATGGAAAGAAAAACATAGAATTAAAACCTAAATAAATTAAATGAAGTACTTAAAAGGAGGGGATTGTAGAAATGTTTTTAATTTAGGTTTTTTAATGTCCAAAAACAATATATTGGAATGTAATGTTATTTTCTTCGCCTTTACTAATGTAATGCAAGTTTGTGTGGTATAAGAGTTTCATGTCAATCCCACAATGAAAACGTATAATTTAAGTTAAAGAAAAATAAGATGCCACTAGTTTGAGTTTTGAAAGAATTTACAGTGAATAAAGTAAGTCAGAAATTAAAAACATCCTGCTTTTCTAATATTATTTTAGAGATGTAATGTATTGATTGCTTATTTTTTCGGAAGTTCTGCACAGAACTTTTGAAAAATGTACAACTTTTAAATGTACTAAAGAATTTTCCTTTAAAACAGCGATACTCAAAATGCAGCCCAATGAGCCTTTTTAAGTTGCGCTCTCAGTGCCCATTGCTCTGAAAAATTCACTTACTTAAGAACAATATATAAAATAAATTGGTGTCAAGAAATCAAATATATAACAATTTTGCTTTTTGCTGTCGATATCTTACGAGTGCGAATTGATTTTCTTTTTCTATTTCTAATGGTTACCGTCAGTGATAGCATACAACAGTGGAGTAGTGACAGTTTTATGGGTGGAACTAATTTTTAACTATCTTTCACATCTTTCCAGCGAAAAATATTTGAAGAAAATATATCGTTTCAAGACGACTGGGAGGTTCACTATTTTGTAGTAAAAAACAGACATGGATCAGTAATTGTTTGTATTGTCACGAAAGTGCTGTATTTAAAAAAATACCAATAAACATGAATCATTCAATGACACTTTTTCTCGAAGATCTCTTTCAAGAGGTTATGAATAGGATTTCTTGAATAATCTTTGTGACAGCAACAAGTCAGTGCTAAAGTCATAGTGGTAACAAAGACATCCTATGAAGTGTGTTATAATATTGGTAATCGTATGAAACCATTTACTGATGCAGAAATTGTGAAGGAGTGTTTCTTAGAGGCTTCTAACTCAGTGTTAATGACAAAAATTATAAATAGTAATTAAAAGAAGAAAAACAGGGGCTAAAATATTTTGATCAATTTTCCACATTTTAAACACCGCCCCCCCCCCGCGGGAGGCTCATGATGTGGCCCGCGTGAAATTGGTAACATATGTTTGCGGCCAGCGTGAAATAGCTGACATATGTATGCGGCCTAGCAGAAGAAAAGGTTGAGTACAACTTCTTTAAAACCTTAAGCTGATCGTAAATGTGATCCATAGAAAAAAATATATCTAAAATTTTTAATAAATTTTGATTAGATTTATTTTGGCTGGGAAGTATATTACAGTGAATATCTGAAGGGCGAATTATATTTCTTTAAAAATATTGTTGCTATATATCACCTTAAGAACAATGCTCAAGTTATGAATTTCTAATGAGATCCATTTGTGAATAAAATTTTCCCTATTAGATAAATGAATATACACAAAAGAGATTATAGTTACTATATTAAACCCTCCAACATGGATTTAAATAGTAACACAAAGTAAAGTTAATAGTTAAATATTTATTTTAGGAAGGAACTAACGAATTAAAAAATTGTGTGATGATGGTTAAACGATAAATGCTTCATTACAATTTTAATGTGAAAAAATACGACAGAAAACTATATTATAGTCAACACAAAATAGAATAAAAAGTTTTCGGAACTTTCAAAACATAGTTTGACATTAATCTGGGGAAAACGAGTTTGTTTTGGTAATATCGTACACATTCTTCAGCAAATATTTGATCTAGCCACTCATTAAGTTCATGGAAAGTGAAAGGGAAAGAAGGATTTAAGCAGAACTGGAAATGATTTTCCTTGAAATGTAAGAGTTCATTTCATTGAAACAGTCTTTGGAAAGTTTCGTATTTGAAAGAACACTTATTACTGATTTCCAGTTAAATGTATTCATTCGGATCTGAATCAGTTGGATTTAAATTGTGTAAGGTTCTTCCTGTTGAGACTGTTCAAAGTGTGTATTGTAAAATTTATTAAAGAAATTCTGTCACGGCCTACAAAAACATTATTCAACGGAAATATAAAGTTATTTAGATAAACTATCTAAATAAAAGCTATAAAAATAAGTTTCAATTTACAGACAATTTGTTAATGAAAAATCTGATGAAACATCTTCTTCAGCCATTTTGAATCTAACTTAAAACGTAACTGAGAAAATACCGTCTAGTCTTGCTATTCTACTCTCTCTCTTCAGGGCTTCTACATGATAAATTATTATATACAATAGAACGTCGTTTATCCGAACGTTTATTATCCGGAGCGTCAAATATCCGAACCAGTTTTTTCAGAGACCTTGCAGCGAAAAAACGAAGGTGTATAATGGCACAGCGAAAAATAAGTGATTATTTTCCACAATAAAAGTAAAATTGCGAAATTTTGCACTTATTTTGCTTCTTCTTCAAGCACGTTTCCCACATGTGATGATTTTCAATATTCGTATAGTGTTCGGTTTCATATAATGCATTATACTGCATGGATCGCATTCGGTTACCCGTTATCCGAACAATCGCGTATCCGAACAGTGTCCGGTCCTAATTGATTCGGATAAACGACGTTCTACTGTACTTATATATACTTCTTTCTTCGTAATTTATATTGCCACATAAAATGATTTTACTACTTTTCTGTAATGTTTACGAATTGTATTTGCGATTTCAAAAGAGATTAATTCTGCTTAACATAAATTTTGTTTATTAATAACTTTCAATTTTAAATGTATCTGTTACAATTGTGAATTCATCATCGTCATTCAAGACGCGACAACCCAGGATGGGCCAATCCCTTTTAAATCATGCAACGCGTCTATCCGCGAAACTTCAATTAATACTCTTGGGGTAAATTTGTTTCTTTTTAACTGTAAGTTCTATTGAAAACTTTTTCCCGAAGAAGAAGATTTGAGTTATTCAAATAAGTTTTTATACTTAAGCGTGGACATTTAGGTACGCGAAGTTAGTCGAGAGCCATTCGAGAGTTAGTGGACAAGTTGTCTCTGGATGGTCAGTTATTGCTAATTGGCGAATAAGTCATAAAATTCAATTTAATGATTACAACCGGAGATCGTAGAACAAATAAGAGAATTACGTTGTATTATATGGTAGAAGTCCAAAGTGTTCTATGCGTAAGTGAAGTTGATATATTCATATAATAAGTATGTAGCGGTATCTCTTAAATAAACCAGTACTTAGACATCACGCGAAGACGATCGTTTTGGTGTGATCGATAAAGTACTGGCGTTCGGAACGGAAAGTACCCGGTTCGAATCAATCCTACATTGGTGACCCGTTGACTGAAGTAAGAAAACGCAACTTTCTGAACTGTCGTGGCGCCATCTACCGCAAGAAAAATAAACAATAATAATAATAAATGAGAAGAGAAATAATAATAAATAAATAAATAAACACGGTCTCTCCGTAACAAACAAAAAGAAAAACCGTTCGCCTATCTACTTCACTGGTTGGAGAGTAGTGTAGCGGTATCTAAATAAACCAGTACTCTTATACATCACGCGGAGACGATCGTTTTGGCGTGATCGATAAAGTACTGGAGTTCGGAACGGAAGGTGCCTGGTTCTAATCAATCCTTTAGCAGTGTGATTTCTCTTCTAATTAGTAGCATTGTGCATTTTCTACCCTTAGTCGTTTGATTTAAGCTAGTGAAATAATAAATCTGAGTTTGAACTAGTTATGCTGATCTCTACTCGAAACCCCAAACACCAACAATCTCAAGGAGGTTGTTACAACCGTACGTTTCCAACCACCTCTACTTGCAGCCAAACTCTTCTAATTTTTTTTAGTTTTAGAGACCACTTCCTTTTCTGTTGTATCCATCCATTGTAGTCAATCCTAACGGTTAGGGCATGCACAGTCCATTAATTTAATTGTGACACCTTGTAAATAGATGCTTCAATGCATAAAAAGCTTTATTAGCAATAACAACTTATTTCTTTATTTCAGGTCGGGAACTTTGTTTTCATTAAACATTGTTCCCAGATACATGAGTTCTGTAACAATTCAAAATTTGTTATCCTCAATTAAAAAGATGAGTTAGGGAGTATGTATTTTCAACAATAGAGCCATGCATTGAATGCTATCCTTATTAGTAATAAGGCGCACTGGCTGAGCCTCTCTCTCAATAGCTGAATATTGTGCTTTAGATCATAAAAAAGTTGTATTTAAAATTTAAACAAAATAGCTAACATATAATTTTAGATGTTAAATGTTTTCATATTTTAATAAAAAACCCAGCATTTTTGCTATTTATGTGGACTTTTCTCTGAAAATATGTGAGCATAGTTATTAAATGCATGTCTTTCAGAAAATTATACTAATTATATTAATATAATACACATCTATAAAAAAAGCTTTAAATATAGAAATTTTAATTTTTCTAAATCTGAAAACCTTTGACGTCTCTCAGGATATTTTGAAGTCTTTTTCATTTAAAAACAGACAGCAGTTTGTAAAAATTCTCTATAATAATAGTTAAGCTCTTTCTGATAAATATTTACTGATAGAAAAACATTTAAATACACATACAAGGAAAACTAAACAAGAAAGAATTCAACTTTCTTCTGGCTTGAAGAGTTTGTATTATTTTCTGAATTTTTTGATAATTTATATATTTTTTATTTTCTCCGTGTATTTTGTTCACGCTTGGATACTTATTTAGTATCAGGAGATGTTTCCAGCGTTATTTTTAACTTCTATCTTCTATGGTTTCTTCCAAGAAGCACTTCAACTAAGTTATTTGAAAAACAAAAGAATGCTCGTATTTTTTTTTCCGTCTTCCAGTTTGAAAATTTCTTCTCGTTTCTTGAGTTGTTATTTGCGTGATTTATTCCAGTTAAAGTAATGGAAGAAACAGAAATAAGAGATTTTTAAAACAGAAAATGAATGTAAATATACTTAAAATGAAGTATTTACAGTAAAATACTAAATTATTATAATGTAGTTCTTTTTAAACAGTTTGCTATTCAAATTTAAGCAATTGGGTGGAATGAAAATATGTTCTTAAACTATAAAAACATGAAATGCATTTCGAAAAGTAGTGGAAAATAGGAAAAGGAGATATATGCAATAGTTATATTTATAAGAATGTGCTTAGTAGAATATATCAAATCTACGAAAATATATTTTTATTTTGATATAAGATTTGAATCCTCTGTGTTTGGCTCAAATTATATTGTTCTTAATAGGTCATTTTTATAAGATAAAGCACTCAGGAATATCGAAAGGTTCAGGTTCTGTAAAACCAGCTTCTTCAATTGGAGTATGCTCCTTACAAATTCTCTCTGCAAAAGAAGCAGTAGAAAATTTGTTTGATGGTCATTATTTTTTTATGTTTTAAATGTGTGTTGTATGCGTTCAGAAAAATATGCACAGCAAATAAGCAAGGAGCTATTTTAGTCGATTTTTGTTCTATAAGAAATCCCTTTAAATTTTATGAAATGCCAACACATTAAATATTTTTGGTTCTTGGATTACATATTTAACATCATAGTAATAATTACAAACATTTAGAACACTTTAAATATTAAAGGAAACGCTCGCGCGCTACTCTCTTCAAGTATTTGCTATATTAGTCTAATATTTGTGAAAAAAAAACTGCTATATTAGTGAAATATTTGGAAAGTTCAATACGGGAACAAAAGACTATGGAAATGTCTAAACTCCAAATTTATTTGAATGTTCTGGCAAAAATAAAAAGACTGCCAGACGTTTTGCGGAGGTGTATTACTTAATCAAATTAAGCTAATACAAGCTAATATTTATTTAATGTTATCCCTATATTTCTCAATATTAACATATTACGATATTTACTGTATTGTTAAAATTATCCCTTCATTTTAGTCATTCAGTTCTTTTTTTTATTTATTCGTTCGACGTCAGATGATCAAAAGTATACCTATAATGCTGTTGTTCAAAATCCCCTTGAAGCAGAAAAGCCTACACCAAGTCCATTTGACCTTTCCGCATAAGATGTCACAAACCACAGATCTTGTTCTCCAAACCTCTATCCGAGGGAAATTCCCCAATAGTCCAGAAGATGAGCAGGGACAGGTAAAGCAAGACTATCCCTTACACAAAGGTCATTCCTCACAGGTGACCACTTCTAAATCGCGCCAAGGCCGTCTGAAGAGCTTTGGATCTGTTGCATTGTAGAGATAGGCCAGGACTCTCTTAGCTGTGCACCAGTACTGAGGATGGAGGTTTCGCCGTCAGATATTAATTTTAACTCTGTAGAGCAGTGCTTCTCAAACTTTCAATATTTGCGACCCAATATTCAATCATAATTTTTATCGTGTCCCCCTCCATGCAAAAAAAAATGTACTGAATTCGATAATACTATACTTTGATTCTAAAGCTACAATACGACTTAAACCTCATAAGTGCCACTGGCGTATATAAACGTCTTGCTTAGCTAAAGCGTTAGTTTCCCCGGACGTAAATATAGGTCTGTCCGAAGTAAGATCTTCTCTGTGCACTGCTATCCATAATATTATTCTGAAGGCTTTGAAAGCAATAAAAGAACCTTGACAGTGTTTGAGAAGGATGTACTTATATCAGAGGATTTGCTTATTTATTCCTTTTCTTCATCCTCCCCCCATACATTATATACGCAACTTTACGTAGAAAACGGTGGCATTGCGGAGCGAATCGAGAAACTTTTAATCGGCAGAGCTTAGGAATTAATTACAAACCCCGTACAAATTATCAAAATAAATATTAATTTTTGCATATAACTTTATATATGATAATACCATAGGGTCACTGGTAATTATTTACTTGGTCTTAACTTAGTATTGTTAAACTAGTTATATAAAATACATTGTGCAGTACTGATGCATTTATAAGTGTATTATATCAGCATAAATGTGTATTTTATTTTTTATCATGTCAGAATGTATTTTATTTTTTATCACGTCAGAATGTATTTTATTTTTTGTCATGTCAGAATGTATTTTGTTTTTTATACTTTCGGGTAAATTAGTAATTTTTTAAAAACAATCTTTTGTTTTCGACTTTTCAATATGCTCGCTCCCCCCCCCCGTTAGAGTTATCATGCCCCCCAGGGGGGGCGCGTCCCACAGTTTGAGAAACACTGCTGTAGAGGGAATGAATTTCAGAAGGGCTCAAGACGGAGAAATTGGGATCAGGAAGATCACAACTTCTACCAGAAAGCTCATCAGCGGTCTCGTTCCCAGGCACACCCACATGCGACGGTATCTACTGGAGACGTCTGTAATACAATCAATTAGTCGTGTTCTTTTAATATAACGTGCTTATCTCTGTTCACATCTTGTTACAAATGGAGGCGTAAAACTCTCGCTTAATCTATCAAGGAGTTTACAAAAAATAATAAATAAAATAAAGTTTTTACACTGTTTATAGCTACATATATTGTAAAACTTGTGAGGTGAAATTCTTGTGTGTATGTTACAATTTGAGAATAATTTATTGACTAAAAGGAATTTTTCCCCTTTTCACAGCCGGTAAAAAATTATTTTATTGATTTTAACTCAAAACTACAAAGATGTAAATCGTACAAATGATTAAGTAGTTTCTAAATGTACGTTAAACATTTCAACAATTAATTGTTGAAATAAAATATATTAATTTGAATTTAAAAAAAAATATTTGATTTTTTTTTTAAATTTCTTCTATTGTCTAAAATGCATAGGTCTTTAAAATTTGTCGATTCATGGAACCTTAAGAAATACTAGGTGTTTTCGGGAAGCCCTAACCAACCCCTAAAAATATACTATAAAAAAATATTTGAAGTAAATAACGCGTTATTGTACTATATACAGGTTTTTAGAAAAACGTTATTGTATTTCTTACTAAAAATTAATGTAATTATTAATAATATAATCTCGCGTGCTCCACATGACATTTTTCATTGCATTATATTTACTGAGTGAGATACAGCTGTGCGTATGTATGCTTGCATTTGTTTGACAAATGATCAAAATCAAGCACTGTTGAAGTTGTCTGTAGTTTAAGTTCACATATTCTGCATTTAATTTGATTATATGTTTTGTTTTTGTGCTACATATATATACGTTGAGAAAGATTTTTCACATAAATATGTTATTACCAATGGCATTAAAATGTTTATAAGTGTTTGAGAATTGTCTATGTATTTGCATGAATAGGCAACCAAAGAAATTGGAATTCTTGCTTAAATTTAGATTTTAAAATTGAATCTTCGGATAAGTTGTGCCCTCTCTTCCACAGGCCAGTCTTCTGACTTATCCCGCAACAATGGAGCTGATTTTGTATCCTTGCAAGTTTAGTTTTCTCTTTGAAAAATATTATCTTATATGTATTTTAAAACGAAAAAAATGTGTACCATTATATACGTTTTAACACTGTCCTCTAAATCTCTAAATTCAATTCCTTTTCTCTTTAAATTCCTTCATTAGAAAACTGATAAGTTTTTCAAACCTTTACACACTGTTTGAGATGAGACAATCACAGGTTACGTTTTAAAACTAATTCATCAATTTTTTCTTTTAATATTTTTATATATACATCTAATTATAACATCTATTCTGATTAAAATTACATTTAATTTTTATAATATCTTGAAAGAATATGTTTACTTCATTTAGAATGGCAAACATGTTTGCTAAATAAAATAAACTTTGCAACCCTATTTCATAACATAATTATGGAGTTGTACTTAATATATAGCCTCGACTTCATACATTTAGAAAACTCTTAGTTCCAAATAAAATCTTAAGTCGTTTATATGGTATCAGAATAATTCTCCACATAATAAAGCAAATAATCTCTAATTTAATAATCCTGCAATTTATAAAATTTATCATTTCTGAAGTATGATTTAAAGCGTTTTTTTATGCATTCTTTACAGGGTTTCACTATTCCAAATAAGTTATGATTAATTATATTTCTTTCTCTCCATTCTTTTGTATCGTAATCGGAATCAAAAAGGAAAAATTGGCTCTCATCTGCAAACAACATATGACTCTAATTAAATATTCACTTATTTATTATTGACTTTATGAATCCAAGTTCTATTCCTTGGACTCTCACAAAATTAATTTTCGCAGAATTTCCATTTAAACCAGATGATCCGAAGACCTATCGGATAGTTTGAGGTGAAATTAAAGAGGTAAGCTGTTGATTGAATTTTATTGGAGTTTTAACAGAGTTCAAACTTAGATTATTCACATATCTTTTAAATATAAAACTTTTCCCTCATTAAGTTAATTATGTCGAACGGACAATTTTTCTTTTGCTACCAATTTTTTCTCTCTCTCAAGCGCCTTATAAAAAATAGTGAGCCGTCCAGTTGGTTGATTGATTGATTGAATATTAACGTCGCACTTTTCAGCTACACGAGGGCTTTTGGCGAGGGACCACGTAATTTTGAACCATGATTAAGTGACGTGGATGACACCTGAGCTGGCACCCCTCTCTCCTAACTACCATACCAACGGGAGGAAGTTTCAGCTCTCGACAGATTTAACGTGCATCACTGCCCTACACGGCGGGTCTTTAGCGGTACTGGGCTCGAACTCGTTACAAGGCAAGCCACGATCCGATACCTATACCACTCGGCTACCGCAGTCACGCCGTCCAGTTGGATAAAAATACTAATTCAGCAGGTATTATACCACTTTTTATAATAAATTGATTAGTTTTCGAAATAGATTTTTATTTTCTTACTGTATTAAGCAGAATATATATGCTACGTGAACAAACAAAACTATGCCAAACGATATTTAAAACGTCAACTGAAAGCAGAAATAAAAAAAATAAAAAGTTAAGAATGTTAATATTAGATAAATTTATATGTAAATGAATGAGGATTAAAAATTTGAAAATTCGGTGTTCAATTATTTTTGTATAGCACTCTTTTTTCTTTTGTTTACTGTTTATTTTTAATGAACTTTCAAAAAGTGATATAAAACAGGATTTCTTATTTAGATTTAAACATGTCAGCGTTCTAAATAAAGACGGTGTCTGAAAACAGGGTAAAGCTATGTGGACACAATAAAAACGTCAGCGTCCTAAATAAAGACGTCCGAAGACAAGACAAAGGCATGAGTCAGCTTCCAAAACAAAGACAATATCCGAAGACATGACAAAGGTATGCGTCAGCTTCCTAAATAAAGACAATATCCGAAGACATAGCAAAGGTATGCGTCAGCTTCTTAAATAAAGACAATATCTGAAGACATGGCAAAGGTATGCGTCAGTTTCCTAAATAAAGATAATATCCGAAGACATGGCAAAGATATGCGTCAGCTTCCTAAATAAAGACGGTGTTCAAAGACAAAGCAAATGTATGCGCCAGCTTCTTAAATAAAGACAATATCCGAAGACATGGCAACGGTATGCGTCAACTTCCTAAATAAAGACAATATTCGAAGACATGTCAAAGGTATGCGTCAGCTTTCTAAATAAAGACGGTGTTCAAAGACAAAGCAAATGTATGCGTCAGCTTCTTAAATAAAGACAATATCCGAAGACATGGCAAAGGTATGCGTCAGTTTCCTAAATAAAGACGGTGTTCAAGGACAAGGCAAAGGTATGCTTCAGCTTTCTAAATAAAGACGGTGTTCAAAGACAAAACAAATGTATGCGTCAGCTTCCTAAATAAAGGTAATATCCGAAGACATAGCAAAGGTATGCATCAGTTTTCTAAATAAAGACGGTGTTCAAACACAAGGCAAAGATATGCTTCAGCTTTCTAAATAAAGACGGTATTTGAAGACAGGGTACAGATATGTGGACAAAATAAAAAGTCAGATTCCCAAATGAAGACGGTGTTCGGAGACAGCGTAAAGATTTGTCAATATTATAATAACGTCAGATTCCTAATGGGAAACGGCGTCTCTTTTATTGCAGGGATAATTTTAATGGTATAGTTGGTACTCAATCGTAAAGTAAATTTTTTCATAAATTACATTTCTTTTAGTTATTTATAAACAGTTTCAAATAATTAGTCAATTAGTTGAACTTTTTAATTGAACATGGATATGCATTTTAATATCGTGTTATACATATTTTCATTCAGAGACCATTTTTTAAAAATGTATTACTTAAATATGTAAAATATTTTACACACACACATATGTACAATAATGTATTAAACATAGGTAATATATTATTTAATGAAATCACTTTGGATAATTTCTTGGAAAAATAATATAATTTTGCACTTTTAAAAATTTTTATTTCTCCTTTTTTACCACACGTAAGATTATATTTATAAATCATTAGGCATTAAAACATTAACTATAAGAGAAAGAAATGTTTTGGTTCCCTATATCTAGATGTAATCTATATATAAGTGTAAACAATTTGGGAGTATTTAATGCAATAGTTTTTAATAGTGTAAAAGATATTAATTTTTGATATCGAGATACGTTTTTCTTCCAAATTGCTTCAAATTTTCACCAAATTGGATGAAATCATTACAATATGGTTATCTGAATTTTAATTGTTTGGTATTTGGTTTGCTGTAATTTTTATGAATAGGACTGTTATTTTTTATGATTCATTTTAATTATGTTAACTGTATTAATTACAAGCAATTAGAATTTTTGAAAAATTTAACCATTTCTGTACTAGACGCTATTGTTGCAGTATTCAAATTACATTTTTGTGATTTTCTTTCCACTGAATTATGAATATCTCTGAAGAAGAGTACCAGTATCAATTTCTAAGAGTGTTTGAAGGCTATGAGTGTAATTATTAGGGACTAATAGGTTTATTAAATTCGCACTTTTGGTCAATTTCATTGTTTGATGCCTCGAATTTCTTATTTTCAATCTTAGTTAAGGTTTTCTGATTTCGGCCAGTATGAAATGTGATAAATATGGTAGAGACATAACAACTCTCAAAAAACTAATAAATTGTACTGCCGAATTTTTTATTATGGATCCTACGGTGTGAATTCCAACTGACATAATAATAAATCTATCAAGCAGGATTATTTTTTAAATCGCGGCATTTTGCTAATTTACCTTGTTTTACTTATATAAAATGTTTTCATATCTTTCGCATTCCCCAATAACCAGTTGATTTTTTTCAGAGTGCTGGATTCTTCTTTCAACCAGAAATTATTATTATTTTTTAGTGCATTCCTTGCTTTTTAAATTAGTTTTTCTTTTCATATTTTGTAATCCCTCATACTGAATTTCTTCATCCTGGCACTTATTCTCTTCAACTCCAATTTTCATTTCTTCTTAGTCTAATTTTTAAATATTAAGAAATAATAATTCTACAGTCCTCACCTGCTTCATGAAGTTTCTGTTTGTTTTTTTATTCAGTACAAATCAATTTATTAGTGCTACACGTCCGTCCTGGATAAATTACTACTTTCCGTCAAGTCCTATTTGGCGTGATTTTAATCGCGGTCAATAGGCCTGTAACAGATTGCTGTACCGGTGATAAACTAGTTTCTACCTATATGCAAAATTAAATTCCTTTAAATTCCAATCATCTGATTATCCTTTTTACTTTTTAATGACGTCACCCAAACGGTATAGCAGGTAGCGTAGCTGACTGCGGCGCTGTAGGGCCTGGGTTCGAATCCCGGAGAAGGCACGGATGTTTGTAAATGTATAGTGCCTTCACGACATGGGGGTACTTTAAATGGCTGTCGAGCCGCAAGTCCTCTTGTAAGGTTAATAGACGGGGAAGAGAGGTGGGAGGCCCTGACCACCCCCAGGGTATTCTCCCTCTAAATTGGGGTCAAACCGAGCTAAATCGTTCTATCACATGCATGGTGCTCAAATCTACGAATAACGACAGGCGTCACTTAACCCTTTACCATGATGAATTTCGTGGGCCTTGATCTGACTTCTTCAGGCAGGTGGCATTAGTCACAACAGTCACACTTTTTTAATGACCAGTTTTTTCAGATCTCTAATGGTAATTTATTAGCAGTACTTTCACCCTCATAAATTTGTTTCATATCAATCAGACATTCTTTTATCAAACATTTTGATTTGTGGCAGAGTTACCTTTTTTAAAAAGTATTAAACACCTTTTTAAAAAAATTTTAGAAATATCAATCAAATATCATCACTGAGAAATATTTCTTACAAATGCCAAAGTAAAAAGAAGCAGTTTAGTAGCACAAAGACATTAAAATGCAAGCGAATGAAAATATTGTGGCAAACTAAGACATAAAGTAAGGAATTTTCCCCACACAACTTGGAAAAATAACATACGAATAAGAGTCGTTTGACCCATATGCTAGAATGTAGAATGGTCTTTCTCCAAATGAAAATAATAAAACCAATAATAATGGTTTCCATCAATCCAGGTTAACCAACCGGAGCATCATCACGATCTACCAAAAATGCCTCCGCGAGCTACCAGTAGCTCACGATCACTAGTTTGGTGGCCAGTGATCTAATTATTCTGCTCTTAAACGTCAATTCTAAATCGAAACATAAAAGTTTAATAAACGTACATTTCTACAACTTGTTTATGCTCTATTATATATATTTTGATTTTAGTGCATAATGAGATAAAATGTAATCACTTTTAGCCATAATAATGAAAATTCCAGCAGTATTTTCGAAATTGATTTTGAGTATATTTACAATACGAATTAATAATTTTTTGAGTATCTTTGTCCTGATTATAGTAACTATCAATAAATCAATGCAAACTGTATATAAGTATTAAGTTTTGTGTGTTGCATGAGTAAGTCTCTAAGTCTTGAATGCAATCAGATTAAAAATACCTAAAAGAGATATAATTACATCACAACCCTTTTTTTGCATATCGTTCGTTTGATTTTCACCTGAAAAATGCGCCATTAAGTTTTACTGAAGAATTAGGACTTCCCTAAAATATAAAGCGCAATATACTTGTACTTATAATCATAAATGCGTTTCGCCATAAACATTTATCTGCTTGCATTCATTGCTAAATAAAAGAAGTAAAGAATAGGATTTTATTATACTTGTTTTTTTTGTGTGCATTCTTTCCAGATAAATTTAGCATATCTAATGATGCAGCGAAAACATTTTTAAGCATATGTTTTTTGAAAGCATCAGAATTCAGATAAATAAATGATCTCGGACGTAAAATTATATGCGAAGTCTTGATATTCAGAAAGATTCCGTAAACTTTCTTGAGTTCCTTTGAATCCTTCTGAATAATGATTCTCTACAGTCAGTTGAAGATTTTGTGCAAAAGCATTTGGTAGACATTTGACAAAAGAGAAATGACATCATTTGACGGAACATTAAAAAGGAGTTGTACAAAGCATTATGGGTCTTTTTTTCTCTTTAAATATTCATGATATATGTAAAATGAACTGTATAAAAATGTTGAAAGAGAAAAAACAGATTAAACAGGGATTCTATTTAAAATATATCGTGGATATGAGCATACAAATAATAACATTATGTAAATATTGAGAGAGAAATATATTTGATAAAACCCTATAAACATGGTAAAGGTAAAAAGATTATCTGGTCTAAGAGCAGCTGCCGAAATGTGTATCCTTCAATAGTTTTTTTTAAATTTACGAAAATTGGGGAGCAACTCTGCTTTGTTTTTCGTAAGTGACATTTTAAGTTGTAACGGGTCTATTCGCGTTCTTTCAACTAATCCTCTTGAGGAATAATGGGTCTTTATAAACATTTACTCTACTTAAAATTTTCCTCCGAAGAAGATGTGATAATGCAAATCAAGGCTTGTATATAATGATTAACTTTCAAGTGTGATGGGAAAGAGAGGTTTGAAGCTAACAGGATTGCAAGTAGCAATTAACGTAAAGTTAGGCGAGAGTGCTAAGTTAGCGTAAAGTTAGGCGATTAATATTAAGAGATTGACGATTTGGTAGGTCAATTAGTCGTTAAATTGGATTCGAGTCGGTTTGAATTAGATTACTTTTGAAATCATCTTCAAATGCAAAAAAGTGTATTGCCTGGACGTACTAAGTGTAAGTGATCCTATTTATTATTAAATCTTCTAGTTTCTCGTCGGCCTCACTATTGCTTCCCATATTTATCAATTGATGCATTCATTCCTTAACTTGGGTTGTTGAGTTTGTGTCGCTGATGAGAATTTGTTAATAAGTAGAATTAGTATTGACTATGGCTCATCTTCCTTTCGACCCTCTCACACTAATGGATGGCACCAGCCATCCATTACAAAGTCAATAAAAATCAATTATAAACTAATTTATTCATTTTTTTGAATAATTAACATAAAAATAAATATGTGGAACGGTTTAACTTAACACATTTCTATCAAATGGGAATTAGAGTAATAACTATTACCATGCGATCTGTAACTATTGGAATCATAGCTCATCAATCCTTCCACCACTGAAAGGGGAGGGGGAAGGTTTCTCTGCCGCGACGCATTCTCTCTCTCTCTCTCTCTCTCTCTCTATATATATATATATTTCATTTTCAAAAGAGTTATTTTCAATAGCATCCTGAATTTTGAAAGCAAACAAAAGTTCCACGGATTCATGTTTTGAATGTAGGGATGTTGAAGAATTAGATGTTTTCCCAAGAAGATGGAATTTTTTGTTCTGTTCTGCTGACAGATTTGGCGCTAATTTCGTTCGTACGTAGTGTGTACCTCTTCAAATTATCACCGAATAATGCCTGCGCAGCGTTTTTATTGATCCTGCTTTCCCTGCCTTACTTTTATTTATTTATTTTTTTCTATTTGAATTTTCTACATTAGCCTTTTTATGAAAAGGAGCTCATAAATATTTTATGTAGTGATACACATGTAAAGAGAGGTCTTGAATTCTAAATTCATAATAGTTTCTTGATGATTTAATGTAAATGTATGCAATCATATTTTTTCAATATTAAGTTCTATTTCATTATCTTCTCAGCACTTAGAAAGTTTCCTTGATGCCTAATTTAATTTGTTAATCAAGATATATTTATTTTTCATCTTATTATTAATTATTTATTATCTTATTTAATTCTATTTTCACGACTAGATCACCAAATTATCAGCATGCAGAGCACCTTTTATATCTTCGAAATTTTGTGAGGCAGAACATTACTATAAATATTAAATAATGTAAAGTAACACCAATTTGTTGTAAGCCCTGAAGATTGTCTAAATTTGGAAGTACTGCTTCTGTATTTGACGGTACAAAATCATTGTTGTATCAAATCTCTTCAGCACGAAAATATCTTCTCTGTAATTTCCAACTTCTCTAGATTTTCATACAATTTCCGCCTTAATTGCTAATTTAAAATCAATCCACACCTCAACAAAGGTTTCGGCCGTGTTCAAGGCATCTTTTTAAGTGCTTAAGACAAAAACAATACTTGTTGAGTGTAGTTTCTGAAGCCCCTCTAGGCAATGAAAACTAGGCAACTTGTCTCCAGGATATATGACAATCTTTCACTTACCATACGCATAATAATTTTACACATTATACTCGTCTGTAGCTTGATAGTTTCGACAATGCTTTGTACTTCTGAGCAATTGGTTTATTAAAAGCATTTCTCCAAATTTTAGGCAGTTAATTATGCTAACTTTAATATAATTAGAAATGTTATATATTATTACATTTAACCTTAATTAAAAACGGTATACTGATCTAATATATGTAACAATTACCTTTAATGCCTCTAAATAACTTTTACTTTGAAATGGTCCTGTTCTTCTGGACTTGTTCGTAAATAATTATTGCTTGCCCCCCCGACGAGATTTAATTGCAATCGTATCCCAGAAAAGTTAACAGCTTAACATTTTTAACACGCTTTTATAACCGTTACTTGCATCTAATGGAATCTTTGAACTCGAATTTTACCCAATTTAAAAGTTCACATTAATTCGAAATTTTGATTACTTTCCAAGACCTGATAACAATACAATAATTTCATAATTTTGTTCCATTGTCCTGATAAGGATCAACAAGAATAACGATTTCTAGATTTGGCGGCTAATTCATTACACTATTTTCAGATTTGGCGACTAAAAGATTAAGTTACAACCTTAAGTCATAAGTTTCTTACCATAATGTAAACAATTGGATAGTTTTTCTGAAAATGGAAATAAGAAAAACGACTCGTGCATGCGAAAAAAAAATAATTAGGCCGTATCGACGCACTTATAAGATGCCAATGGGTATTCCAGATTCTGAAAATATGACACATTTAAGATAAATTCATCAAGAAATAAATGATAGTTTAAAAAACTAAAAATACATGCTTTTATTGTAAATCGAAATAAAAAATGAAAATTAAATTATAGTTTTAAAAAAACTAAAAAACACACTTTTATGGTTAATTGAACTAAAAAGTAAAAAAAAAAAAAATACTTTTTAATATAGGATTAAAATGATTAACGAGAAAATTAATACCATTGTAGTAAAAGTATGTGGGGTGTTTTGTACTACATTTTTACACTAACTCAGCATTTCGGTGTAGAACTAGTAAGAAGTTATAATAATCGATATAGAGTACCCCACACTTTTACGCCAATGCACTTAATTTTCTCGTTTTAATCATTTTATTCTTTTATTAAGAACAATTTTTTTTTACTTTTTAATTCGATTAACCATATAAGCATGTTTTTTAGTTTATTGTAAACTATAATTTATTAAAATTAAGATTACATCAGAATCTACGGAACGATATCTTTCCACCAATCATAGCTTCCATCCACGGAAGTCATGAGGATTACAAGATTTCCTGTTGCCGCTACATATAAATAGCCAGAACTCTGAAAACTCTTTGTCTTTGTCTTCAATATGTGAAGCGTCGCTGCTACTTATTGTAACTGCTATGTGAGTGTATTAATCGCTGTGTGTGTTTGTTGTTAATCGTATGAATATCTAAATGTATAATAAAATGGAATACCTGCCAAAAGATGATTTTTCATCAATCCAACATCCTTCACATGCGCTTCCATTCACACCGAAATGTACAATCCAGTTATTAAAATAAATGTACCATATATATCTGTGTATACACACACACACATATATATAGGCAAAATTATCTGCTAAAGATAGATGAATGAATAATAATTATCAAAACTGAAAAAAATTGAAGCAAGATTACCATACATAAGATTTTTGAAAGTAAATATTAGAAATTAAAAAATAAACTATGCATGCTACAGTATTATAAACATTGCTGACTTAGGACAGCTCTTATATATAAGAAAAATTATATAAAAGTAAGGTTGAATATATTTTTAGGCTAGCCAACCTTCCCCTTTTCTGTTAATAATACTGAGCAAAATCCTATTAAAAATAATGGATAGAATATCTAAATCCATTACAAGAAAAAAGGTACCTGAAAATTTCATTCAAAAGTGCATAGCCAGCTCCAAATCAGAGTACAATAAGCAAGTTATTGCCAGATTCTGGATCCAAATGCAAGTTCAAAGCATTTAGAAGAGCTGAATAGTATCACTTAACAAGAGTATGAAATATTAGAAATAAAAAATTAAAAAGTGTGTATACATACTACCATTACTTGAGGGACACTACTATTATAAATGTATTTAGATATAAAAAAAATACTACGGTTGAAATAAAACTAAAAGAATAAGTAATTTTATCTAATATTAGAACATGAAGGTAACTATACCTATCTAGGAAAATCTTATCTTATTTTTTTTAATTGATGTTTTCAGAACCATTGCAAAATTCAGTCATGCATTGTAAAATGGGCATCAGTTTCTATTAACAAATATTTTATAAACATACTATTTTTTACGGAATTTCATAAAAAATGTACTTTTTAATTCATCAATTTTAAAGGCAGACTAATATCAAAAAGATTTATAATTAAATTTATATGTATTTATTCCAAAATTAATTTAAATGAGATATGTCTTTTTTTTTATTAACTCATTTTGAATGTTATTAAGAGAAACAGTTTTGCAATATTTAGTTAAAACTTGTCATTACATATTTAGCAATGTACCACAAAAAAAAAAAAAAAAAAAAAAAAAAAAAAAAAAAAAAAAACTTTACAGAGTTTTTTTTAAAAAAAAATATCCGATTTTTTTTTAGACTTTTAGACCAGAAACAATACCTTAGTTACTTTACAGCAGTGCTTCTCAAAGTTGCAATACTCGCGACCCAATATTCAATCATTATTTTCATCGAGCCCCTCCCCCATACAATAATAATGCACTGAATTCAGTATAATACTATACTTCGACGCTAAAACTACGATACGACTTCAATCTCTTAAGCAAGCCCCGTGTATATAAACGTCTCGCTAATCCAAAGCCATTATTTCTTCAGACGTATATATACGTCTTTCCAAAGTACGATTTTTTTCTGTGCACTGCTATCTATAAAATTATTCCAAGACTTTGGAATGCAATAAAAGAACCTTGACAATGTTTGCGAATGATTTACTTATTCCAGATTATTTTTGCTCCTTTATTCCTCCCTCCTCCCCCAATACATCACATACGCGTGCCTACGTAGAAAACGGTTGGCATTGGGAAGCGAATCACGAAACTTATGATCGGTAGTCAAGGTTTAATTATAAACCGTACAAAAATTATCAAGTGTTAATTTTTGTTATAAATTATATATATGACAAACCCATAGGGTCACTGGTAATTAATAAACTTGTTTTTAACTTAAAATTGTTAAATTAATTATAAAATACATTGAGTATCACACTGATATATTTATAAGTGTATTGCATCTGTGTAAATGTGTATTTTATTTTTTATCATGTCAGAATGTATTTTGTTAGTTTACTTTCGGTAAATTAATAATTTTTTAAATAATGTTTTGTTCTCGACTTTTCAATAGGCTCGCGCCCCCCTTGTAGAGTTGTCACGCCCCCTAGGGGGGGCGCGCCCCACAGTTTGAGAAACACTGCTTTACGGGATTAGCATCCTGTTCAAACTCAAAGTAGGCTCTTGCGCCTTCACACACTCAGCTTAATATTCTTTCTACTGCCAAAAACACCTCTTGAAGGCTTCTTTTGTAATGGTGTTTAACCCCGCTTCCTGCCTTATCGCATCTCTACTCTGAAAACGGGATCCTTTCAACGGCATTTTCATTTTCGGGAACAGCCAGAAGTTTCAAGGAATCAGATTCAGCGTCGATAGTGTCCCGTAGATTCTGTGCAACTGCTAGATGAAGTTCTTTCTGTTCCTCCAACAGATACATGGTAACAAATTTCACAGCTGCTCCACGCATAATCAAACAAAATTGCATGTCAGCTACCTTTCGTTCGGTTAACCCTTTATCTATCACATTATGATTTACTGTATTTTTTTTCATGCAATATTTTTTTTGAATTCCTACATTGAAAATTAAGGGATATACATAAACAATATACTTAATTTTGGGAGATTTAATTAATTAGAGCTAATTAATTAATTAAATATATTCAACTGTAAAATTAATTATACATACTGTTCACTTAAAATAAATAGTCAAATCGTTTTCTAATGTATTCATTAACATACAAAAAGAATAAGACACTTACCTTTTGACATTAATTACATTTTCGGAGCAAAAATGACAATCTTCGCAATCCACTGAAAACGCCGACCGCTGAAAACACAATTTTTGCTATAAAATAATCGCCTTCCCCGCTTAAATACTCATCATAGAACCCGTGCTACCATATATCTTGGAAGAGTGAAGTTAAAAAGAATATTCCTGCTAAGTATCGTCAGAGTATTCTTAAAAATGGCTATTCTATGCAATTTTAAAGTGAGAAGTACTTATAAGTACCTTCGGTAGATAAAGGGTTAAACGATGAACTTTCAGTATCAGTTTTTCCACCTTTTCAACAACAGCTGCATTTCGAGGAGTTTGTGGTCTCTCAGAACACTGATCACTTTCTACCGACGTGTGGCCACCTTTGAATCAATTAAATCCCTTCTTAATTTGTATAATTGCCATAGCATCTTCTACAAACACTTGCTGAACATTGTGAGTTGTTTCACTCACCAATCCCAAAAAATCACCAAGGTTTTGACAAAAAAATTGATGCAATGCCTCTTCTGAAGTCACTCGGTCATTTTTAAAGAAATAAAAATCTGACGAACATGCATAACAACACCTCTCTCGACTGCCTACAGCAGGGGAGGGCAGACGTTTTCCTTCTACAGGCTATTTCTAATTTTTTCAAGGTGTTGCGGTCCACCCAGCTACGTTGGTTTAATATCTTTCAACGTTTCTTTTTTTTGGGGGGGGGGGGGGGACCACACTTGAGTGACACCACCTATAGCACAGGCATTTTGCTTTCACCATTGTAATAAAAACAGTGTTCTTCCCATTCCATATTGAAATTCTATGTTTTTCTTTTCTTAAAACTTGTTTTCGACATAGTACCTCTCTTTTAAAATATGACAGATTGCTCAAGTAGCATAAAATTTTAAAGTTAAATGTGTGAACAATTATAAGCCACTGCTAGACCGGGGCACGTGGACGTATTTAATGCAACGAGCAGCGAACATACGTGAACCAATGAATCTCTGACCGACATATGTACTTCCAACGCAGCCAATTCCCACGCTATAGCGGGACATGATGTCTAAGAGAGAACCCTATCCCATGGAAGAGTGGGGTGTGGGGGATGTCTTAGTAGCCAATTCCATGCTGTTGCGGGAAGAACTGATAATCAATGTTTATTATAACCTTCAGTCAGCATGTTGAGAAAAATAATTTATCCCGCTGGCATAGCGTTGATCCTCCCCCCCCCCCATATCGACAGCGAACGTATCAAGCGTCCTCGTGTGCTTCCAATGAAGATACATGTGTCGTCTGCATACATCAAATAATTTGCTTAAATAATAACAATCACACAGATTATGAAAAGCCGAATTTCCAGTCTACCTGACATCGGTTTTCTACAAACATATGTCTTTTGGCATGCGTGCCTTGGGGCATAGTAAAGGCGATCACCCTAAAATGTCTTGGAGGTCCACTGATTGATCGCGGTCGACTTAAAGCCCACCTCTGACTTTACAAGAAACAACTGGTACACTGGAACGAAGGGAAACATTTTAAGCAGCATGTGCAGTAAGTTTTCAGCGCCCACTGTGCACAGTGGTGCCGTTTTAAGAATATCTACTCTGCAAGAGAATATTCAAGATCGTATATTTTTGAACAGGCTGTCTAGGTGGCGTGGTTGGTTTGTCGCTGGCCATCTGCACCTTAAGTTGCGGGTTCAACCCCGGCCCAAATTGGTGAATTTTCATAATGCAGAAAATTAATAGCTGCCATGTCGTATGATTATACGGCATGTAAAAGATCCCTAGAGCAAGGGTGGTGAACCTTTATGAATCAACTTGCCCTTTTTTCTAAAGAAGTATTTAATGAGGCACAAACGTGCCGTCAAAAAAATTTGACTTGTAATTATTGGTAAAATAATAAAAATAAATACTAACAACTCTCAAAACTCTTTATTTATTACAGAAAAATGCATTTTGCATTTTATAGTAGTAAATGTTTTAGTTAAACGCGTGTAATTCAAATTATACAAAGAGTGTTTTCTGCTGTTTCAGATTGGATGAAAAATAACTTATGTTAGGATTGTAAGATATTACTTTAAGAAGAATGCATGCTCAATTAGAGTCATTTGCCAGTCGGCTTTTAAACAATTAAATATTTTTGCTGTGGTTCACTTTTTAAACAAGAGGATTTGTGATTTGTTTCAAAATTCCGCTTTACAGACAATGTTTAGCATACCGCTATTCCAGAGCATAAGGCACACACCGTTTAGTCGCCTTTAATAATAACAATGCCATATTTCTAAATTCATCAAATTTGAAATTCTTTGTTACACTTACGATCTTGATCTTTTTATTTTTTTGCTGAACTAGCCATGTTAAATAACACTTAAAAATCGTAGAAATAAAACAAATAAACTTTAAAATACAATTACGTCAATGAAATTGACTATGCTATGCGAAGACAAACGTTGCATCATAAGCAATTGTAGTCCGCGGCGTAATTAAGGCAAGACAAAAACAAACGAATGTGCTTCCCGCCGCACCGCGGCCAATCACTTGCGTTTGTTCGTAATACTTCATAGTGAACTTTGTTATTTTGAAATAAAATGCTAACCATTTTTTGATCGCTGGCTTGCCTAAAATATTGTGTCACGTGCCAATGGTTCGTTATCCCTGCCCTAGAGCGTCTGTTTGGCTTGGATGTGCTCTCGGCAAAATTAATTCCTGGTAGAAGTTCGCATCTTTAGGGCTCAGGTGCCTCCTTCTAGGGAAGAAACTGGGAGTCAAAATTAAATGCGGCGATTGGTATCCGCTTATAGGGCACCGCACTAAAATGTGATACCAGCGTCTGGGGGATGTACTAGGTCTGCAATGGATAATGATCAATTCGCAGCCCATTAGGAAAAAAAAATTTTTTGAACAGAACTTGTGTTTTGCTAATGCTCGTCTAGCCTTGGAATATGTTTCACAATCTTTTCATTTTTTAGGGTAAAATAAAGCAGAAAATCAATGCATAAAAATACTAAGATATTAATGTAGTTCCCGAAGAAAAAATGTGTCTGCGCTCAAATACGTCAATGATCACAAACTGAGTTTAGTGGATTAGGTATTTTCATAAATTTTTATAAGAATGCTTTTTTTTTCAATTCACCACTTTCCTTGTTCAAAAATTTTAATTTTTAATATTTGATACTTTTAAAACAAGAAAATAGTAATTAGATTTTCTCTTATGTAGCACACTCACAAAACCCTAGAAATTTTATTAAAATTTCTAAAAATATTCTACTGCAAAAAAAAAAAACACATAACTTATTGCAGTAAAAAATAGCAATGTTTATTAAGTTTAAGGTATCCGACTACTTTCGGAACCGTAATTTTAAAAAAGAGCAAAAATGGATAATTTTCATGATATTTAGTGTCACTTAGATTAGAATACATGTATAAAATTGTTTTAAGGACACATTTTGACAAAAAAAATTTATTTAAATACAATATTTCGCCAAAAAATTATCTTAGAATAAATTTTTTTCCAAATGTTCTCCTTTTGTGAAAAATGCTTCTATTATAATAATATTTTGCCTGTATATAGATCAGACCTATGTACAGAGGCTCTACTAGAATTTTTGAAATATATATCTTAGAAGTGGGTTTATCCATATTTTACAACAACAGAGGGGAGCAATTTTAAGAAAAAAACACCAATAATTATTTCAATTGGTGGTAACTCTGAAAACAATGTGAATTTTTCAAAATTTGTAGTTGAGCCTCTGTAGAGAGGTCTGACCTATATACAGGCAAAATAATATTATATTAGAAGGGAATTTTTACAAAAGGAGAAAATTTGGAAAAAAAATTATTCTAAGTTAATTTTTTGCCAAAATATTGTATTTAAATAATTTCTTTTTGTCGAAATATCCTTAAAACAATTTTATACATGTATTCTAATCTAAATGACACTAAATATCATGGCAATTATCCATTTATGCGCTTTTTTAAAATCACGGTTCCGAACGTAGTCGGATACCTTAATGTGAATTTAAGTTAACCAAATTTTTCTCATCAGAAAACTCATCAAACGTTTTTGCATGTAACAATTAAGAATATATAAGAGTTTTGAGAAATGATATACAGGGTTATAAGAAATGAATTTTTCGTTTAAAAAATTTAATAATTCTCAGATGAATAAACAGAAAGTGATAATTAAGATGTCATTGTAGAGATACAACACGAAATACTTTTTGTACGTAACGTTGCTTGACGTAAAATAAAATTTGTTTTCACAAATGTGTTTAATGTGACTTTCTTTAGTCACAATCAATTTAGTCACTTTCAATTAATATTGCGAAGCTGGTCGCCCTGGACTTTTGCCTTTACACAGGCATCCAGTTTCCTGGAACTATTTACACCATCTTCTTATACTCATATCTTGGTGTATTTCTTTGGTACTTTCTTCGAAACTCACGCTGATCCGTGATAGACTTTTTGCAAACGAGAGCACACAAAACGCCTTCTTCTGCTGTGACGCCCTTTCCACTTCTGTTCACAATAACAACATTACTGCCCACCTATATTGACAAAAACAATGTTACAAACTCATAATTTCATATTTTATCTTTACAATGGAATATTAATGATCATTTTCTGTTTATTCAACTGGGAATTATTAAATTTTGTAGTCGGGTCATTCATTTCTGACTTTCACTGTACTTTTTAAAATTTGTTCTATATACCTTCAGGTAAAAAATTATTTTATCAACATTTAAATGATTGGAACTATTGGAAAATAATATTTTAACTAATTTGCCCGTACGCTATACGAGTACTGATATTTTATTCTTTCTACCTTTGGTTTGCATATATTATTAATTATTATAGTGAGATTAGTTGTGTAGTTTTTTCAGCGATGCAGTTTGTCCACCGTAATGAAATACTTCTCATTAGGGATTTTTTTTTGTGGTGAAGGCGGGAAATATTCATTGAAGGCAGGAATTTAGATTCTTAAAAATGTTCGATAAAGAACAGGAATGGGCAAGGCAATGTGCAATTAGCTGCTTGAGAAAAAAATGAAAATGGAAAGATAAACCAAAAAAGCCAATGTTATCTCTGTTCCTATATTTCAATTTAAGACTCAGTGTTACACCATGCTTCAAATTGTGTGTATGTATATGCACACACAAAAATCCTCAACCATTTGAAAAAAGGTACGAACATGATTTTTTTTTAAGCATGAGAAAAAAAAATCTTTAAATATATATGAAACATTCTTTATAGCATGCAGTTTACATAAAACAAGCAAACATTTAGGGTTTTCTGTACTCCACAGTTATAAATTAAGAAATAGTGTGGATTTTAATTGAAAATTAAAACAAAATTTTTCCATTTTTGCATTTTGTTAATTATTATGCTTAGTTATATGTAATAAAAATGTCTCCTCTTTTGGAACATTTTGGGTAAAAATATTGACCGCAGGATATATTACAGTGCAAAAAATCAATACTTTCCATTTAATGAATTTAAACTTTCTCTGTTTTAATCAATCAATTATTCATATACTTTATATAAATCTCATAACTTATCATGGAGATTTAAGAAATGATACTACCCTCCTCCCTTAACCCTTCGTTGGTTGTACCTGTGAACGAAACAGCATCAGGCGCACCTGGCCTGTGAGACTATCACCCCCCACCCCTACTTAATCAACTTTATTGACACCCACAGACCCGCCGCACGGAAGATTTAAGGAGAGCAAATAAACCTAACTGTACGAAAAAGAATCAGGTTAATGTACAAAATGAAGCTTAAATGAAAACAACCAAAATTGCTTATTTGACACAAAATGCTTTTGCTGGCCTCTTAGGCCAACTGAGCCAGAAGGAGGGTTAATCACTAGAAACTCCTTTGATCCTTTGAAATCAGTAGCTTCTTTAAAATTTTATCTACAAATATACGTAGCACGATATTCAAGATTTCTTTAAGGTATCTTACTACGTTTGGAACTGGGATTTTACAAAAGCGTATTAATGGATAATATTTATGATATTTAATGTCACTTAGATTAGAAAATGTATATAAAATTGTTTTAAGAATAGTATTACAATAAAAAATTATTTAAGTACAAAATATTTTGACAAAAAATGAACATAAAATAACCCATTTTCAAAATGTTCTCCTTCGGTGAAAATTGCTTGTATTATATAATAATGTTTTACCTGTATACAGCTCAGACCTCTATACAGAGGCTCAACTAGAATTTCTGAAATATATCACTTAGAAGTGGGTTTAACATTCTTTACGACAACAAAGGGGAGAAATTTCAAGAAAAAAACGCTGATAATTATTTCAATGGGTTGTAACTCTGAAAATAATGTGAATTTTTCAAACATCGTATTTGTACAGAGGTCTGAGCTATATACAGGCAAAAATATTATTATAATGGAAGCATTTTTCACAAAAGGGGAACATTTTAAAAAAAGTTTATTCTAAGTTCATTTTTTGCCGAAATATTGTATTTAAATAATTTGTTTTTGCCAAAATGTCCTTAAAACAATTTTATACATGTATTCTAATCTAAGTGACACTAAATATCATGAAAATTATCCATTTACGCACCTTTTTAAAACCACGGTTTCGAACGTAGTCGGATACCTTAAATAATCAAGACAAAAAATTTCTGCTAGATTACACGAAATATTACCGGTCGTTTCCTGCTCTATAAGCATTTTTGGAGAAAATATTGCTTTATATAATTTATGTATATATATTTTTTGAATTTTTTCTTATTAACAACTAAATTTTTATTTTAACTATCCGTAGGCTTAAGAATGATTTGAGTATATACCTTTGTATCATGTTATGTAATGTATTTGATGCATTGTGTGACAAAGTGAATAACTTCTGTTCTGCTTCTTCTCGTTTTTCAAGCTTTCGTATATCGATGGACTAAGACCACTAAATCCCATTTGTCATTTCACGCTGGATGAAGTAATATCTTTTTCTTTCTCCTATTCGGAAAGACTCTATTGAAGAATAATCCCTCTGTAGAAAGGTAGTGATTTGAAACACTGTGACCCTTTGGTGACATTCAGAGATACTAAGATCTTTCCAGACTGTGTGTGTGATACCTACTATTCACTGTATTAATATTTGTTTGACATTTTTAAAGCTAGACGCGTATTTGGTAAAGTTCACATGAAGTGCAATAGGTCGTATGTGCAAGTTATGATGAGATTTATGACATTTTTTATTATGTAATGATAAAATTAAGAAATTTCTATGCAAACGGTTTATCAAAAATTTTCCGAATGTAAAGCAAAAGCAAAATAAGTTTTTAAACTTACTACGCATCTATTAAATTTTTTCAGTTGTTTCTGTGTATTTTAAATATTCAATGAGGAATTCTTTGGATTAAAGCCGCTGGCGTATATATTCGTCTCACTCAACAGGTGCGTTTTGTGTCCCACACGTATATATCCGTCCTTTCGAAATACGATTATTTTTTTAGGTTGCTTTCAATGAAATTATTCCGAAGGCTTTGGAATGCAATAAAATGACCTTGCTAGTGTTTGGGAAGAGAAATTGCTTATTTCAGAAAAAAAAATGTGCTTATTTGTGCCTTTCCTTTTCTCTCCAATACTTCGTATGCGAACGCTTACGTAAAAAACGTGGCACTGAGGAGTGAATCGTTTAACTTTTAATCAGCAGTCAAGGGGTTAAACTTAATTTTAATTTGGGCATTATAGTAACTGAATTATAGCAACAGGTATTTAATTAGAATTAATTTTTTCGATATAACACTATAAATTATAACTTATTATTGGCATCCTATTCTCAACTCTTCATTCTTAAGATGCTTATGAACAACGATATAGCACAATACTATCCATTCGAATGAATGAGTGGTGTGACGTGTAGATTCTGAATCTCGTTTAGATATTTTAAAGTAATTAACGTTCCTATATGGAACAAATGTAAGTAAGTGTGCGCCTCCACAGATATATTATAAGGATGGTCTAAATGAAAGTGGCATTGTTGTAATAAAACTCCAATTCGTAAATAAAGATAATTGCGCATGCCTCGAGGGTGCAGAGAGCTGATAATACATCCAATATCAATCACGTTCACATTATGGAAGCCATCAAACGATGCTACTTTCAATGCTGCCCCTTACTATGCTTCATTGTATGAACTGAGAAAGAATGTCAAGAACCGCTGACGTGGCCTGCTGTCCGGCGAGTCTATCATCTTGAATGATAATGCTCGTCCTCATGTAGCTGGGGTGTGCCAAACATTGTTTTTTCGATTCCACTGGGAGGTTCTGGAACACCACCCTTACCACCCGGACTTATCACCTTATGCATACCACATCGTCGTTCCACTCGATTCTCGAAGGATGGCGAGGTCCAAGTTGCTGTTGAAAATTAGTTACAAAACCAATAAAGAAGTTTCTTCACCCAGGGTATCTATTACTTCATGGATCGCTGGGATATTTGTTTCAACCTATAAGGTGACTTTGTCTAGCCTATCTGCTACTTTAATATTACTTCTTATCTTTGTATACAAATTTATATGAAAAACGTTTAACCATTTATCAAACAAACTGTGATGCCACTTTCATATGGGGGACCATTACATTTTAAACCACAAGTCCCCCCCTCTGTGACAGTTGTAAGTGACTTCCTCCTGAAGTCACTTTCTCATTGTCCTGTCTACCTAAAGATGTAGGAACTAACAAAGCATGATCAGAACTCTTAATGATAAATCTAATTTATTATTATTCAGTTGTACAATTCAACAACAAAGTAAGCTACAGAAGGAAGCACTAGTAGTGATATAAATAAAGAAACCATCTTAAGTGAATAAGCGCACGTAATCATATTAGTTTAGCTTTAATAAATTCTAACCTATTAATTCCTGATCCCCTAATTTAGTCTAGCAACCAAACTCCGACTTATAGTCACACACAAGATTCGTAAATTCTAAACCTCACCTTAGTAACGCTGCATTGAGATGCTCCGTTCCTTCTGCTCTACAGCTATCAACTATCAACTCTATATACTCTAACTAGTTTGCATATCAGGGTTTCTTCTTGAGAGGGATTGCTATGAAATAAACACGAATGCTAGCTTAAAGATTCCCCAAGAGGATTAGTCGATGAAGGTTGCGTCAAGACCCGTCACAAAGTGTTATTTTACAAAGGTTAGCTTTTTAGTGTCTTATGCTTTGTTCTTTCCTAATAGACTCATTCTAAGGAAACTGAGGACTCTTCTGGGACGAATATAGAACAGCGTTGCTGTCTGATCCACGAATTTTACTCACTTGTCAAAGGTAAATGGGAATTTCCGTGGTACCGAATGAAAAATAAAGTCACATAAAGTGTTATCTTACCCAGAGTTCGATCGGGAATCACACCTTTGTAGCAAATATTGCAATCTTTCTTTCGTCAGTATAATCTGTAATTTTCTGATGTAATTTAGTATTGTCGCTGTTGCTTATCCTCGGAAGATCTGACATATGTTAGATCAGCTCCAGAAAGCTATTGACCACCAAACAAATCTATAATTAAAAAGGGATCGGTTGTTAAGTCCCTCTTAGAAAGTTCGATGTAACCCAGAATGTTATATATATCCGATTGAACTGGTAAGTCACAACATTTTTTACAAGTGGGTTGGTTTTTTCTGCTAATATCAAAAGAAAGATGTTTAAGGTAGCCACTTGCTGATCTAGCCAGAGCAATCTGAGGATAACGGTTATATTTGATTTCCAGCAGAGAGCCAGATGTTCCTGTGTAGCATTGGTACGTATGTGGAATATGCCATATTAATTTGAGTATAGTTCTCAAGAAGTAAGCGCAGAGCCATTGACCGTTTCATTTTCATTGCCCTCCTAGGTCAGCCTAACAGCGACTTCATTACTATTAACGTTAACATGTGATGGAATACATTGTAGGTGGACGTCGTGAGTTTGAGAGATCTTCTCAGTTTTTGCAAAGTAGATATGATGGTTTCATCGTTTGCGGAGGACCAATCACTACGATGTTGTAGTGCACTGAGGCTGTACTAAATTAGAATTTCTTCTGCATATAGTTAAAATCTAGAAAGTAATCTCACACAATGAGCGTAATTCGGGTGCGGAAAATTGTACTTTTAATAGGAAATGTTCCGAATCAAATTGATATTAGAATCTTCGATTACGTTTTCAATGGTTTAAAAAAAATGTTCAATTATTTTAAAAGATAAGTAATGGAAGAAAATGTTTTATAAAGGTTTATTGAGACACTATGATTATTCATACAATCTTTATTTTCATTATCTTTATATAATCATCAAGAAACCGGGTATGCCACAACATTTGAACGTCACTGTATGAACAATTATTGTTAAACGTGTATGTGAGTTATCTATAAAAAAATAATAAAACTAATTTACTTTAATCTTTCTTATTTCATTAAGATTGATGCAGTAGATTCTAACACACACAAACGCAAATTCAATAAATACATTGAGCGAATAAACATTTTTATGGAGAATTTCTGTATGCATAGTTAAATATTTTAAACAAACTGTAATGTTGAGAAATAGTTTCTTAAATTTATGATGAAATATTTGCTTCAAATTTTAGAAATTATAAATGTATCACTAAAATAAGAATAGAGAAATTCTTTCATTCAGTTTAAATCCAATAAATAATATTTTTAATATTATTACAATTATTAATGTAGTGCAATGTACAACTTGGTTACCCAGATTTAATTACATCATAATAGCACAAAGATTCGTAACAAACCATAGCCAAGAGAGTAAATCTAATGCAAAATACGGCAAACGTTGTAGAAAATCCATTTATCATACCATATGATTATGCTAGCTTTTAGTATCTAGATACGTATTATTGTGAAGCTATTGATACCTATTTAGTAAAATTTGAGGTAGCACATTAAGCAAATAATCAAATTTTGGAGTATGTTGCTGAATTTGACACAATTATTCAATAACATAGCATATGATACAAATTCTAGGCAGAATATTTGGTGGTATTGGGAAATCCAATTGTAGGTATGGTTAATATAATGTGTGAATTCATAATCTAATAAGCGCAAAGTCTATACAGTATGTCCACTAAAATCTCTTGCCACTCTCTTAATTTTGGAACGTTTGTTGTTATATTTATAAAATTGATATCTATGTATATTAAATTATCCATGCGCTACTTAATAAAACCACCTGGGGATAAATTGTGGAATTAGCATCCCTATCTCGAAAACGGAATGAAATGGGGGGAAAAGTGATTTGCAAAGTTGTCGAATATCGTCAAATTAGTACGAAAAAAAATCTTGCGAATTATTTCATTTTGGAATTCCTAGCCTATGAATAACTTCAATGAAGATGTCTTGTGAACAGGAGAGCCGTCATGCAGGTAATAATTAGGTATGACGGTGTCAAAGAATGCTGTCTCCACTTTCTCCTGATCTGACTCCACCGGACTTTTTTCTGTGGGGATACCTAAAGCAACAGGTGTATGTGGCCTCTACACGAACATTGAAGTACCTTAAAGGATGCGTTGCAGAGGCTTGTGCCAACGTGTCCCGCTCTATGCTCCAACGGGTGCAATATGACATTAAAACTAGTATCCAAATGGGCATTGCAGTTAACGGTGATAAGCTTGTACATCTCAAATAAACTTATAAAGTTATAGCTAATTTTTATTTTCTATCTCAGGTCTTTTTTCTCACGTCACAGTATAGAAAATCACGGAAAACAAATTCGCTGTTTAATCATTCTATTTTTTTTCATTAATGTCCATAATGTGTCTTTTTAATGTGTCATTATGTCCATAACGTAATAAATTGATGATGCTCTACAACTTTTTAAATCACTTTTTTCCCTCTATCTCGTTCTTTCGTGATAAAAATGGTAATTCTTCAGTCTACCACCAGATGGTGGCGTAGGTGGTTTTATTTAGTAGCACATGACTATTTTATTATACCTAATAACTCAGTAGCGCAACAGTCCATGTGGGCAAAGGCTTACTGTGCCCATATCAGTATACGTGACCTTTGGCCCTGAGGTGCATTGGCAGATGTTCTGATCAGGTGGTCAGTCTGACGCGAAACACCCAGTGGTATAAGCTCCGAAGAAAGCTTGGTACTAATTTATCTATTCTCTGAAGGGATGAAGGGCTGAGTCGACCTTGCCCAGCCCGAGATTTGAACCTCGGACCTATGGTGTGGAAGCACGATGCACTACCACTCAGACACTGGGCTTTACCTAGGCTAATTATATCTAGATACCACTTTTATGAATATAGCAACAGCCATTCCGAAGTTAAGGTGACAATAGACTTCAGTGAGCATACCGTGTAACTATAAAAGTATTATTCTTTCAAATTTTACTCTTCATTTGCTGCTTATGAATAAATGCATAATTTATGTAAAATAAGAAAGAACAGTTTTAAAAAAATTAGTATGAATTTTTCTGTATCACCAAATTTTTAATTACAAATATGAAAGAAACACTTACATTAAACTTAACTTTCCTGAATACCTCTATATTTAATGATGGTTAGTTGATTGATTGTTTGATTGTTTACTAGCGTCACACTTCGAAGCTAAGCAGAAACTATATGCAACGGATCTCGAAATTTTGCAATCGTGGTAAGTACTGACGAGAACACAAGAATCCACTTGAGACAGAAAATTGATGTGTGTAATTCTTGGGAGAAATATATCACTCTATACCTGGTTTCTATGATAGAAGCCCCAACCGTAAAATTTTGAAGAATATTGCTAACCATTTTTTTTAATCATTATTTTCCAGAGTCCATCAATTCTGATGAGTCTGCACTTAGAAAGAACTTTATCAGAAAGTCAAAGCCCAATAGTTTATACGTGAAACGTCAGAAGACTGCAAGAAAATGTTGCAAATAATCATGAAATACCTGTGTAAGCTTTCATTTTGTTTCAAAGAAGTGCAGTAGTAAATTTTGAAATATGACTCGTGGAGTTCCCTGATGCAGTTTTATTTTTTGAAAGACATTGGGGGTAAATAAATCTATTCTTTTCAATAAATATAGATAAAATATTCTTCTGGTAGTTTGCTGAGTTGATTTTAACATTGTGTCTTTCACTCTTATATTTATAATTTCTCATTTAATGGGAAGTCTGTGACAGAGTCGTAAGATATTTATTGAAACTTACTAAGCACTTTCGGAAACACATTCTGTAACCATTTTCTCTACTTTTTCAGTAGTAAGCCTTTCTTTTTTGTTGCAGTCATTTAGGTAAATCGAAGCTTAGTAAAAATTAATTTATTTTAATTTATCGTCTGCCAGATGGTTTTAATGCATCATTCTAAGAAATGCCTTGCGTTGAGCCACTTGCGTCGAAGAGAAACGTGGATAACTATGATTTTTTTTATCTTTTTTTAAGTAATAATTTTTGGTTTATTATTTTGTTTTTTATTACTGCAGATGCTTGAAATTGTTTTGCAGCTGATTTCTGAGTTGTAAATTGTTTCCCATTACTACTCTTTTCACTTTAGAAACATTCGAAACAGTATTTATCGTATTTTGATTTGGATAACCATTCCATTTAAAAATAATGAGTTTCCTTTCTTTTTCAATAATAATGCTTATTTTGCACCCATATTGTTTCACACCATACATTTCAAAAGGTTTCTCGTAAAAAAACATAAAAAAGTATCCTTCACTCAACAATTTATTTACATCCGAAATTCTGAAAAAAGAAAAATAATGAAAGTATCTGACGATAATTTTTTAATTTCAAATGATAAGCTGTTGCCTATGGTTTTTTTTTCCAGAAATATTTGCATTTTTTAAAATCATTTATCAAAATCGTTCTAAAAATGTGCTAACACCCTTTGTTTACGCATTCCATTTAATATTTTTTGTATACAGTTGAATATTCCTTTCAATGAGTCTGAATCTTAAAAAATAAATTAATCAATAAATCAGAAAATTCCACAAGCTATTTTCACAAAAATCAACAATTTTCACGTTCGTATCAATAGTTCATTTGTTATCCAGGTTTTAAATAAGTATAACAACTGATTGTCTTAACCTCACACACATTCTACTTTCGAATATTTTACTGTGTTTACAATTTTTATTTTGAAAATTACCTTTTTTTTACTTCACATTTCTCTCAGTTTATATATTTATATCTTTCTTTAATTTTGGAAGAATCGGATCTCGATTTTGCTGATTAACAAATTAAAAAATATTCATTTTCTACCCCACTTCTAATTTATATACTAAATAAAATTTCTATTCAGTTCAGTGTCATTGAAGTTTCGTAATATTCTTACATGATTAAAAACCACCCACAAGGTTGCTTTCTGATGCAATACATTTCTTTGTAAATAAATTTTAATGACGCTCTTTGAAGAAGGAAATCATCAATTAATTTTGTTTTGAGTACGTATCTTCCACTTTAAATAAAATAGCACATTAAAATTAAATAATAATGTTTAATTCTTTAAAACTTTTTATCATTTTAAGTTTTCTCTGAATACCCGTATCTCTTTCGAGCAAAAGAAACCCCTTGCTAGTATAAAATTAATGATGGTAATTTTAAACGATAATGATATCATTAACCTTAAAAATCAGCATCGTTAATTTTTGTACCTGTAAAATAGTATGCTCTTAAAAATAATGCATTCCCTTTAGAAAATAAATTGCTTTTTTTTAAATAATTTTCCATTATACTTTACTTTTTATTTCATTAATGGGTCTTTAATATCCATATCTTTCATTTAAATCAATAAATATATCTTCGCTTCGATATTATTAAAGGTACAGGATTAAAATGTTACTTTTCAAATTCTTAAAAACTCGTTAATTTTCTTTTATGTATATTTTATTCTGTTCAAACAGTAGCGTATTATAAACCGGTTTCATAGATGTTTCGATATTTTAAATAAAGTTTCCGAGAATGTTTTTTGTCAAAGCATTCAAAATTGAAATATTTCAAAAAACGTCCCCGTTATATATATATCAAATATTTGTTCAGTAATGTTATGATACCCAGCAAAATATTGAAAGAGAGGTATCCAAATGTTAGTTAGATTTTAAAAGATTAAACATTCCTTTTCCCTCTCTCTTTATTGAAAAAGTTTTTCGTGTTGCTGTAGTAAATTTTTGACGTAGCTGAAACAGATGGTGCTAGGATATTTTTAAAATAAATTTATATTCTTAGCTAAGAATACTTTAGAATCATATAACACACACACACACACACGGGACAATTACAACTTTATAATTTGAGCAAAGAGTGTGAACAGTTGTGTCATTTGTACAAAGGACACGTTGGTCTGCCATTGGGTGAATAGAAGGTACCTTCCCTAGTAATTATTAAAATTACTTACAACTATAGCTTATAATAAATGAAGAAAGAAAAGTAAGCTAAGAATTTAGTGCAATATTTGCAATTTATTTCTCTTAAAGGCTTCGGTATCGTTTAGTTCAAAAAGGAAAAATTTCTGCAAGAACGAAGTACTTCTTGTTTTCTTCCAAAATTTGTTTCTCAATAAGTAATTTTTAAAGGAAGATAGACATTATTTCTAAATGCTTCGTTTTATTCAAAGCAGGGTTATTTCTGGTTTGAAATATCGGCTAACGTTGCATGATGTCTCAAATAACAAAATCTGCATTTGGGTACTTTGAAGAAAAAAGGTATTTTTTAAAATGTAAATGAACTGAAAAGAAAAAAGTCGAATATCTTTTGAGGTGTTGCGTTTAGTTTCATTAAATAAAGAAAATTTGTCAGAATAAGCACAATATATGAAATAATACATTAAGGCATTTATAAGACTTAGAATATAAAAACATTTCAAAGAACTCGTTCTTTGAAATACTTTCATAAGTAAAATTCTCATTCAATCACTGAAATGTCTGAATGTACATGCAGTGAGTTTTTTCTTTCGGCATGAAACATCCGTCAATGGTCCCATGGTGTTTTTTAATCTTAGTTTCTTCCCTAATTTTAAATGATTTTTCATCCAATTCCAATATGTTTCTGAAAAACTAAGAAAAACCAATCAGCCATAATGTTTTTAAAATTTTCAGCATATGTGATCACGAGTAGTTGGTAGTGTACACATAACTCATTTATGGGGCTTCTGCACATCACTGTCAGTTGTCACCATATATGAATCTCTCTTTTTGCTCCTTTTCCATACAAAAAAAATGTAGCTCAGAGAACCGTACAACAGGATACAGATATTGTACAACATAACAAATGGATGGGAAAAACCGTGTCAGCTTAAGATAGGGTTACCAGAAATAAAACTATTGTTGTGTGTGTGTGACGTCCAAAGTTTTACTTTATGCCATCGTCGATTTGTTTGGGAAATATTCCACTTGTTTTATCCGCTTGGCAAACACAGTCGACTCTCTCTATTCAAACCTTCGATAATACGAACCTCTTGCTAATTCGAAGCATATACTTAGATTCTAGAAAAACCTGATATTTCGAACTAAAACAATACGTTTTGATATACTCAATATTTCGAAGCAAAAGCCAGAATACAACGCGCGATAATTTGAAGTGATCTAATAAAACTCTCGACAATTCAAACACTCACTGTCATGTAGAATCATGTAGCAAATATGTTGGAGCTTACATGGTTTGTGTTGTATTCTCTCTGCTTGTCTTCCGTATTACGTAGCCCCTTTGATGACCATCGCAGTTGACTCCAATAACTCTGACAGAAGCTCAAGTGTCACTAAATAAACTACGCAACTTTTTCCTTCGAAATGATGTTAATGCGGACGTTTTCCAAGCATTTGATGTATAAAACTTTATAGAATTATAAAATGTATCATACTCTTTGAATCCTACTAATTTAAGAATGATATATCTTTTGTATTCAAAAATATTTGAAAAATAATGGAATTTTTAAAAAAAAAAAATTTAAAATGTATTTTTTTTTAATTTTTTAAAAAATATAATTTATTATTCTATTTGTACAAAAATTCTACAATGTAATAAAGGTACATTTAACTTTATAAATCATCTTATTGCTAGTACTTAAAGCTACTACTTTAGAAAATAGCATGTGCAAAGTAAAATTTAATTAATATTTCCTACAGAAATGTTTCTTTTATTTTCATATATTTATAATTTTTAAAATTATGATTATATTTTAAACATTTTGCCTTTTTCTGAATCCCTTTTCTTTTATAAATGATGTGTAAAAGATTCGAGTTTTTTAATTTTAATTTCAAAGAGTTATATATATTTGAATATTGTTTATATTTTCAGCTCTCTAGAGAAAGTTAACACCCCTGAGACCCGACGTTTATCAACTTCTACTAATAAATGTTCAAATAAAATACATACTCATTTTTATCGAATTACAGTGAAACACAGAATTGTATTACTTATGCTTTAAATCACTATAATCTTTTAAGTTCTTTAATGTTTTGCTTCTTTCCCAACATTTTAAACTAATGTATTCAAAGTCAATGCATGTTAAGTTGTTTTTTTAAAATTTGTGCCACTTGATTAAATGTTACTAAGCAATTATAAAACTCCATGTACTTTAAGATCAAAGCAATATTTTACTCTTGAATAAATGCAAAATAGCAAATCCTTTGTACTTTTCGTTTTGAGTTGTGTCGGAACTAAGGAAATTTTATAGATAGCATTTTTTTAACAAAATAAAGCATATCATTTATCAAAAACAACTGATGCATAAAAGACTTTAATCATTTCAGAAATACTTGTAACATTTGATGTCGTATATATATTTAATTTAAAGTATTTTAAGTGGTTCTTTTTCCGTCTTTATTTTAAAAGACTCTCAAGATTTCGAGGAGATTAAATGCTTTTTTCTTTTATCAGAAGACAAAGTGACTGCAACTTGTGTATTTTACGTATGAATTTAAAGAAAAGTTTTGTGAGTAGTTACCGCTTTAAAAGATTATTAACTTCATTCTTTAATTTTTTCCCAATATTTCTCTTCTTGAAATAAGTAGCAATTAATGTTATTTTCTACGAATACATTGATAATCATACGCTGAATTAGCGTTGTTCTTATTCTTTAAGTATAATTAAGAGTTGTTCTTTGGTTTTTAAAAAGATTTTCTTACGAGCTATTCAGTCTTATATTTAAAACCGAATGATAGTTATGTTAAAATTAGATAATGGTATAAGCACTTTTCATTTCTCTGTTTTCGAATTTTTTCACGAATCGAACATTTTAAGAATTTATTACTTTGTAAAACTGAAATACATTTTAGACATTTTATATGGTATAAGTAGTTTTAAAAACCCCCCTCAAGCACAAAGACACGTGCACATTAAGTCGATATATATAAAAACATTCTTTGTTCGCTCCGAAGATTTTAGCTTTTCTAATTTTTCTCAAGCGGAAGCTTTTAGAATCATGATTTCCTGTAAAGCCTTTTGATGTTGTTGTCATGTGACGTAAAATTGCCAGAGCCTGAGACAAGTTGGACTTCTATACGATAGATGGCGGCACCATCTATATCCACTAACAAAATTTGGGCATCTGCTAGAGGGGAGGGAAACATTCTCCTGCACCTTCCTCTCGTGGTATCTGCTGAGACTGCTTTTAGGACTTTTGGACCCACTGATTTAATGAGCACGTACTCCGTATGTACTCGGAGGGTATTTGGTGGGATCCGGCACCGAACGTAGGTCCTTCGGTCTGGAGTCGGATACTCTCACCACTAGGCTACCCACGGCCCAAGTCTTTTGTGATTGTCCAAAATATGCGGATGATTTTATTTAAAAAAAAAAGAAAAAAGGAGAACATGGCAGTTTTTTTAGGTGATGAATTTGTGGTTAACAATATATTTCAAATTACCCGGGAATTATTCCCTTTCCACGTAATAATATACAAGGAAAAACAGGGAAAATCCTATAAAACATAAAACATTGAAACATAAGCCATTTAAAGAAATTACATCTTGTCTCAAGGAATAATTTCAACCGGTAAGTAACCCACATGTAAGCCATTGTATTCTATTTCTTGGAATTGAGAAGAAATCTGTCAAAAATTCAAGGTCTACTCCTTTCAACGAGGAATTACTAATTAATCAATCAAAAAATTGTTTTAATCTTTTAGACAAAGATGAAATCATACGCACTTTGGACTAGGGTATTCGGATTTATAAATTAGATGTTATAAATTAAATATTAAAATAAGTTATTACATGTAATTTTTTCTTAAGAGGGAAAATGTGATTTTGTAAATATATAAGTTAACTCTTCATTTTTAAGAGAATGTGTGTATTTAAAAAAAAATACAAATAACTTACTCTTAGTAGTTATTCTGCAAAATATAAGGGTTGTCCAATGAGTTGTCCAAAAGTGGACAGGTTCAGTAAAAGGAATTATTTTATTGGAAATCAAAAGAAATCGCCCTAAGGGTTGTAACACATGTCCCATCGTTTCGGCATCAAGTCTATGCCTTCACTCCAGAAAGAATGCAGTTTATTCTTGATAAAGTCCTGCCCAGTTTCCTTCATTTTATTGTCGAAATTGAAACGTAATATTCTCTTAAAGTGCCTGAAGACCGAAAAGTCACAGGGTGACTAATCCGGACAGTACGGTGGGTTTCCTAACATTTTCCAACAGATGTTTTTAAAAGTGGCTTTGGTTTCCTGGTAAACGTGTACGTACATTGTAATGGAGATGCGATATCGTTTGCTGCTTTTCTCGAAAACCTTTACGTCAGATGTTGCCAGACGTTCGACCTAAACAGTGCTGGCCATAAATTGCCATTATTCGTCGATAGATGTCCGCATTAAACTCACCTCCTTCAATCAGAATCCCTTCTAACGCACGTTGTTCGATCTGGACGCATCCTTATATGGCACGAATTACTTTCGATTGATTTACTGTACTACTAACAGGTTTCACTGGTAGACATCGTATGCGATGTACACTTCCTACCGTCCTTCGAATCTCGGTTTGGTGGCTCTGCTATATAGCTGTACTGATTCTAACACAATTGCATATGTCCACTTTTCATTTGGGCAACCTTTATAAATCTTTTAAATATTATTAGCAAGTTAAAGTTTATGTAAAAATGCTTTTTTATAATTCCATAAACTATTCCTTACTCCCTCAGTGGCTCAATAGTCCAGGGTGGGCCTTGGTCTTCTCAAGAAGCCTTTTCCAGGTCAGCCTTCTTCCTGATAGTGTTCTCCAATTCTTAGTTCTCAAAACTAGGAGATCTTTTTCTAGGTCATCAATCCATCTAAGATTTGGTCCACCCTTGTGCCATTTGGTTGGTCATTGAAGACTTTTTAGTGGTGCGGTTTTCATCCATTCTTACAACGCGACCTGCCCATTTAATTTATCGTATTTTGATGAAATTAACAATGTCAGATTCTATGTATGATTGAAAAAGCTGGAAATTTTATTTTCTTCACCACATTCGATTTTCCTGAATCCCTCCAAAAATAAATCTTGAAACCTTCCTTTCGTAGATACTTATCATGTGTGTGTGTGTTTTTTTTCTTCTGTTCGAGACATGGACCGTTTCACATGCGTAAGTTAATACTGATCTTAAAAGACTTTCATACAATAGAACCTTTTTTTTTATTACATTCGTTTTCATACATTGTTGTATTCCATTAAGACATCTATTGGCCATAGTAATTCTCTTTTGGATTTCAGTAGTACAATCATTTCTATTGTTATTTCCGAACCTAAGAAAGTGAAACTGTTCATAAACTATTACCAAGATTTTATATTTTCTCTTTCGCTTTATGATTTAAAAAACAACGATGCATAATAATTTTAGTCAATATAGAAAAATTGTGTATATCAAGACATAACTTTGACAGTCGTGTACCATTAGTTATAAGAAGAATTTAATTAAAGGAATTCACATTAAAGGAAAAGTGCATGATGAAACTTCTTGATGCGTTTGCAGTCTATAGAGCTGTCAGACTGAAAAATTGGCTCCTTTTCATAGAAAATCCAGCATTTCTTTTGAAGAATTCTTTTCAAATGGGATGCCACTCCATTGCCAAAATCCTGCTATAAAGCTTTTGTGAAGGAATTCCTTCTTTTTTGTTGATGGGTGTATATATAAGAAATGAAGTGTAAAACTCTATTTGGTACAGTCTATCCGACGAGAATTTAGAGTGTAGATTGTCATTTTGCTTGGAATATCTAAAATTTCTAAAGAAGGAGTGTAATCTGTGAGTATTTTTCAATTCCTACTATTAACTCACACTTTCTATTTATTTATTTGTTTGTTTATTTATTTATTTATCTTGGTGGAATTTTCAGTCGTTAATAAAATACATTTTAATGCGCTCAATTGAGCTGAAATTTAATATACATGATTATTTTGAATAACAATATAATATAATTTAATTATAATTAATAAAAATTAATTGAATAAAACTAATTATTTAAAGAATTACAAATGCAGCCACGTTGGCGACTTGTGTCAAAAATTGAAAAGGTTTTTTCTCACGTTTTAAAGCATTCAGTTGAACTGAATTTTATAGACACGATTGTTTTGGATGACAATACGATACTTTAATGATAATGAATAAAAATTAATAACCACTTAATGTTGTGATTCTGTCATATGTATATACATATTTATATTAATTGTAACTAGTTTATAAAAAATAGCTAAAATAAAATTGATCTAAGTAGGAATTGACTAATTTTTTTATATTGCTTGTTATATCCCAGGATGAAACATTAGAAGTGCCCATTTACTGTGAAATCCGTGTTAAAAAAACAGATTATTTGTTTGTTTTTTTTAGTTTCAGATCACATATTGTAGAATGAACAATATTTTCCTATGATGTTATCTGATTATATAGCAAAATGTAAAATATAAATAAATGTAAATTAAATACAAATATTTTAAAACTATATAAAAAATAAAGTTTCATTAGCTAAAGGGAATACAAAAGGCTATTGATATTATGCCCTTATTTCTCCCAGAGCTGAGTCCAAAACTAAATATGTTAACATATAAGTATTTCATTTTGAAGTTTATATCATATTGATTCTGTTTGTTATAATACAATAAAATATTGATTATTATCGAAGAAAGCAGAGTTAACTAGCTCAGATGAAATATATATTTTTGCATTATTTATTTATAAGTTTGCATCTAAGATCTGAGTTCCTCAGAAAATGCAAAAACATACTTCTAATTTTATTTACAAAAAACAATATACATTTTACTTACTTTTAATATAAAAACAAATATTATTCGGTTTTAAAATATTTCTATACTTATCTCAAATCAAGTTGTAAGATTTCATGCCATGTTTCTTTTCTTTCAGTTCTTAAAGTTAAATAACTCTGTGTATCTCAGTAGTCCAACCCTCTGACCGGATCATCTGTCTCTCAAACTGAGATGATTTGCTTTGATGCCTGTAGATAACGCTGTGGTGTGATTTATGTCGTGGGCTGAATTGATATCTTCAATTGAACTCTACCCAGTGAGAGGGACACGTGGTGGTACTTGGCGATTTTTTTCAACTCACGATAGGTACGTTTTTTCTTATCTATCAACGTCTATTATACCGACATTCCTATAGTTTTTTCGTTTTTGGTATAATTATTTTTACATGAATAAAAAAATAATTTCTTATAAGTTTTTATAAAACTACTAGTGACAATTCTTGTGATAAAAATATATTAGTACAGTGTACCTCATAAAGACTTAAATATTAAAAATTCTACTCAATTTCATGAGTGATAAGGACATTTAAAACAGTCCGTAAGGTAATAAAATAAAAAAAAAAAATGCGTACCCGTCTATCAGACGGTTGTTTCTAATATTGGCAAGAAATTGATGTTCCGGCCAGAGGGTTAAAATTGTAAGCAATGACAATTTATTGCATGATTACATTTCATAAAATTTTTCTGGTACATTAAATGTAAAACTTAAAACCTACAAAATACCATCATTCCAAATATACATTTTCTTTGATACTGTAGTAGTGGAAATATGTCTGGATTACACAGTCTCTCTCTCTCAAATACTTAATAGTTGAAAGTTTTATGACATATAAGCATTAGTCCAAGATTATAGTAAATTTGCAATTCCAAATTGTGAATAAGTAGTACTCATCTCAATATTTCGTTGAAAATTCTCATGAAAATAATGCGTTTTATGATTTTTCTTAATGATTATGTTTCTTTTCAAACCAATTCAGTAAGTTTGGTACTTATTTCAAATAACGGCTGCCTTTAGCAAAACGCAGTCAATATTTAAAAAGAGTTATGCTCCTACTTTAGAAAAGAACTAGCACACAATAATTTATATTTTTTCTTCCTATAATTTCACCATGCTCCTTCAAGATATAAAAATAAAAGTATTAGAGATTAATTTCATAAAATTTTATCGTCTTATTTTGTTAGAATATGTAAGATATTTTATTGACTAAATGTCACTTCATCAGAAAGAGTTTATTCAGAAAATAATTTTTGAATTAATTCTGAAGGTAACGTGTTTGTTTTTGTTCATGTAAAATACACGAACACTTCTTGAAACTCATTTGAATTTTTGTAGAAACTATCTGAACTCCATGATAATTATCTAAGCGTTATCCTTTGTGTAAAATCTGTCTTCAAACATGCCACGTATCTCATTGTTTTACGTATTTCACAAACTCAAGCAATTGGAATGTCTATTACAACACAAGTTATTTATTCAAATTTGAAAATTATTTAACTGCCATTTTCTGACAGTATTTTAACATATCTTATGCCATTTCTTGTGTTCACAAAAGAATATAAAACGCAAAACTTATTGTCAGGGAGCAAGCATTAGAATAATTTCTGATTACCTAATCTAATTTATTCCAATTTAAGGCTTTTTTATTTGTCGAATTCAAGTACACTGCTGGCCACCGTAAATGCAACACCCTAAAAGAAGCAGGCAAATAACATGAAATTTACAACATGCATTAGCGGAGGGAGGTGAGATATGCAAATGATTAGAATTTCAGCGCAGACACACATAACGCGCGCCTGTGGCGCCACCTCAAAGCGCTATATAAGGCTTGGAGATTTCGACGATTTCAAGTTCGGCAATTGTGTTTTTCTTGTGGTTTTTTTCAAAATACGATCAGTTATGTCTCGTAGAAAACAGCAATCAGCTTTTGATCAAGTATCGACAAAGGAAGGATAGTGGCCTACCGAGATTGTGGATTATCTTTCAGGGAAATCGGTAGTCGTGTTGGACGAACCCAAACAACTGTAATGCGGATATGTAACCGTTGGATGCAGGAGGGTACGACGGACCGACGTGGTCGATAGCATCCACTTCAGTGCACCACTTCACGTGAGGACAGGCAAATTGTGCGCATGGCAGAGATGGATCGCTCAGTCACATTAAGAACCATAGCACAGCACATTGAGTCTGTAACACATCATTCAGTGTCTGCGCGTACCATTCGATTAGTTAAGAAATCCTTTGCGGCAGGAGTGGGATCAACTGCCACAGGGGCTTCTCAATTGTCTCCTGTCTAGTATGCTGTCACGCTGTGCAACCTGACTAGGGAATGGAAAAACTGAAGATATCATACTTTTTATTGGATTCATTTTAGTTCGTTATCATAACGTGGATTTTGGACATTCCCTTGCTGGGAGTTTTACTGATAAGCAAACATACATAAAACGATTTCTGAATTCTATATATCTTTACCTTTTTTAATGTATATTTACACCAAATTTCATTAAAATAAGTCTATTAGACTTTCAAATATGCGAAGAAATGTAGAGAATCTCTTAGATTTGCATACGAATATATTTGTGAAAAAACGCTTCAATATTATTAGTTATTCACGGTATGTAATTTAAATATGTTCTGGTAAGTGAATTTTAAATATTACTTCAAATATATATAAAATAAATGTCAATTATCTAATAATTTTTCAACTTATTTTCTTAAAATTTACGTAAAGAAACTGGGACAAATATCAAGAACAGATCTTTTAGAAAAATTTATTAACAAAAAAAGGAAAAACGTTGCTTTTAAATTAATTGAATGGATTTAAGTGAATTTTATTAATATTATAAGGAAGAAAAAAAAAATATAATAGTTCTTATAAAGCTTCAATTGCCGTAGTTATTGAAGTTTACTATGATTTTCATTTTAATTTTTATCATTCTTAACATATTTTTTTAAAAAAAATAAATGATTTATTCAATTATGATTTCATTTTATGTTATATGCACTATTCAAATAACAAAGGTATCATTTTTCTTATTTTATTAAAAATACCTAAGCCATTAAAATTACCTTGCGTAAAAAAATATTTAAAAATGTGGAGTTCTTCAATAATTTGCCTTATTTCATGTGAACCTTGTCCTTTCCGATATTAATTTAACTTTTCTCAGCAAAATGTTATTTATTTTTTTAACTTTAGAAGTTACTTATAAAAACATTACACAGACACGGAAATTGTCGTTTCCTAAAGTATTTAGAGTGGCTTCCTATCAATTTGTGTTGTCTGTGACATTCTCAAAAGGAAGCCTCAGAAGTGCTTTTCGTACTGTGGAGTTTCATTTTTAATGCAACGCATGATGATTGCAATCAAATATTACGAAAGTAATTTACATTCACTAATGCACAATTCCAAGTCCATTTTCTGAACCAGTTTGAATGTGAAACTAATATTTTAAATCTGTTTGCTTGTGACCTTCACATAAAAATATGATTACTTTTGATAAATCATTGCATGTATATAAAATAAATTATAGGAAGAAATTTCAAATATTTTCCTTTAAATTAAATAAGGGCATTGGTTTGTGTAACTAACTACATATTTCACAAGTATTGAAAAGGAACTACGTAAATGAAGATGATGGTCATGTGTGATAGATTAAAAATAAAAATATAGTAGAATTGTATAGTTTTTAATTGTTAATAATTAGTTTTTACCTTTTTTCTTTTAACTTATTTACGTATTTGACATAATAAAGGAAATTCATTTCGTGAAATTTTCAGCAGTTTAAAGAGTAAATTTAGAATATATTTTTTACTTACATACTAATGCAAAATACCCTTGCAAATGATAGTAGCTATGTGGGTACCTTTGATTCTTTCAATTCTACTGAAAATTAAGTAGGCCCCTGAATTTTAGTAGCATTTCCACAGATTTGCAAGTGTTTAATAATTGAGATTGCGTTAAATGCAAATACGTCGCAGAATCTTTGTTCTTCAAAATTACGAACTTTTTGTCTTTAACTTTATAATATCTACTTCGAAGAAACAAACCTTGTGATTAATTGAAAATTCATTTATTTAAAAGGTGTATCCTCGAAATTTATTTCAGTTTGATTATATTGAAACTAAAAGGAATTCTATCTTTAATAAATTAATTAACTAATTAATTAAATTACAATTATTAAAAAATAAGGAAACTAAAATTAAACTGTTAATTGTTAGAAGTTATACAGTAAAAGACATGTCTTAAAATTTAAATCATATACATTAAGTTTTAATTCAAAATTTTATTCCTCTAAATTGAGTTACATTGAAATTTTGCAACTAACTTTTACTACTATAAAACATTTATTGCCTATGTTTGACTTAAATCATAAGAATTACTTTTATTTAACTTCACATTTATTTGTCTAATACAAATAAAATAATGAACTTTTATTACATTTCATTTTAATGTTGCGCAATTTATGGTTAATCATATAGTTTAGCATAAAATCCAATGAACTTTTGTTACATTTCATTGTAATGGTGAGCAATTTACGGTTTATCATATAATTTAGCATAAAATCCAGAATAACGAAAATTCAATTTTTATATACCGAAGAAAGATTTCCATTTCTTTTTTGGAGAAAAAATGTCAGAATGAGTCCTAAATTTATGCCAATAAACTATAATATGCTAAAATAATTTTTATTTTCAATATATGCGACTATATAAATAGCATAGTATGTTGGAATAGAATTTTTTTGTAACCAAAAGTTCAAAAAACTAAGTGAGGTCAAAAACCTTTAGAAAATCGCATTCCATGAAATAGAGGAATTTCTTTCGCTGATTCCCATAAGTAAATAGAATGTATTCATCAATATTTACCAAAATTCTTGTATCTACATTGCTAGAAGCTATTACTAGGAACCGCTTTGAAGATTTTGCCGACAATTTTCTAGTATAAAGTACAACTTGGCTCTATGCCAAAATACTCAACCTCTACTCATAGCAAAGAGTATGCCATCTTCTTTGTTTGGCGATGTATACAGTTTATGTGTTTATGACAGAATCTAAAAACATCTCTTCAATTATTTATAATAAACTGACTATACTTCATACAATATATATGCGATAAAGCAAAAAAAAAAATAAATAAAATAAATAAATAAATAAAATAAAACCTAAAAAAAACACGTACACATTTTAATTTTTCTTATAACACTTTGGTATAATTTATGGATGTCGCAGGAAAATGATGAAATTAGGAATTTCATTAAATCCCTAAGGAAGATGATTACTTCACGGTAGATGTTAAAATAACGTCTCTTCAAGATCATTTCCCACATAAAAGTAAGGGATTTGAACAAATCCCTGATGTGTTTCAGTGAAATGATGAAATAATATTGTCAAGAGTTTAAAAGTGTTTATTTAACAAATAGGGTGCATCATCAAACGTAGAATTAAGTAATACAACACAATAGTCAATGAAATAAATTATTTATTCGAAACTAATTAACAAATAATTAGAAAATTTGGTATTTTTTGACGTATAACATCTTTCCTCTCGATTGCTTAAGTACTAAAATATCTATCCCTAAGTTAATCCTATGGTACCATTTCTTTAAAGATATGGGGTTGATATTTAGGGGATCGATAGTACTACCTGCATGGTTAGGAAGTACAAGGACTTGACCCCCCCCAGGTGTCTCCCCCCCTGTGTAGCATTTTGCCAATTCAAATCCTGACTAGTTCATTTCATCATTTCACTGAAACAGTTCAGGGATTTGATAAAATCACAAACATTCATCAGGGAAATGACCTTGTGAAGAGACGTTATTTTAACATTTACCGTCAAGTGATCATCTCCATTAGGGATTTGATGAAATTCTTAATTTCGCCATTTCCCTGCGACATGGACACTATTTATAAAGTATCTGACTACGTTCGGAAACGAGATTTTGCAAAAGCGTATAAATGGATAATATTTATGATATTTAGTGTCATCTAGATTAAAATACGTGTATAAAATTGTTTCAAGAATATTATTAGAATAAAAATTATTTAAATGCAATATTTTGACAAAAAATGAAATTTTTTTATATGTTTAATGGGGCTGCGGATTGGTGTTTTACCATTTCAAACCTAGTACATTCCCCGGAACCTGGTATCTCTTTTTACTGCGGCACCATATAGGCTAATACCAATTGCCGCAAGTAGTTTTGACACCCTGAAAAAAGGTACCTGAGCTCTGACGATGCGAACCTCTAATATGACCCATTTTCAAAACATTCTCCTCTCATGAAAAACGTTTCTAAAACAATAATATTTTGCCTGTATATAGCTCAGAGCTGAACTAGGATTTTTTAAATATATATAATTTATTATATTAATTAGTAGAACAGAGTGGAGAAATTTTAAGAAAGAAACGCCGATAATTATTTCAATTGGTAGTAACTCTAAAAATTATGTGGAATTTTCAAAACTCCAAGTTCATGCCCTCTAGAGAAGTTTTTTCTTTAAAAAAGCAAAATATTATTATTATTGAAGCATTTTTTATAACAGGAGAACGTTTTGAAAATAGATTATTATAAGCTAATTTCTTGCCAAAATATTGCATGTAAATAAATTGTTTTGCCATAATGTCCTTAAAACAATTTTATACGTGTATTCTAATCTATATAAGTGACACTAAATATTATGAAAATTATCCATTCATGCAGTTTTTTTTTTTTTTTTAAATCACGGTTCCGAACGTAGTCGGATACCTTAAGTTGAAAATAAGGAATATGCGGAAAATAAACACACACACACACACACACAACAAATATTATTTTTTAAAAATTCCCTTACATATATTTTAAAAACTATTTTAAAAAACAATGGCAAATTGAAAGTTTAATTGAGGTAGATTTTTTAAAATGGTTTTCTTTATATGCTCGTAAAAAAAAGAAACGCTCAAGATCGAAATTTTGTTTTCCTTCGATTTCATGTCTAATAAATTACAGGTAGCCGCGGTCATGGTCGCGAACTTGTAGCCGGAATATTTCAGATGAGTTGTGGGTTCAAGTCCCGATGTCAATAAGGACCGATTGTTTAGATGGGTTGGCATACGGCTAGTCTCAAAACCGGTTCAGTTGTCAATACTTGACAGTGGTTAAAAATTACGAGGTCTATTGCCAACAATACTGGAATAGTTTCAAAGTTCGACTTAAAGAAGGAATCAATCCAATAAAAATTGTTGTCAATGACGTTTTGAAGTTCCATTCAAGTAAACAGGAAAAACATGTAATTCTTTTAAGGTATCCGAACACGTTCGGAGTACTATTTTTTTAAACAAAATAACATATTAAGCATTATAAATGCTCTTTTAGGACCCATTGCCAATAGATACTACTATTTAACTAACAATACTTAAAATAAATTACTTGAATTTTACAAAAAGTACAATGCTAAGTGAAATTTTAGTAATATTTTTGAAAACTTTCAAAGCAGTTAGAGAATAAAGTAATAAACATATATTAGTAAAAGAATTACTAAGACAAATTAGATGCGTTTATCTAGAAAATGTACTAAAATTTTAATGTTTTATTAAAATTTTAAAAGTTTAGAGCTGATTGAGTAAACATTCTAGGAAATTTGACATTCTTATAATGGTCTTCTTCAGACCATTATTTAAATAACGAGCCATAACTCAAAAAGTATTGATACAATAATAAATATTTTAGTACATTTTCTAGAAAATAACATAAATATCAGGTGCAAAAGGTTTCATAGAAATATATTCGTAGCATTTTGAGCTTTCAGACTTACCCTGATAGATTTTGAGTGATTTAAATACCCACTTCTGGTAGATCAAAGACCCACTCTTCCGGTTTTTCTAACTTTATAAAATTGATTGTAACTTGGCCTCTAAGTAGCGTAGAAACAAAATAAAGTATGTTTCGTAAAGCCCAAAAGATAGTTCTGTTCTATAAAATAAAAACCAAAATATCTGTCTTGACCGAATTTGGTCATTTTCATCGTGTTCGTATGCTTTAAAACAGATGGAATTAGAGGTCATAAATGATATCCCTCCGGAGGCATTAAATATCCATACCAGGGGTGGCGAACCTTTATGGATTAACGTGCCATTTTTTTGAAAGAAATGTGTAATAAGATATAGACGTGCCGTCAAATAGTTTTGACTTGTGATTATTGCCAAAATAATAAAACTAAATACTAACAACTCAAAACTCTTCATTTACAACAAAAAAAATATATTTTGAGCAGTATAATAGTAAATGTTTTAGCTATATGTGTAATTCAAGTTATATAAAGGAACGTTAGTGTGACTTCTGTTTTCACAGATTATAGATGGCAAATAACTTATATTAGAATATTACTTTTAGAAGAATGCATGATGAATTGAAGTGAGCTATACATTGAATCTAACAAATGCATAATGCATTACAAGAATCGTATGCCATCGATTTTTTGAAGATAGCAAACATGCGGCTCCCAACGTATAATAGAATAGATCGTGGGGCTCGTATTATCAAGTGATTTTGACAACCGTGCTTTAATACGTTGGCTTTTTGGATAATTTTTAGTTTTGTAAGTTGTTTAGTACAACTTGCATAATAGTACCCTTTCGTCGTTGTTTCAGAGTTAGATTTACTTCAAAATGGCATACACATATATAACAGCGCACATTCACATTTACTGTTATATTACCTTTTGAACTTTGTTTGGATAGAATTGTATTTTTATCATCTGTTGTTTTTTGTATGTTCGTTTGCCGAATTCTTATAAATATGTGTATTTGTTTAAAATAATCAATTTTTGTCATCCTATTTACCTTTCACTATCAATGATACATTTAACCTTTGCGTGATGGCAGGATGTTGTTTTGAAAGTTGTGTTATAGAATATGAGGAAAGGGTCAGTTGCAGTTTTCTCTCCCACTAGGAAAAATTCGCCATACAAAGCTGCTGGCATTTTTTAGAAGCTTTTTTTTCAAAATAGAAATTGTTGTTTTAAATTTAAGATGTTTTTTAGTTCTGTGTGTTCGCTATTTTTTAAATCAGCTTTGTGCCACGAACCTCTCGCAGCGAGAGAAAACAGCAACTAAGACTCATTCCCCAGATTCTATTGCACAAACAACTTTCAAATTGAACAACATGTTGCCATCGCACAAAGAATAAATACATCGTTAATGGCATTGGTAAACAGCATGATACAAATAATTATTTTACCCAAAATATATATTAATAAGAATTGAATATAAATTAAGTACAACACACACACACATGTAAATGGATATGCATATAAACAAATACTGATACAAATACAATTTGTTTAATAATAAAAATACAATTCCATTCGAACAAACTTAATCTAATGAATTTATTTAATTAAACAAAATAATTTTTTCTATTAATAGTTTGTCTTTCCAATTGGCAGTTCTACACAATTAAAATTCGATAAGAGCAATTATTAGTTTTAACATGTATTTATACAACATCTATCAATAAAATTTAAAATAATATATTTTAGAAAGAACATTGGTAATAGCTTCTAAAATGTTGCTACAAATATTCCTTTCCTGAGAAAATAACTTAATTACAGCAGATGACAATATTTCATTTTAAAGCAACATTCTTGAAGAAAACCTTTAATCAGTGAATACAGAATTAATGCATTTTTCGATCAAATTTCTTGTACTTATCATTTATTTTTAGGGCAATCATAATTGTTTCTGTACCCATTATTGTATCTTCTTATATTTACATTTTTGTGGTATTGGTTAATATTTAAGGATAAAAAATACTGAACCAAAAAATATATCTCATTTTTAAGTATCTCATTGAAATAAAATATAATTTACAAAGTATATGTTACCCAATTATTTAGTAATAATTTAAAATTTCGTTAGAGTATGCGTAGAGTTATTATTTTACGTCAGGAGTACATATGCTTAAAAACAATTTTCGATTTTATTTTTAATTGATGTGGGCGAGCGTGTAAGTGCATGTACTGTTTAATCTTGTATACGTTGATTCATTAATAACGAGTTTTCAATTTTTATTCTACCTGTAAATCTATCTTCAATTTCCTCCAATATATTTGTTAAAAGAAGCCTAGGAGAAACTTGTGAAATTTTGAACAATTCGTTAAAGAAAGATTGAAGTTTTTCCCCCCTTTCTTTTGAGCAATTGGTTCCATAGAGAAGCCTCTTAAATCAAACCGAAAAAGAGAAGTAAAAGTAACCGAAGAAAATGTTTTCTTGCAACATAAGTGTTCACGAAAACAAACTCTACTGAGCAGAAAATTAAACAAAGAAAAATAAAAGATATACCTTTAGGGCACAGAAAAAAGTTATTTTCGTTCTATCCTTGTGTAGTGTGAATTTCTCGTGTCAGGTTTCTTCTTAAAAGCGTAGAAATATAACTCAAAAGATTTTTTTTTTTGGAATGTATTGTTCTCTCTCTGCTTTGAAAGTTCGTTTAAAATTAGTATAAAAATTAGTATAAAAGAAAATTACAGTAATGAATTTTAGTTAGGGTATTTAATTTTATGTTAAAAAAAAAAGTTTTTTTAATAAATTTTATTAGATAGGCATTCATTTTTGAGGTGATATACTTACTTCTATATATATAAAAGGAAAGGTGAAACTAGTTTTTTTGACATTTACTGTTAAAGTAGCGTTTCTCAAACTGTGGGGCTTGCCCTCCCCCCTAGGGGGACGTGATAACTCTACGAGGGGGGCTGAAGCATACTGAGAAGTTGAAAACGAAAGATAATTTTAAAATAATTATTAAATTATTCAAAGTAAAAACAAACGAAATACATAATAAATAATAAATACATATCTACACTGATATAATACACTTATAAATGTATTAGTACTGCACACTGTGTTTTATAATTAATTTAGGAATACTAAGTTAAGAACAAATGTTTCATAATTAACATTGACCCCATGAGCTTGTCATACATAAAATTGTACACAAAAAATAATACTCATCTTGATAATTCGAAGAGTTTATAATTCTTTTACTGCCGATTAAAAGATACATGATTCGCTCCCCAACGTCACGTCTTCCACGTAGGCGTGTGTATATGATATACTGGGGGGGGGGGGCGAAAAGGAACAAATAAGCAAATCCTCTGAAATAATTAAATCCTTCGCAAACAATGTTAAGGTCTTTTAATTGCATTCTAAAGCCTTAGGAAAAATTTTTGAATAACAGTACACAGAAAACATCATACTTCGGAGAGACATATATACGTCTTGGGCAATGAACGCTTTGGTTGAGAAAGACGTTTATATACCCCAGACATTTAAGTGGTTTAAATCGTATTGTAGCCTTAGAGTCAAAACATAGTATTATTGAATTTAATACATTGTTATTGTATGGAGCGGGACGCGATGAATTTTATGATTGAATATTGGGTTACGAATATTGAAAGTTTGAGAAGCACTGAGTTAAAGGAATACAAATTAAGGCAATGATATATATGAATGAACATGAGTAAAGTCAATAAAGCCTTATGAAAATTAAAAGTGTAGCTGTTTCATGGGGTTTTATTGACCATACTATTTTCTGTAGATGCTAGAACTTGTCACGAACCAAATACGATTACAATCTTTACACCTGATCATTCCTAGCTGTTTCATCTGTAGTTTAGCAAACGTCACTATTCCTCAGATAACTTAAGATAATGGTGCCACAACTGGACGAAAGTATCTTCTACTATGGTATTCAGACATTTTAATATTCATGAACTAGACGTAAGATGACTTCTTGTTTGTTTGCCTTTGTAGAATATTTTGAAATGTGTGGTGGTACTGTGTTCGAGTACTACATAGTATAATTCAAGTCTCTTTTAAGATCAGAACAGGTTTTACGTTTAATTGAAATGTTAACGAAATAGTTTGAATGCCTACAAACATATTATTTAAAAGAAAAAGTAGAGTTTGCTTAAAGGTATCCGACTACTTTCGGAACCATGATTTTAAAAAAGCACGTAAATGGATCATTTTCATGATATTTATTGTTACTTAGATTAGTATACACTAATAAAATTGTTTTAAGGACATTATGGCAAAACAATTTATTAACATGCAATATTTTGGCAAAAAATTAACTTAGAAGAATCTATTTTCAAAATGTTCTCCTTTTATAAAAAAATGCTTCTAAAATAATAATATTTCGCGCGCTTATATAAAGTAAAAACTTCTCCAGAGAGTTTGAACTAGGATTTTTGAAAAATTCATATTATTTTCAGAGTTACCACCCATTGAAATATAATTACCGACGTTTTTTTCTTAAAATTGCTCCCCTCTGTTGTCGTAAAATATGGATAAACCCACTTCTAAGTTATATATTTCAAAAATTCTAGTTGAGCCTCTGTACAGAGGTCTGAGCTATATACAGGCAAAATATTATTATAATAGAAACATTTTTCATAAAAGGAGAATGTTTTGAAAATTGGTCATAGTAGAATTTAGCATCGTCAGAGCTCAGGTACCTTTCTTTCAGGAACCTTACATGGGGACTCAAGTATATTGAAAAGTCGAAAACAAAAGATTACCTTAAAAAATTATTAATTTACTAAAAGCAAGCAAAACAAAATACATTCTGACATAATAAAAAAACCACGATTTGCTGATATAATACACTTATGAATGTATCAGTACTGCTCAATGTATTCCATAGTTAATTTTTAACAGTACTAAGTTAAAAACAAGTTCAAGTATTACCTGTGACCCTACGGGCATGTCATAAAAATATATACAGAATTTAATACTTGATAATTTGTACAGTTTATAATTAAAGTCGTATTGTAACTTTAGCGTCAAAGTATATTATTATTGAACTCAAAGCATTATTATTGTATTGAAGGGGGGGGGGAAATAAAAATTGAATATTGGGGTGCAAGTATGGAAAGTTTGGGAAACACTGTGCTAATGTGAATACGTTTAGAAAATTTTGGAGGAAAATAATATGGTACAATTTAAGATTAATACATATTAAGGTATCCGGACATGCTGAAATGACACATTTTGATCACAACACATATTTTTTAGTTATTTATTATTTTATTGAATAGAGCAATCACACACACACACATTTGGTTTTATAAAACATATAATACTTTGTTTCTACTTTACGTAGAAGCAGATTATCAATTAATTACACAGAATTAGAAAAAAAAGCTTAAGTGGACTTTTATTCTATCTGCCAGAAGTGGGCATTTAAATTGATCAGAAACTATCCTGACGAGTCTTGTAACTCAAAATATTATGAATTCATTTCTATGATATTTTTTCCTCCTCTTATTTGTATTATTTTCTAGAGAATGTAAGTTCCAGCCCAGTACCACTAAAGACCTGCCGTGTAGGGAAGCAATGTACGTTAAATCTGTCAAGAGCCGAAACGTCCTTCCGTTGGTGTGGTGTGGTAGTCAGGAGAGGGGATGCCAGCTCAGGTGTCGTCAACGTCACTTGACCATGGTTCAAAATTACATGCTCCGTCGCCAAAAGCCCTCGTGTTGCTGAACATTGCGACGCTAATATTCACTCATTCACTCACTCACTCATTCTATAGAATGTATTAAAATAATTCTTACTGGTGGAATATTTTTTTTTGAGTTATAGTCCGTTATTTCAATAACAACCTCGTAAATATGTCGTATTTCTTTTTTTATTCGATCAGCTCTAAAATTCTTATATTTTCATAAAACATTAAAGTTTTAGTGAATTTCGTAAATAAATGTATCTAATTTGTTTTAATAATACTTTTACTGATACGTTTTTATAACTTTTTCTCTAATTGCTTTGAAGTTTTTGAAAAATATTGCATAAACTTTACTTACAAAATTTGTGATTTTTGTAAAACTTAGATAATTTATTTTAAATGTGGTTGTGGTTAACTATTAATATTAATTTATATTGATCCCTAAAAAGTGTTATAATGTTTTAGTATGTTATTCTAAAAACAAAGGTTCTCCGAATGTGTTCGGATACTTTAAGATCTAGAATCAAAATTAATTCAGGCAACGTGTAGAAGCAAAATGAATACAAAATACAATGGTAAAATACAGTAATCTGCTTTTTTTAGAGTTATTGTGGATTAAATTGCAAATTAAATTTTTGTGGCATAAGAAATACTCTTTAGTTGAACAGAATTTTTTTTTATTTTATTCGATTTATTTTTATTATAGTCATCACAGTTTTCATAATTAATGAAAATTGGACTTGTCTCAAAACTGGACAATAATATCAAATTTTTATTAAAGATGTATTTAACATGTTTAAAATATTTAATTTGAATATTAATGTTTACAGAAAAACGAAGAATGATATCTTACGAAAAATGCTGTTTCTCGCGTGATGTTTCTCATTATTGTTAGACTCAGAATTCGAAAAATGAAAAAGGAATGATTTGTAAATTTTTATTAAAAGTAATCTTGAAACTTTGTACACATAATTCAAATTAGGTGTGTAACGAATGGCAAAAAGACTGACAATAGTGTGTCCTCTCTTGGCTCTGTGGACACTTAACCAGTCAGCTTGCCCGCTAGGTGAAGAAAGCAGATGCCAATGCACGGGCGCGAAAACCTCTCCTTATTTGTATAGTATTAACTGTTTTGATGTAATTGTAACTGTGCTGAAAGAGATGGTGATTTATTTTGAATTCAAAATGTATTAAAAGGATTATTGGGGCTAACCATCGTCTTTATTCTTGATTGCAGGTTATAGATGGCGCCCAACTTAAGGCTGCTTTGGAAAATTACCGAAATCAATTGTTTTTATAAATTATAATACAATATAAATATTTATTTAGAAAAGTCACTATGTCTGTCTTGGACACAAAACCAATAAGTTGAGCAGATCCAGTAGAACAAGGAAAAGATTATCCAATATTACAAGATTGAAAGGAAGATGGATTCAAAATCAATTGCTTATCGAAAAGCTTGGAAAAAATCTGGCTTGGCTGCAAATGGCGCCCAACGTGGGGCTACGAATAGTTGTTTTAATTTTAAGGACTGCTGGTTTAACAAAATTATCAAGTTATAATCGTAAACTGAAACCAATAATTGCCATTTTAGTTCATAATGGACATGATGAATGGGAAGATCAGTTGCCGTCAAACCGTTTAGCTTTGAACAGTATTAAATGACACCCAACGAGGCTATAGGTGTAAATACGATTCTTGAAAATATTTTCTTATCAAAATATTCATTTTAAACACTTAAAATGTTGGTTTTAAAACAATATTTAACACTGTTTAGAAATTGTTCTAGTTGGAATAACGTAATACACGTAAACTCAAGTGTATTAATGTTTTTTTTTCGTTTTTTTTAAAAGAACAACAGCGTAATTTTAACTAAACATTTATTCAGGAAGATTTAAAAATATTTCAAAACATTCACTAAGATTGATTGATAAAAAAAGTCAAATTTTATACTGAAGGAAACTTATAAAACAATCTGAAACTAACAAAGGCATTAACAATCTGACATTAACATTACCTAACAGTTCATAATGATATTCTAAATGAATACTACAAGAAAAAAATAAATTAATAATAAAGGAATAAATTCATTGGAGAAACACAAAATGTGCTTTAATTAATGCAAGATTATTTCCATTGGAAACCAAGTTTTATTTTTTCTTTAAATGTAATGAATGAAGTATTTCAAAATGTAAAAATAATTAAAAGAAACTTGTCGAGGCTAATTTAAAGATCTTTCTCAATTTCTATGAACATTGACTGAAAAAATAGACAGTTAAATATTTTAGGAACATTCTTCAATAAATTAAGACAATGATATTTGCTTTTCAGATACTTAATAATATTAATAAATATTTTTCTTATTAGTAAAGCATACAGTACCACATACTCTCCATAGAGAATTGATACAAATCATTAATCACCAATATGGATCATTTAAAGAAAACAGAGTTAATTATAAGACACCACCAATTATTGAAGGTGTCATTATAACCAATGGCAACACATTTTGCAGATAATGTTCTTACTCTCTTAAGATAACATTTCGCATGGCATGATCGAGACTAAAAATACAACTTAATGAGAGCTTTTTCATCTTGGAAAAAGCAGAAGTAGGTCAACATTCATTTGTGTGGTACATACAATACTGACTTCCAAATTGACTTTCCTCATGAAAAAATACTACCCTATTATTTTTAGAAACATTCAGTCTTCTGATATATATATAAAGGGCGAAGTCAAATCATATAAACGAGATTATTTTCTGTGAAACATATTTTTTTTCCAGAATTACATTGATATTATTTTTTATATTCTCCTTTAAGATCTCCTTAAGATTTACTTTTTCCCATTTATTGAATTTTTTTTATATTTCTGAATGATAAAAAAAAGTTTGACATGCACAAATTTAATGGCGCACAAATTAGCTTACTTTTTCATTCGATAAAATAATTTCTTTTCTTACTAACGTGTGTACGGGAGCTAGAAAGAATTGACAGTCCATGGTGCTAAATTATGACTGTAGGGAGAATGCTTGAATTATGTCCAGAGAAGTTTCTTAGATTTTTCATTTGTTACACCAGTTGTAGGAGATCGTGCATTGTCCTGGAGAAAAATTGTATTGGGGATTGTAGCTGAACGTCTTTTGGACCAAAATACTGTCTTTTAACTTCCTGTAAAACTTTATACTAGTGTAGTGTATTAGTTATTAACTGATCATAAGGAAAATCTATGTACATAGTAGTCTGTAAATCCTCAAAATTAGATGTGAAAAATTTTCCAGCTGATAATTAAATTTTTGTTTTAATGTAGCAGTTTTGCTTTTTGTGCACCATCCATTCCATGTTCTGACAGTTGGCTTCAACTGTGTAATGACACAACTGACTCATGACAAATTGAAATTATTGACACACATCCATCACCTTTTACTTCGTGGTGATTCAAATATCTTTGACAAATTTTTGTTGTATGCACTTTTCGGTCTGCATTCAAGATACTCACTTGGAAGTGATTTTGATAAGTTGTAACATTGAAAATCGCTTCATATTGCATCTGTTAGAATTGTTTTCGGTCCATAATTTTATGTCAAATTTTCAATTTCTTCCAAGCATTTTTAATCATTTTTTACAATTTGAATTCCTGAGACATTGAAAAGCTCTCATAACCAAAATGGTCATTCAACTAGAACTTCATTACATTTCGTTAAAAATTTCATAATTATTTGATGCGCAATTTTAGAGGGTAATTTGCGCATATTCATTGTACTGGAGATTATATAAATGAACGCTTGGAGAAAAAAACAATGCCAAACAATTATTTAAGCTTTTAAAAAATTATGGTTAAAATGTACAAAAAATATATCTCGTTAATTAAAAAAAAATCTCATATAAATATTTGATCCATCAAATGTATACATAAGACAATAAAGTATTCCAATAACACTGAAATACTTTTGAAAACGATTCTAATTTAAACAATTTAAAACACCTCATCATAACACAGCAACACCTGAAATACTTTTGAAAACGATTGTAATTTAAACAATTTAAAACACCGTTATCATAATACAGCAACCAAATCTACTGCACTGAGACAGATTTTCAATGATCTGATGCATAACCAAGCCTCAGTGATTTCAAGGATCATTGATCAGTGATTCAATGATTAGAATCAAAGAACAAAATTATTGTTTCCCTAAACATAATTACTAATAAAAGAGAAATACTAATGAATATTTTTTCTGAAATACATTTTTGTCAAACATTTTATGTATAAAACGTATCTATAATAAACAAGATTACTTTCAGAGACGGTGTGTAGAGAGCAAATAAACTTGTATCCTTGATACTTGCAATATTTCACCAAACAGCGATGTACTTCGAAAATATGAAATAAATATAATGTCTTTACATTTACCAAAATCTTTAAATATTATTCCAAGGTAGATAATAGCTTTTATAGTACTTAAAGGTACGTCAACGACATATTCTTAGATCATCACAGTGATTAAATGTATACAGTGCTTGCAGTACGAAACGCGACACTAAGGCAGCAAAATTATATCAAAGTCAAATTTATTGGAGATCACTCACTACAATAAATTATTCCTTAATCAATCCATAACCATCTATAAAAATAAGCTTTATCTATTTTGCGATTTCCTTTTTTTCAGATTATTGTACTTACAAAGTATGTCATAAATTTCATGAAAAGAAGTGTAAAAAGAACTATAAAACATAAACTGTCCTGTAGCATTCAATGGTCGATGACAAAAATATATTTTCCATAAAAAAAAAGGGTCTAAAAAGTTTACCGTAAAATCCAGCGTATAACGCGCACTCTTAACACAAAAAATAAGATCGAAATTTACGGGT
>BMAV01016715.1:186156-220464 GCA_019973955.1 Trichonephila inaurata madagascariensis | reverse complement strand
AAGAAATTAATGGGTTGTAATTCTAGAAGTATATTATTTTTTTTCTAAGAACTTGGAATAGTACCTCGAATAAATGACTGAAAAACGTAAGAGCATTGCACTCATACATTTCAGTTTTTTTTCGTAAAAAAGAGATTACGCGTTATACGGTGAACATACCTAAAAATTAAAAATTGCAGCTTGAAAGTATGGCGTTCCAGTAAATTAACTTTCTCTACTAAGCTAAGCAAATTTCCTTTTTTAAATCAGACTCAATCTAAAAAATATTTAACATACCATTAACTAGAAAAAAAGATCCTATAAATGGTTATCTCACGAGGGGCTCAAAAAATTATGATTCGACTGTATATGGCAGAATTTTGAGTATTTCAATTGACACATTTGTTATATTTTGTTATTTTAACAAGATCATCTAGTATAAAACGCAAAACGAAGTTATTAAATTTTTCGCAAGACGTATTATAGCGTTTTTAGACAGAGACGATAAAATACCATTTATAGGAACATGAATTATTTATATTCCGTTCTGAAATCTTACCGAATCTCTCTTTCGTAAGTGGAGGAATACAAGTATGAACCGAGATTTCCCGACTCTGTCATGTTTAATATCATCGCTGTATGAGAAGAAAAAGTCTCTGTGAATTGATTACTGTGTGTTGGACTGAAACAACAGGCCACTGAATGGGAAAGAGCCTTTAAAAAGTATTAATTTTTTTTCTTGAATAGATAAAATGTTGGAGGTATTGCGTGTCTATAACAGTAACTACTGACTACGATGAACCCATGTTCTGAGCATGCTGTGAGATATTTGATATATACAAGTTGAAAAATTGGTTGCAAATATGATCAATAACGTTATGAACACCCTTCTGTTTATGTTGAGGTTGTTGAATAACGTTACACCTGGCGATAAGTCACGATCGCGGTGTAAATTAACGTGGAATTTTTTATGAGCACTGGATGTGCCAATTTGTACGGTTCGAAAAATATATTGCTCCCTATTCTCGTCATGTTTCTATCATGGTTTGAACTTATTCGACCAAGTAAGGTTTAATCACCAAGTAAGGTTTTATTTTAATAATTAAAGAGAGAGAAAATTGCTTGTTCACAATATGACGCTGTTAATAGTTGACCTTTATTAAGGAGACCATTTTTTACAATGAAAAGGAGGACAAAAAATTCAAGAAAAGAATTATAACTTAAACATGTGAAATGTTCTATTAATTCTAACAAAAATACGCTAATTACGCGTACATTCATTTTAATTATTATCTTTAAAGAGTATTTTCCATTGAATGATTTTATTTTTGTCAACATACCATTTTATAATATATCGGAAAGTTCGGACCAAAAATATCCTTCATACTGAATTTTACTTTAAGCACTGTAGCTAAAACATTAACATTCAATTTTGATTTCTCACTAGTCAGTTCACAAAAATCATTAAAAATTTAAAAAAAAAAACTCTTTCAACTGATGTATTAGTTCCAGGGCAGCACAACGTAAATTCAACAAGAACAATTACATTTTCATATGGAATGTGTTCATTTTTGAAATGGTTTAAGTAATTTCACCCATATTTTACCAATTTCTCAGCATGCTGATTTTCCAACTATCCTAATTTATTTGAATTTAAAGGTACATTCTACTTCTTTCTACTTTCAATTGTCGTTGATTATAATATCAGGCATTTCTTTCGATAAAAACTCAACGTAATGTTCTATATCTGCCCAGTTTACTAGAGACCAAGTCAAAAAACACCATTGAAAACTGTTATTTTCGGTGATACTTGTTTCAGTCCATTCTTCGACATTTTGGAAACATGTTTAGTTCATCTCTGAGTACAGAGATTAACAGATCAGTTTTAAAATATTGAAAAGGTGGACACTTTTCGAGGAAGGACATAACCTATAAAAGGAGGACGATTGGTCACCTTACCTTTATACATACATTCTAAGGATGGAAGAAATACATTTCCTATTGGCTCGTAACGCTGATTTAAAGAATTGAGAATAGTAGACAAATTAAAATCATCATAACATGGTTGAACTTCTATTTTACATTATCAAAGAAACCGGATGTCCTTTTTTTATTGCAAAATATTATTGCAAACACCTTACAAATGTGCAGGGCAATAAATGCACGAAATAAACCAAAGTTGATCATTTATATAATACACATTTTTTAAAAGTAAAACAGCTTTGACATTGTTTCAATGTAAGATCGTGGAGCCTTCAAGTAAGGTGTTTTGTCAAACGTACGTTAACTCAGGGTTTTAGTGACATAATTATTTCCAGCCTTTTCATGTTTCCGATCACGTTCCTTTTTAAATTCTTTTATGTGAATAGGTATTGAAGGTAGGCATTAAGGTATCCGACCACGTTCGGAACCGTGATTTTAAAAAAGCACATAAATGGATAATTTTCATGATATTTAGTGTCAATTACATTAGAATGCATGTATAAAATTGGTTTAAGGACATTTTGACAAAAAAAAAAAAAAGATATTTACAATATTTCGGCAAAAAATTAACTTAAGGTATCCGACTACGTTCGGAACCGTGATTTTAAAAAACCGCATAAATGGATAATTTTCATGATATTTAGTGTCACTTAGATTGGAAAATGTATATAAAGCTGTTTTAAGAATATTATTACAATAAAAAATTATTTAAGTACAATATTTTGACAAAAAATGAGCATAGAATGACCCATTTTCAAAACACTCTCCTTTTGAGAACAATGCTTCTATTGTATTAATATTTTGCCTATATATAGCTCAGACCTCTGTACCGAGGCTAAGCTATGAGTTTTGAAAAATTTACATTATTTTCAGAGTTACAACCAACTGAAATAATTATCGGCGTATTTTCTTAAAATTTCTCCCTTCTGTTTTCGTAAAACATGGATAAACCGACTTCCGAGTAATGCATTTCTAAAATTCTAATTGAGCCTTTGTAGAGAGGTCTGAGCTGAATACAGGTAAAATATTAATACAATAGAAGCATTTTTTACAAAAGGAGAACATTTGGAAAAAAAGTTATTCTAAGTTAATTTTTTGCCAAAATATTATAATTAAATAATTTTTTTTGTCATAATGTCCTTAAAAAAATTGTATACATATATTCTAATCTAAGTGATACTAAATATAATAAATATTATCCATTTACGCGCTTTTGCAAAATCACGGTTCCGAACGAAGTCGGATACCTTAAAATAACTTTTTTTCAAAGCGTTCTCCTTTTGTGAAAAATGCTTCTATTATAATAACATTTTACCTGTATATAGCTCAGACCTCTGTACAGAGACTCAACAATGAATTTTGAAAAATTCATATTATTTTCAGAGTTACAACCCATTGAAATAATTATCGGCGTTTTTTTCTTATAATTTCTCCCCTCTGTTGTTGTCAACCATGGATAAACCCACTTCAAAGTTATATATTTCAAAAATTCTACTTAAGCCTCTGTACAAAGGTCTGACCTATAGACAGGCAAAATATTATTATAATAGAAATATTTTTCGAAAAAGGAGACTATTTTGACAATGGGTCATTCTATGTTAATTTTTTGTCAAAATATTGTACTTAAATAATTTTTTATTGTAATACTATTCTTAAAAAAGTTTTATATACATTTTCTAATCTAAGTGACACTAAATATCATAAATATTATCCATTTATACGCTTTTGCAAAATCATGGTTCTGAACGTAGTCGTATACCTTAAGATTTCAATGATAAATCAGTATTGTCATTTACATTTTTTTTTTTATCACAATAACACAACTGTGAGGTTAGAATAGTATAAAACGGGAGTGCCAAACTAAAAGGCTTACTTGGACCTAACAAGCAAGGTTTAACTTTAGGTGGGCCAAAAAAAAAATCCATGAAATGTAAGTTTATTTTGAATAATATATTATTTTAAACGTAACCAAAGTATAAAAATAATATTTACGTTCTCACACTTGACATATCTCCTCTGCTACTTTTTTTACTATTTTGAGAGAAATATTCATATTTTATTATATATTATTGTGTACCGATATACAGGCCGGGCCGCAAAAATGTTAATTGTGGGCCGCATGTGGCCCTAGGGCCGCGAGTTTGACACCCCTGGGGTAGAATATTGAAAATACTTTAAGAACTTAACTTAAAAAAAATCTTATGTTTATAAAGCATGCTTCGTACTAAAAATGTCTATTGTCCAAAAATGATATATGTTGTAAAATATTGAGTAAAATAAATATTATATATATCAAATGAAAAGTACATGTTTTATTTAGAAAACCTTACAGTTTATCAATAAACAGATAAATTCTTTACTTCATATAATACATGTATTACAGGAAGTATTTTATTACTCGAATAATTCCCATTGTATAATATATGTGTATATGTGTGTTTGTACGTATATATGGAAATACACACACACATAAGACAAGGTATAAACTTTAGAACTTCATCTACATTTATTTAATAACTTTAAATAACATTTTAAAATTTGAACTCCTCAACATTAAATTTAAAACGTAAAATATTCTAAAATGAAGGTGAAAAATAAAGTTTAAATGATTTGTGACTCATCATTAGACTTCGGTAACTAAATATAACTTCGTAAAAAAAGTTTAATGGAATAAGTAGTAATACTTATAAAATTTTTAAAAAAGTGCACTTCGGAAATAAAAAGAAAAAACGGACTAAAATGATTTTAAATCTTCGAGTCTTAATGTGTTTTCATTTTGGATCCCTTTAAAATTATTTTTCAAAATGGAAAATTTTTTTCCAATTTTTTTTTTATTCGTATTAAAAATGGAAATTTTTATCCATATCTTAAAAATATTTTTATTTTTGGACGTAGTAATCTCCATTAATAACCTTGATTAGAGCACGAAAAAGTTTTACTTTTCCAGAGTATTTTTTTATTTTTTCCCGCATTTTAATCAAATAAGAATCCCGCGTTACCATTTTTTTCTTTTGGGAATGTGTGAAAAATTTCTTTAATAAGATATTTTTGTTAAAAGTATGCTATATTATGGATCCAAATAAGAATAATTGTTTCTTAAGTAAAACTGCTTTAAGGGGACGCGGTACGATTTAAACAAAAATCTTTGATTTTATGGTTTTTACAATTTTTTTCCTTGTAACCTATGTATATGCAATACGTAAGACAGAATATTTGCTCAAAATATCACAAAAAGCAATCCATTTAATTTTTTTTAAAAAAATTTAAAAATTTATGAGGTAATTTTAAAACGCTACTCCTCGTACAATAATTGACGTACATCCAAGAAATTTGATTTACATATTTGTCAAACCATGTACAACAAAAGTTGGTATGGGTTTGGGGATAACATGATTCAAATTCCTAAAAAAAAATTTTTTTATGGATCATTATGAAAAAATCCCTAAAAAACGTATAAATTCTAAGTTCAAATATTTTTAAAAAAATAAGTATTGCTTTGATTCAAAAATGCATACCAACTTTTGTTATACATATTAATAGCAATCTATAAAAAAACATTTAAAACATTTCATGCAATAGAAAAAAAGCCTTAGCATTTTAAATGAAAGAAAACAAGCGATTTTTTTGTTCTGAGATAAATCAATTTAAAGTTTTTATTTACTGTAAAAAGATATATATAAGTGCAATAAAATTACTAAAAAATTACTGTATGTACTACATGCACATGACAAAAGTTTTATAAAGGTATTATATGAAAATTATAATTTTATATATTTAAAATTTAAAATTTTCAGTACCTTACATTTTAAAAAAATTGCGATAAATAACATACGAACCCATTTTACGATGATTTTAAAATAATTCTATTTTACATCTTCATATATTTTTTTACGTTTATGTTCAAAAAAACCCAGGACTATATGTAATCCCTTCTTTTTTCTTTGAATATTTTTCTTTTCGCAGATTGGCTAGTTTTACTTTTCGACGTGCTATGCGAAAAGCAAGATTATTTTGGCGATTTCTTTCTTTTTTACGTCTGTAATCACGTGTGGCAGCAATTTTTACTGCTTCTTCGCCAAGATCCAAATTAGCAGCCTTTTGTATTTCTTTTAAGGCTTTCAAAGTACCAAAGTTATTCTCTGATATTGCCTCAGAAACAGCTATATTTACACGGCGTGATTTTGCTGAAGTTTCTTTAGAGCACTTACTCCAAATCACGCTATGCAGACTCTCGTTGCTGTTCTGAGTCAGACATCTGGCACATCCTTCCAAAAGACTATCAGAAGCTAACCTTTGATATATTGGAACAATTTTTGTCAAGTAATCTGGATTTATTGGTGTTCTAATATTAAATTTATGTGTTGCAGGTTTTTCACCTTTAGCTAAGGCTCTTCGATAAAAACACCACGAATCTTTGCCAGGAGGGCATTTCATGTGCATTGGATTTTTGTCTGTCGAGATACTGTGATAAAGTGTGGCATATATAGATTTTTTCATGCCCTGAATATCTCCTTTATTTTCCAGAATAGCTTTCTGATAGTACTGCGTTAGTTTTTTTATTGTTGTTTCTTTTAGGCTGCCATAAGATTTTCCTCCTAAAGTGATACCTTTAGCTCTCCAATCTTTCACAAGATTACGTAAGCTGGTGCCTAACCTTTTGCTTACGTGATTAATACACTCTTCTTTCAAAATTTCAACATCTGGTCCATATATTTTTAGGCTATTTAAGAATTTATGAGTTTTAGCATCACCATCAGATAACAATGTTGTGTAACGAAAACCACATGCTTCTGATCGAGACCAAATTTTAGCTGCAGCCTTCATTTCCATTGCTCCTGATGTCCCAATGTGGTTAATCTGGCAGGAAATTTTGTGGTCAGAATACCAAACATCGTATTCAGCTGTAGTTTCGCCTAATTCATTTTTCGCACTTATACATATAGGACAGTACTTGCTCATAATTTCATAGTCAATAACGTATCCTGTTAAAGTGTCGACTACACAGCCAACACCGATTTGGGATGTGTGTCCTCGGGTCACCCATGTCCCATCAAATGAAACAGCAATATCAGTAACAGTATTTGACCCATTTTGATCCAATTTGCTGTATGCATTTTGAACACTGTTATGTACATAGTTCAACACAGTTTGGGAAGCAAGAGAGTACACTGAGTTAATGTAGCATTTAATTTCATTAAAGGTTTTACTCGACATCAAAGGCATATTGAGAAACATGCAAAATTTTTCAACCGATGCATGGCCCCCACTGATTGCAAGAAATGCTTGAACAGCACGAACATTCACATCGAAAGGTGTAGATGTATTTGATTTTTTTTCAAGTCTTGAAGATGTAAAGCCTTCCATTTTTTGCTCAGAACATGTTTTACATACCAGTTTTAATTGATGAGAAAATCCATATTTATGTCCAAATTCAAGTTTTAAAGTTGACTGGTTGCAGCTACCACAAAAAGTATACTTGAAAATATCACACAAGGCATTTTTGTCAACAATTATATAACTTGGTCCATCATAGGTATCAGCAACATTTTCTTGTTCTAGTACACTTTTTTCTTGCATAGAAACTCTTTCATTTTTAAAAATGCTATTAGCACTTGAATGTTGAACAACATTTGAATTGTGCTCTGAAATTTCCATATTGTTTTCAGTTTTTGTTTCAGTGCACCATCGCTTTTGAATACTTAATTTACTTGATTTGTTTTTCCTCTTTGTACGAGGCATGTTTAACTATTAAAATGCTGGATGAAAATACGTTTATATATATAAAAAAAACTGTTAAACTGATAACGATAAAATAATTAGTCTTGAAAAAGACTTTTTTTGGTAAACCGAAACTAAATATTTCAAAAATATGAAATAAAAATTAGCAGAATAAAGAACGCAGTATAGCTCATCAAATGTAAACAAACATTAAGAATGGATTACAATCTCTTCACTTTACTTCAAAACTGCTTAACTGTGTTAGAATTAATTAAGTTGGCTAGAAAATGAAAAGTGCGTCTGCTAGAGCAGAATGATGTCAGAATGTGAATTCTGCCGAGCATATTAGTTATCATAACTTTGGATTTTTTTAATTTAGAGCTCTGAAATTTTGTGAGGTAATAGAGAAATGTATAAGGAATAATTTAGGCAAAAAAATTTTTTTTGATATTTTGACCGATTTTCGTCAATTGAATCGTAGCGTGTCCCCTTAAAAAAAAGAGCTCCTTTTGTAAACTTAAATACAATTAACTCCTATAATGAAAATAATTAATAAATGCAAAGGAGCTTCACATCACATGGTTAAAAGTTTTGGTCTTTTATGAACAAGACCCATTTACTTCGTTTACAACAAGAATATGTGGTAACTTATTTCATCAAATATATATTTTTCGATCATTGCATCCAACCAAAATCTTTCTTCATGGACGGAATGAAGAAATGTATACAATGATTGAACAAATGTGTGGCCGATAATGGTGACTATCTTAAGAAATGAGTTTACTAAATGTAAGAGTAATAAAATTCCTTCATTCAGATACCTTTGTTGTTATTTTACCTTGTCGGAAACTTATTTTATGCTAATGGAGACCTTACTTATCAATCACCCCTCGTAATTAATATAGCATAAATCAGTGTTTCTCAAACTGTGGGGCGCGCCCCCTTTGGGGGGCATGACAACTCTACGAGGGGTTCGCGAGCATATTGAAAAGTCAAAGACAAAAGATTATTTTAAAAAAAAATCATTGATTTACTGAAAGTAAACAACAAAATACATTCTGACTTAATAAAAAATGAAATATACATTCACATTGATATATTACGCTTATTAATGTATCAGTACTGCACAATATATTTTATAATTAATTTAACAATACTAGGTTAAGAACAAGCTTAATAATTACCAGTGACCCCTATAGGTTTGTCATATATAAAATTATACACAAAAATTAACACTTATCTTGATAATTTGTATGGTTTATAATTAATTCCTTAAATGCCGATTAAAAGTTACGCGATTCGCTCCACAATGGTAACCGTTTTCCACGTAGGCGCGCGTATGTGATGTATTGGGGGGTAGGGGGAGAGGAATAAAAAAGCAAATAATCTGAAATAAGTAAATCCATCGCAAACATTGTTATAAAGGACCTTTTATTGCATTCCAAAGCCTTCGGAATAATTTTATGGATAGCAGTGCACAGAAGAGATCGTACTTGGGAAAGACGTATATATACGTCCGGGGATATTAACGCTTTGGCTGAGTGAGACGTTTATGTACACCAGTGGTACTTAAAAGGTAAGAGTCATATCGTAGTCTTAGCGTCAAAGTGCAGTACTGTTCAATTCAATACATTGTTATATTGTACAAGGAGGGCGCGATGAAAAATATGATTGAATATTGGGTCGCGAATGTTGAAACTTTGAGAAGCACTGGCATAAATAAATTCACATACATTAAATTAATCCATGTGCATATAACGCCTTTAAAACAAGATTAGCTCGGACAGCGTTGGATCCATGCAAAGAGTTTATGAAAAGAAAATATTTTAACGTACAATTCACGCCTTCATTTTTTAACTATCAATTTTTTAAAATACTTTTACTATATGTTTACTTTTTTACCATAACTTCAAGTTATATCTTACATATCACATATTCATCTATTTTGTTAAAAGAAACATTATAACATTTCATAATATTCAGATATTGTACAAATAAAAAGAATGAACTTTTAAAAAAAAATGTTTTTCATTTTAGAGTTTGCACAATAGCTTTTAATGTGCTCTTTAACTGGGATGAAATAAATGAAAAAAAATATTTTTGATGTAAAGACCTTAAAGAGAATACTTAGGTTTATTTATATATTTTAACGCTTTTGTAAGTTTTAAATTTTGACGTTTTTCACCAGAACTATATCTTTATTTAACTTGAAAGAAACAGCGTAAATAAATACAGAAATGAGAGAAAAATTTGCAAACTGCTCATCAAAAGAAACACCGACTTTTTTTTGCTTGTGTGTGAAAGTACTTTTCTTGAAGAAGCCTCTGAATTGAAACCGGAGAAGATGGAACCTAAATGAAAAAACAGAAGAAAATATTCATTATAAAATAAGTGTCTTGGCAGACAAACCACATGAGAGAAAAATAAACAAAACAGAAAGACGAGATTGCTCCAGGTCAGAAGAAAATTACTTTCTTCTCTTTCTGTTGCAAGTTAAAAATTCTGTTGTTGCTATTTTTTCGAAATAAAGTGGCATTATAATTGAATTTTTCAAAAGTATTTTCGAACCGGTTTTATTTCTGTAAGAATGTTTCAAATTAATTTGGAAGAATTCGTGACTTAACAGTTTTGTTCCATTAATTTCTTTTTTTACAAGGCTGGTATATTAATAAAGTATATGATTAATAATATGTCTTTTATTTATTTGATATTTTTGGTTTTTAAGGAGTAAAATATTATATACAAATGCTTGTTTCTTAAAATTTCTTCTCAAAGTGGGGAGGGGGAAATGCAAGGCACTTTTGAGTGATAATTCTGTAAAGAAAAGGAAATGAAGTTCAGTGAAAATCGTTTAACGTAAAACTGAGAGGACTGAAATAGTTTTTCGTGTTAAAGGATATTGGAAAAAAAAGCATATCTTCAACAAATTAATTTTATTAAAGTATATTTTATTTACATAAATGTGTATGCATGCATGTATTTAATAAAAATGCATGTATTTAATAATTTTTTTTTACAAGGCTGGTATATTAATAAATTATATGATTAATAATATGTCTTTTATTTATTTGATATTTTTCGTTTTTAAGGAGTAAAATATTATATACAAATGCTTGTTTCTTAAAATTTCTTCTCAAAGTGGAGAGGGGGCAAGACACTTTTGAGTGATATATCTGTAAAGAAAAGGAAAATGAAGTTCAGTGAAAATCGTTTAACATGAAACTGAGGGGACTGAAATAGTTTTTAGTGGTTAAGGATATAGGAAAAAAAATCATATCTTCAACAAAATTAATTTTATTAAAGTACATTTTATTTACATAGATGTGTATGCATGCATGTATTTAATAAAAATGGATGAAACAAAAGCATTCACAAGTAAAAATAAAATTTTTATACAAAATATTCAAGTGTTTAGAAAAATAAAACATTTAATTAGTTCTTCGGAAATAATAAAATATTCTTCTTTGCATTGTATCTTTAGCATCAAATTGTCAACAAATCCATTGATGCCACTCATTTTGTTAATATTTGCACATTGGAATTTGCGTGTAAATAACTGGGCATACCTTACATGACGTTCCTCATTTAGGATGACCTGGGAACAGGAGCTGCATTATTCATTTCATTTTCTTAGTTGGGATTTGAACCAATGATATTTTTTTAGCTTTGAACTAATTCTAAAATGCCTTTGGCTGCTATAATTGGGGCTGTATAACGTAATAATCATCTACTGCAGCAAATTCTTCCTATCATACAGCAGGGCAGTGATATAATACAGAAACTTTCTCAAACATTTCATTAAGTATCTAGTGTGTTTTCGTATTTTGCTCATTCCCAGTAAGGATATCTTTTCGTGTTAAGCAATTTTCGTTTTGTGTTAAAAGAAAAAAATCATGTAAATACATATTAGTTTGTCGGAACCATTGTATTATTTCGGGTTAACCGATATTTCGTCTTTAACGTTTTCGCGTTAAACGTATTTCCCTGTAATTACATTTGCAAATGAAAGTTAATTTCTAAATACTAATTGTAAAGCTACTCCATATTTTATCTGTTCAAATGTATAAAACTTTCTACCCAGTTGAAAACAAAACAATATTCCAATATTGGTGCGTTAGACCTAACCTAGCTTCTATTTATTTTAGATCATAGCAAACATTTTTGTACAGCTTTATTTTTATTTATTTCGCGTTTTTAATAGAATCAACGAGTTTATATTTTTTTATTACTTTCCCAACTTTTCGTACTTTCTTATGCAACCTTGAGAAATAACATTTAATTAATTTCTAAATAATTATGATTAGCGTTCATTTGTTTTATATACTTTTTGTAACACATAAGATTTACAATACGCATTTAAATGCTCTTGTAAAGGAAAGCTTAACATTCGTTTGTGATTTTCGATCTTCAGACTGCATTCTTCTTTGTTGTTAGTTAGACATTTTTAATTTCTCACATCTTAATATAAGTGTGAGATTCAGTCAGCTGTTTACTAAGATAGCTTTGGGAAAAAACTTATTCAACTAGTTCCGGCTGTAAGAAGAATTTAGATGTACAAAAATAACAAAAGCATTTATTGCACTCAGGACAATTATATCTTGTAAAAAACACTTTGTTCCCCCTTTTCCTATGGATACGCAGCAACTAATTTGTTATTAATGTTGGATTCACAGTAATATAAAAATATACCTGGTTTCCTTTCTTTTGCATCTAAGTATTTAGCGTCATTCTGAACAGTTGAAAGAGGAGTTACCGATTTGGTCTTCTTTATCTGCACAAATTAAACAAAAATCCCCAAGTAGCAAGGAAGATATTTTTCTCTCATGAGATGATTGAATTCTGGAAAGAACAAATCTATTTTGTCCTGAGAGCTCCACTAACTGTTCAGAAGGGGTATAAACTAAAAAGGAAGAACACAATATTTTTTCCTTGATATTTGTTTCTCTTATTATCAGAAAGCTTGCTAATATAGATTTTAGCAGCTCAAACATAATATGACTGAAAACAAACATCAGTTAATTATTCCAGTATTTTTGTAGGAACTCTGCACTCCTTAGCAGCTTTATAGAACATCTAAATATTCAAAATCATCAAATAAATGAAACATAGACCTATAACATTAACTGGATGTCATCGCAATCCAGCATTATTCATAATGAAAAACATATTAAGAACTAAATTTATTTTTATAAACTCGTGTTTATGTGTATTTTAGAGATATATTTTGATTAGATCTATAGTAACTTAAGACATTGTTTTGTTTCTTGTTGAGAAAAGAACAAATCTGAAGTTTAAAAAAGTTACAAATTAAACATTTCTCTCTGCAAAAAAATTCTTAAAAAATAAGTTGTCTTAATGGAAATTCTCTGGTGTTATCCCAAAATAAATCACTGGAAATTTTCGAGTAGAGTCTTTCAATGAGCAATTGTAAAACACCCTTTGCATCATTCAAGGCCTGAAAACAGTATTACTGTGTGGAAGGATTAGACCAACTGTAACAAACTCAGAAGTTGGTTTAACTTAACTTGGTGACATAACTTAGTTATAGACGAAAAATTGTAATAGGAAACCATGCAACGTATTGGAACATCTTTGTTCCTTCCTGTAACTTTTTTCTTAGTCTGAAAGGAAGACAGATTTGCTTAGTGTTTTGCAATGATATTCCAACTCTAACCAAAGACATCATAAACCCAAATTTAAGTTTAGAGTTTCTTTCAACAATTGTGATATAAGCAACATTTCTTTGCTGTTTAAAAAGGCATATTAAAAATCACACTCCTTTAAAGATATTTATATGTACGTACTCTTTAAGTTTAACTTCATTCAATGTAAATAACATTAAAATGGATAATAAAGCAATTCCAAACAATTATTGCAAAATTTATATAATTACAATGTTTTAATACATTATCAGTAAATAAATCATTGTTTCTTTTTATAAAATTTAAGAAAAAATTTCTAAATATCGATATGTATATGTTACACCAAAAGGCTACACCAAAAAGACATTTTTATAATGTTACAATCAAATGAGTCTCTTTTATCAAAAATATTACTTATTAGCAAATTATTCTGAACGTTTAATTGAAGATCCAAAAAGTTAGCTGACTCATTATTATAATTAGCAATTAATAATTTTAAATAATGGGGATAATAATTAAAGCCAGGAACAAAGTCTACTATATTACTAAATATAATTAAGCCATCTATGTAATATGTGTTATATATATGTGTGTATAGCACTTCCGCGAGTGTATTTTGTTCCCAAGGACAACCATTATGCTCCTAGCAAGTGGATTAAATGTGCTTGTTATAATAAGCCCATGAGGATCCAATGTCACTAAATTCCGATCAACCAATTTAATTTTTGACATTCTACTTCTTATAATAAGGTGCCCTTTTTACTATTGCACACCATTTTAAGTGTTCGTTGATATTTTGATGACATTCTGAGAACTCCCATGTTGTCCTCCGCAGAACGTCATTGGCTAAGTTTAATAGAAACTTAACCACATGAGCGTACCTTTGCATCATCTGAATCATGTTAAGGTATCCGACTACGTTCGGAACCATGATTTTAAAAAAGCGCATAAATATATAATTTCCATGATATTTAGTGTCACTTAGATTAGAATACATGTATAAAATTGTTTTAAGGACATTGACAAAAAAAATTTATTTAAATACAATATTTCGGCAAAAAATTAACTTAGAATAACATTTTTTCCAAATGTTCTCCTTTTGTAAAAAATGCTTCTATTGTATTAATATTTTGCCTGTATATAGCTCAGATCTCTGTACAGAGGCTCAACTAGAATTTTTGAAACTAATAACTTGGAAGTCGGTTTATCCATGTTTTACGAAAACAGAAGGGAGAAATTTTAAGAAAATACGCCTATAATTATTTCAAATGGTTGTAACTCTGAAAATAATGTGAATTTTTCAAAAATCATACTTGAGCCTCTGTACGGGGTCTGAGATATATACAGGCAAAATATTAATACAATAGAAGCATTTTTTACAAAAAGAGAACATTTGGAAAAAAGGTTATTCTAAGTTAATTTTTTGCCAAAATATTGTATTTAAATATTTTTTTTTGTCATAATGTCCTTAAAACAATTTTATACATGTATTCTAATCTAAGTGACATTAAATATCATGAAAATTATCCATTTATGTGCTTTTTAAAATAATGGTTCCAAACGTAGTCGGATACCTTAAATTTTTTCTTGAGCTCAAGATCATCATATTAAATCATTTAAACGTATATGAGAGATACTAAGCTGTCCGATTAAGGTAACCCAGAATACATAATTTCTGGAATAATACGTGTAAAATGTATTCCCACAAGTATAATAAATATTCCATATTGTGCTCCTTACTTAATCATAAAACACATTACTTACGCATATGTTTTGTTAATACTAATTTTTGTTTGCATTTTACAATTTTTGCATCCTTTAACCCATTATCTACCGCATTATGATTTACTGCAGTTTTTTTCATGCAATATTTCTTTTGGATCACTACATTGCAAATTAAGGTATATACGTAAACAAAATACTCAACTTTGGGAAATTTAAACCGTTAGAGCTAATTAATTAATTAAGGATATTCAACTGTAAAATTATTTATATACACTGTTCAACTAAAATAATTGTCAAATATTTTTCTTAAGTCTTCTTTAACATGCAAAAAAAAAAAAATAAGACACTTAAATTTCGACTTTAACTTTTTCTTCGGCACAAAAATTTTAATTTTCGCAATTCGCTGAAAACCCCGTCATCTCAAAAGCAATTTCTGCTATAAAACTATTCGCCTACTCCGCTAAAATACTATTCATAGAACCTGTGCTGCCATATATCTTAGAAGAGTGGACTTCAAAGAATATTCCTGCTAAGTATTGTCAGAATATTCATAAAAATAGTTGTTCCATGTAATTTTAAAGTCAGTGGTATTTATAAGTATCGTCGGTAGATGGTTTCTAAGTACTTGAAATTTTATTTTTTGATTATTAATGACCCATATTCAGATACAAATAAAATAAGACTTTTTTTTAAAATTTTTTTTTCTTGTAATGCCCAAAACACGCTATATCATTTCATGAAGGATGAATTTTAGAAAGAGAATAACAAGAAAGGCTATTACACTTATAAGTACATTATTTCCTTTGATTATCTGGAGGAGTGAAATGCAAAAAAAGTTTGAATTCAGTTTACTTTTTTCGGCATATAATGATATATTTGACAAATAATTGTCAGCATTCCTTATGTATCTTTCTTGATTACGTTTTATATTGATTTAGTTTAAAAATAGCGTCAACAAGCAGTTATCAAATCAACAATGACGAAGTAATCTATTCAATATTACATAAGTACAATCTGTTCAGATAAGAGGTTTGTAAATATTATTATTCGGATACTGCCGATATTTATATAAACATATTCCAAAACTTACTCCTGGATTAAATTATATTTGTCCCATGTATTTGCATAATCAGAAACGCATAGTTACCAATGTCTCCAAAATTCAGAGGATTCACCTGACAATATGACAGGAAAATATTCCCGATTGCTGTCAAATCTCAGCATTCACTATAGCTGTAATTGTATTTTCTATTGTAAATGCTATGTACTGAATTATATTCATTTTAACTGGTGTGTTACAGTTATTGTAAAAGAGTAATTAACATACTATTTGTATATGGATAGTATAATTTTATATTTTCCTAAGCAAACTTTCTAAAATGTATAAATAAAACATGCAATTGGAATTCTACTGCATAATTTCTCCCAAATTCATATCTAAATTAATACTTATACTCAAATAATAACTATCTTATTTAGAAGGATACTATCGAAAACGTATGACAATTTTCCTGATTTAACACACAATAACTTAAATTGCTCTAATTAAAGGAACTAAAATCGAAATCAAAGTATTACAAGTTTTATAAGATAAATTAAAAAGGATCTGAAATACAAGTGTAAATTTCAAATATGATTCATTAAATATTTTCTACTAAAAATGGCAGATAATTTTGCATTATCTGAATTATAAAATGCCATTTTTATTCAGGTACATTGAAACTAATTGATATAAAATGCGTTCATTTTTAAAGCAATAACAGAAATACGTTATTCTGTATGCATATGGTTTTAACTTAGAATAAAGTGAAACAAAATAACTAAAATATTTTCAAGCGTTGAAAAATTCATCAACAAAAATATCAGTTGAAAAGTATTTATCCTTGCATATTTTCTCTTTATTTTAAATTAAAATAAAAGGCATGGAAATTTATCCATTAAATTCACAAAAAATTATGTATGTAATTTGATGAAAATTCAAAACACACACAACTTACAGACGATACCGACTGGAAGTTATTTTTTTGCTACAATGCGACAATTTTATAAAAGCAATTGAAATATATTTTCTCAGATCTCAAGTGGTATTCATAACACTTACATTTTTTATCATTCATGAATACTTTAATCATATTTTATTCTCAGTTGACAGTTGAAACTATCTTTAGAATACGTTTAGTTATTTTCTTCAAGAAATTCTATTCTACATTAAATAAAAGGAAAGAGGCAATGGAAGAAGTTTATGGTTATTTTGAGACCATCATTTTGCTGCAACTAACAACAGAGTGAAAATATTTAGAAAGATAAAATTTTTCTAAGAGATCTAAAAACAATTTTTTTTTTGTTTATAATCAAGATATATGAAATGAAACCTGAAGCAAAAATAACATCTTTTCTTCAAGATATTATTCTTCATTAGGTAAAATAACAGAAACGACACACAAAAGCGATTTATATTTATTTTGAGACTATTATTTGCTATTTTTGCATTTTGCTATCCAACACACCACACATCTTTTTCATTCTTCTGTTTAATTAAAACCCTTAATAGCCGATTAAAAGTTATGGGATTCGCACCCCAATGCCTCCGTTTGTCACTTAATTGTGCGTATGCAGTATATTGCGGAAAAAGAAAAGGCACAAATAAGCAAATTTTTATCTGAAATAATTAAATCCGTCGCGCGCGAGCAAATACAATCAAAGTCATTTTATTGCATTCCAAATTTCTTTCGGAATAATTTTATTGATAGCAGTACAAAGAAAAAGTTGTATTTCGGAAAGACGTATATATACTTCAAGGGAACTAAGCACACTAATTGAGCGAGACGTATATATACGGCGTATCAATTAAGGGGCTTAGGAATCTATACAAGTTTGTTAATTCTCATGTGTTTTTGAATTAATTTTTCTCTGAGGTAAATCCGTAACAATTTTGTTTGCACTCCACATCCTTCAGAATAGCTTTACTGATTGCAGAGTAAAGAAAATAATCGTATTTTGGAAGGACGTATACATACGTCAGGACATTCAACGCACCAGTTGGGAGAGACGGGTATATACGCCGGTGGCAGTTAAGGGGTTGAAACATTTAAAGAGAAATAAATTGTACTAAATCACATAAAATTTCAGAATCACTAAGAAATTCAGCAAACGTGTGGTACTTTTTAACTTAAAGTCATAAATACAAATTCTTTGACGAAATTTTCACTAAATTTTTTATCCTTCACATTTTTTAAAAATCTATATATTTTAGCATAATTTTAAGTGATATTATGAGATTATTTTATTTATAATGCTAGGCTATAAAGTCATTTAATTTACGTGCGTTAAGTAGGTGGATTTATTAAGAGTTGTAGGAAAGACATTAATACTCTTTTGTAATTTTTAATTTTTTCAAAATGTTTTAAATATAGTATCAAATTTCTTGTTGAATTTGGTCTTGAAACAAGGAAAAGGCTTGATGTTAAAACTAAGATATCACTCGATGCTTTAAGGGTTTAAACATCATTTATAACCAAGAAATTATTAATCTTCAATATTACACGAAAAAGATGTGCTCATTTAATATAAAATAAGTAATAACTTCTAAAAATTTAAACTCTTTATGATTTCTTAAAATCGTTTTTCATTCAGATGAAACGTATTTGAAAAATATATTTTCATTTCATACTTTTGTTTATTTTATCTAATCAGTTGTAATTGAAATATAATGTAAAAGATTAAAACATCCTCTTTATAAGACTTTAGAGAAGGGGTGACCTCGTGCCCCAGTGTGTGGTACGGTGTAATAGGAACAGTGGCCCACTAAGACTTAATAAAAAATTTGAAAAGATAATAAATAATTTTTTTTTATATAATTTTATTGAAATACAGTTGTCTCAGACAAAAAATACAGCAACAAAACGCCCTAAATATTTATTTTAAGTATTCTTAAATGAGTTACAGTAGGAATTTATGGTGAAGAGAATGCACCTGCATTGTTGTTCGAGTTGGCTTTCCAAAGGTTTTTTCTCTCTCGAAATTTTGGAATTTGAGAGAGCGTATTTTAAAATACCTGGAAGAAAACATTGAACTTTCCAGTGAGTACTTACTATTCTAGAACGAAGATTGACTATGTGATTTAGCTTTTCTTATTGATATTACGGGATATTAAAATAACTTAAATTTAAGATTACAAAGAAATGATTGCATATTCCTACCCTAGTTGGTCATATACTTTCTTTTGTGGAAAAACTTTTGCTTTTTTTTTGTCTTAACTTTAGAGAAAAAATTAACGTATCTTACATTAATGCAAGGAGACTATTTACCAAAGAAAAGTTCTCCGAACTGAGATAGATTTAAAAATTTGATATCCATTTTTTGTAGGATTTTTCTAGGGTTAAGTTTGAAGATTTTCAAGATGATAAAAAAATGCATATCTTTTCACAAATCTTCTTTCAAAGTCTCTGTAAAATGTTAATTGTTACCCTCCTGAAAATCAAATCGAAATTATTGCCTTAACACCATACTACAATGAATTGCAAATATAAAGAATTATAATGAATTTTGGAAATTTGTACCAACAAGCAATTTTTTAGATTTAAACGATTGGGTTGTCAGATGTTGGTGTAGATTTGAATCAACATACGTTTGTGAACAAAAGTTTTCTATTATGAACATAGCAAAATCAAAACATCTTTTAAAAATAACTAAAGTGATTATCAATAAAATCCAAGTGTGTCCTTTGGTTTCATTTAATATTGTTTTTAAATTTCCAGTCTTTAGAATTGCATTAAAATGTACCCTTTGCGTAATAATTACATAAAAAGCCTATAAATTACATTTTATCACTTTTTCATTTGTTCGAACAGTTGGAAGAGACACGCATAGTTTTTTTTTATCTGAAAGTGGCACTCTTCGTAAAAAGGTTGGCCACGCCTGCTTTAGAAAAAGCAGGGGTGCCCTGCTGTATATTATGAAATATTTTCCTACCAAGTAAACTATCTCTTTTTTTATTTTTATTTTTCAAGGACTTTGAAAAATAAAAAAAAATACTATTAAATATAAATATTTACATTTCAATTAGGATATTTACATTAACCAGGCATTCCTTGCATGAAAAAAAAAAAACGAATTGAATTTCACACACAGAGTATCTCATCCCCAAGAGTGTTTACATTCTATTTTTACCATAAAATTTGTATACAAAGATGAAAAAGGAAGAAAAGTAGGAAACGCAATATGTTTATTACACTTGTGACGTCTCTCGCGTCTTTCTGTTAACATAACTCCTATGTTCTTTGACGGCCACGATTAATGGCAAAACTTTTTCCAACCCAATACCAAGAAGATAAACAAAGATATTATGCAAATGAGATTTACTATAAAAGGATAGAAGCTTTGATGATAAGATATAGCGTGGCAAGCCTAGATATAGCGCGGCAGGCTCAGAGATAGTATTGTGGAATTATTCTGATCGATAGCGTGACAAAGCTTAGTGTGAAATCTTGCGGATCAAGAGTTAGCAGTCCGATAGTTTTGGGAAAGAATAGAAGCCTAAGATAAAGAAGTTGGAATCATCGTTTATAAAGTTTATAGATACCATTTTCTAGGTAAAGGAAGGAGAACTGAAAAAGGTAATATTAGATATAAGTAATTAGATGCATAGGATTATTAATGATAATTGAGATAAAGGATCTAGTTGCGTGATCTGACTTGAATACGTGATTTAATTTGGGCTTGACTCTCACTTTAATTAAAATTGTCAAATTAGAATTTAAGTAATATAAGTTATTCTTAATAAAAGTTGTATTAAGAATTATTATGTCTCATCATTTTGATAATCCCACACCTCTAGCTTACGCGGAACCGGCACGACATGGTCATCACAGGATGGCTATGTCGCACACTTTTGCACATTTTTCTTTTCTTTTTTTTCGCATTCACTACATTGTTTACACACTTTTTTAGTCTTCGTCGTTAGTGAGTGCAATGTTTTTACTGGATCTTAATTTTCTTTTATTTCGTAGAATCATTGCATTCTTCTGTATATGGAAATCAAAAACACTTAAGAAATCAGCGTCTGGTTCGATGTTTATTATGTAATTTCTGGGTACTTAACAAAATAATTTGCGCATTTGTCAACGCAACGTTCAATAAGACAAAAAATATTGTCTCATTGGCTAACGATTACATTTCCTAACCTTTGAATTTGATGTTGTTATTTTATCAAAGACGATGATTGCTTCCTCAGTTGAATTATGGAAAATATCATTTCAGATTTCAACTTACACGATGTGGATGGTAATGCTGAGGAATCCGTTGAATCAGCAATATGTATTGTTGAAAGTAGAAGACACAATTCCAATTTGTCTTGGGTGTATATGAAGCAACTGCTTCATCCTTTTAAAACTAAACATATAGGAGTAAACTTCTCTATTCATTGATTTCAGTAGAGGAATCATACTTGCTATTATGTAACTCATTATTTGATTCTTCCTCATCAGCACCGCAAGGAGACTTTCTTCACCCGAAAATACTTTTGTACTATATCTGTTAAATACTGCATCTATAATAACTTGAATATATCATATTTCTCTATCATAAAACTACAACAATACGTCATAACATAAGAAATATTTTAAGGTACCCGACTACGTTCGGAACCATGATTTTGCAAAAGCGTATAAATAGATAACATTTATGATATTTAGTGCCACTTAGATTCGAAAATGTATATAAAATTGTTTTAAGAATATTGTTAGAGTAAAGAATGATTTAAGTACAATATTTTGACAAAAAATGTACATAGAATAACCCATTTTCAAAATATCATCCTTTTGTGAAAAATGCTTCTATTATAATATTTTGCTTGTATATAGCTCAGACCTCTGTACAGAGGCTCAACAAGAATTTTTGAAACATATAACTTAGAAGTGGGTTTATCCATGTTTTACGACAACAGAGGGGAAAACTTTTAAGAAAAAACCACCGATAATTATTTCAATGGGTTGTAACTCTGAAAATAATGTGAATTTTTCAAAAAAATAGTTCACACTCTCTGGAGAAGTCTTTATTTTATATAAACACACACACACACAATATAATTATTATTTTAGAAGCATTTTTTATAAAAGGAGAACATTTCAAAAAACGGTTATTCTAAGTTACTTTTTTGCCAAAATATTGTATTTAAATAATATTTTTTGTCAAAATGTCCTTAAAATAATTTTATACATGTATTCTAATCTAAGTGACACTAAATATTATGAAAATTATCTATTTATGTGCTTTTTTAAAAACACGGTTCCAAACGTAGTCGGATACTTTAAAGCGTGCTTATGCATTCATAACTGTAACGGCAATTTACCCGCTTGGTACGACATACCCGATGAGGCGGTATTTAAAAATATATATTTAGAGTTCACCTACAAGCTAAGGCCCCTCAAAGGATATGGCATTAAAGTCATTTTATGCACATCTTTTTGGCAGTATAAAAAGCAAAAAATGGGAAAATAGTTTTAAATAATGTATAAAAAATTTTTAGTAAAACTTTTTCCATAATTTATTTTGGATCTATGAAGTTATTTCTTTTACTAATAAAATAAATAACTATTACTTATAGTAAGATTTAAATATAATTGAACATTTTTAAGTTTAAAAGAAAGCAATTATTCTTTAAATAATATGCATCTCATTTCTCTACAATGATGAATAATTACACACTTTAAAGGACTTCATTGTTTCTAAATTCAATTTTTTTTATTCTTTTTTCTAATGGAACATAATAAGTGACTTACTGTGATAAATATACTCTGCTTCATTCAGTATACTAAAAGACAAAGTATTACAAATTATATCAGAAATTAGTTTTTTCGTTATCACTTTTCTTTAAAAAAATAAATGCCGTATCTTTACTTTCTATAATGAATATCTAATCTCTAAAATGCGTTATCATAATGTATATGGATATTAAGTTAAGATAAACATGTGTCTAGACAAAATGTATCCATTTGAAAAAATAAGACAAATTAAATATTGAAGTTTTATAAAACATTATTTTGTCATCCATGGGATAATTTAAGCACTTACCTTAAAATTTAATTTTATTTTAAAGAAAAAAAAAATATTTGCAAATTTTTTAAATTTTCTGGTCAGATCTCATCATTGCTTTAGCTTGATAGTGTAAAAAACATTATATAAATTTTAATAACTTTTGTATTAAACTTATTCTATTTAAGAACTGTAACAAGTAAACACATATGGGATTGTCTTAGGACTAATTCTTAAAAGTGGTTGATTGAATTAATTTTTAGCAGTAAGAAAATATATACAAAAAGTTCAGAACACACTCATTTGTTCGGATAATTTTTATGTCTGACAATTTTTCGTTATGAATATATCGTACTATTTTAACTATTGTTATTTCTTCTAATGTATTTTTAATACTGGTTTCAAATATGTTTTACTTTTATTCAATACAACAAATATTTATTGTAGTACAGCTACCTGAACGCAAGAATGTGTAGTATGTACAGAATACAAAATTTCGAAAAACATATTATACGTAGTATAATAACACGAAACTTTTTAAGTAAGATGCATTTAAACAGCATTTTGACAATAACATGATTGTTACATGTTTGAAATATCAATATTTCATGAACCAGCCGATTGCTTTAATTACGGCTCTACATCTTTTGGGTATGGAATGCACCCCAATTGTACAAAAAGGTCTTTTGTTACAACATGGTTGAAAACAAATATTAAAGCTTCAACTCCTAACTAATGTTATGCCATAGATTCTCTGTCGGATTAAAATTTGCGGACTGTCCAGGTCAGCTCATTCTATTCCATTATTGTTTTTCATCTATTTCTGGGCTACATTTGCATGGTAATTTTGAAGCATTACTGTCCCGAAAAAACTCGCGACTGATTTCCAAAAAATCTCTTGCTAATAATAGCAATTTATAGTATTCCTTGGTTTTCCCTGTTCTTCTCACGATGTGCAGTTTTTCAACAAAACGCGAAGACAGGCAGCCATGTATCATCATTTTCATCGAATGCGTTATTGTGCGCTTCAGACACTGATGGCTGAATTCTTTATGAGTGTATCGTCTTACGTAGGCACTATTTTTGTTACCAGAAATTCAAAACTGACTGTCATCAAAAAATATCTCTTTAACAGTCCATGAAGAATGATCATTTGCCCTTCCGAATCAGTCAGTTATGACTTTGGGCGAGCTTTGAAGCCTTGTAACCCATTTTCCAGCAGTCATCCTCACCCAATTATTAAGCAGACATTCACATTCATGTCAACATTTGTGGTAAATTAAGGGGTGTTGGAAAGCTAAAATCATATATTTTTTTGATTATTTGAGTTCTTACATTTTTAAATTGTACAGATTTTAACCTTTCTAAAAACACCTTACTTTAACCTCTAGAGTAATTGGAAGCCCTTAAAACCTATTTTTAAATCATCATTGAAAATGGACCACGACCATTTAAATGACGAAACATGTAAGCAAAGTACTTCGTTTTTGCTTAAAAGTTGAACGTCTGATATAAACCAAAACATGTATCTTTTATTGTAAATTGAGCCTTTTATTTTTTTTTTTTTATTTCTTAGCCGATTAGAAGTCTCCCTGTATACATTAAAATCAATTTATCTCAAAATATAAATTTTGATGCTCGATGTACCTTTTCTGAGAAACTACTGTTCACAGGTATGTACATTTTTCATGATATTTTTATAATGATGGCTAATATATTCTGAAATTAGCTTTTTGTAGAAAAACTCAAAAATGTATTTCTTACAAATTTTTTATGTGAAAAATGGGTTAAATTTTGCAATGTTTGATAAAATATTTCATAAATTATTAAAAAATTCAAAATTCGCTGAAAACTCATTTCAGTATAATGAGATAAGTATACTTTAATTGTATGAAAAATTTTAAGCATGCACATATAAAGATTTTGAGAAAAGGTACATAGAAATCAGCTAATTTAACATTATCAGTATATACAGAGAGAGAGAGGTTTCTAACTCACCTTAAACCATGTATTTAAAGTGGGTAATGCTTTGTCTTCAAGTAAAGTTCTTTTTCGTGCTTTCGTGGGTCATCCAGATCTCTTCCTGTTTGCTGTAAAATTTGTTTCAGAAGATTTTTTCATTGTTCTTACAAAAACAGAAAGACCACATGGTACTTTAGTAGCAATTTGGAGCATAGGTTAACCATCTTCTTTCATAAGTATTATCTTTTGTCTTGCATTATAACTCAGAAAGAAAAATTTACCCCTAATTTTTTTTTTTCATCACTATGTCTTGAAATTTTTCCATTCCTGTAGTTCCGTAAAAAAAGGGGAAAAAATCAAATAAGAAATATATATATTTGACTCACGCATCACATTTAAATTATTTAAAAATGGTGAATTTACGCTATTTTTGTCACATTTTAAAAATAATTATTAAATGCACGAATAGTTATTTATGCCATCACACTTTTTACTTAAATTCTGGCTGATATATTCATTAAAACTGAAAATATATTCTTGAATCTTAAATTTTATTTTTCTAGATGAATTTATAACCATTTAATATCAATGTATTGAATATTTAATAATAATGTTATATTTAATATTAGACTGAAATTAAGTTTTAATTAAAAAGAAAAATGTATTCAAAAGAATTCTTTCATCTTCAAGATAAATTTTTTTAACATTAGACCTTCCGGGATTTTGATTACCCTTATACGTACTCCGGTGTTGTTTCAACACCGCGAAATAAAATATATAAAATAATTGTTTTAATTAAATAATTGCAGGGCTACTGTTCAGTAGAGTTTAGTTTTAAAACTTTTTAATAATCTTTCATGTAATTATATATCATATATTATGGTCCTTTATATCGTAAAAAACTGAAATCACATTATGTTTCGTCAAGGGTGTTGGACCAAAGCTTTGTCGCAAAACATCTCGAGTCGCAAGTCTGCCTGTAACATTACTATTATGCGGTATCCATTCAGGACCATCCCTTGTAACATATATATCAGGATTTACTGGAATATTTATCAATTACAACTGCGATTTCTTCAGATTCTTTGCAATCACTTTCACTCAATCTTATGTCTTCATCGGAAATCTAAATTAGAGTAAGACAGCTAACACCACCCACTGATTCATTCTCAGAATGTTCTCTCAACATACTAGAAATTTCATCAGGGCTTAAACCTGGGGTACTCAAACTTCACGCTGGCCGCATACACAAGACAGTTTTTTCTTGCGGGTAACAACATGCCGATAATGGAAAAAATACACTATAAGACCAAAGCAATATTGACAAACAAAATTGATAAAAACATATTAAAACTCATTTTTGGCTTTTATTTTAAGGTATCCGACTACGTTCGGAACCGTGATTTTAAAAAAGTGCAAAAATGGATAATTTTCATGATATTTAGTGTCACTTAGATTAGAAAACATAGATAAAAATGTTTTAAGGACATTTTGACAAAAAAGAATTATTTAAATACAATATTTTGGCAACCAATTAACTTAGAATAATCATTTTTCAAAATGTTCTCCTTTTGTGAAAAACGCTTTGATTGTAAAAATATTTTGCTTGTATATAGCTCAGATCTCTCTACAGAGGCTCAACTATGAATTTTGAAAAACTCACATTATTTTCGAAGTTACAACCCATTGAAATATATAATTATAGGCGTTTTTTTCTTAAAAGTTCACACTTCTGTTCTTTTCCACTTCTATATTTCAAAAATTCTAGTTGAGCCTCTGTTCAGAGATCTGAGCTATATACAGGCAAAATATTATTATAATAGAAGCATTTTTCATAAAAGGAGAACATTTTGAAAATGGGCCATTCTATGTTTATTTTTTTGTCAAAATATTGTACTTAAATAATTTTTTATTGTAATAATATTCTTAAAACAGTTTTATACATGTATTCTAATCTAAGTGACACTAAATATCATAAATATTATCCCTTTATAAGTTTTTGTAAAATCACGGTTCCGCGAACGTAGTCGGATACCTAAATACTATATTAACTTTTCTATCATACACACACATTAAAATATTTATTTTGATGAATTTTTACTGAGTTAAGGGATAATTTTTATTTTCTTTCATCTATGACCAAGCCTTTTGCTTTCATTCTACTATTAAAAAACAAATTGATAGGAAAATTAATACATTAAATTGTTTGATTGACAAAATTTCCTGTTAAATTTTTGTACATTGTTCTCCAATAATTGAATTTAGTACAATGGGCCATGACTGGGCCACTCAAAAAGGCCGCCAGGCCACATGCGGAACGTGAACCGCAGGTTGAGTATCGCTGGCTTAGACCTTTTCTGCGAGCCTTCGTTTTAAGGATGTCTGCTCTTTACTAAGTACAATAATAGAATAATTTTTTTATGAGTAGATGAGCAAGTAGTATGTAACGAAATACTTAGACACAGCAATTTTAATATAATTGACTCATTTCCACTGTGAACTCAGCAACACTGCATTCAAGGTCAAATAAATATACGATTAGACTTAAGGAAGTTTGTTTTATTAATCGTAGATACTTAGTGAACTATATTTTGTTGAACGACAGCTATTTATAATGATAAATTGCCTTGATGTCGAAACAACACCAACGGATGTTCTAGGTATATTTAGTCGTAAAATCACTCCTAATTAACCTATATCTTCAAAACCGTTTTCGTGTAATCATCAGAGAAAAGAAATTAAAAATCACAAAAATTTTCAAATTCCCTACAAAAATGTCGAAAGGAGAACTAAGTAAACGGGCTCCGATGTCCAATCGACACCAACGAACATTCTAGTGTTAATCTGTAAAACAGTACGTATACATATTTTTCACTAAGACAAATACAGCTGATAAAATAAGCATACTAAATTTTTCTTATATTTTTTAGAAATGAAATTCAATTTTTTTAAGAAAATCAGTTCAAATATACTGAAAAAAAAATAATATTGCATCACCTCATTCAAATGATATTGTAACTATCATATCAATCAGAAAGAGTTCTGTGTATTCGCAAATAGGTTATATATAATATACACCAACTCAAGTGAAACTTTAATTTTCGTCTGGAAGTGAGAATTGTTTCTCCTCTCAATCATGTGTCTTATCGCTGGTTAAGTATTTGGCATAGTCAACATAAGGAATAGCTGTAATGTCAAACTGCCCAACGTTATTAATGGTGCTTTTATTATTTGACGACATTTTATCAACAAGAATGAATTACTGGAACTTTGTTTTCGTATAGCTTCGAGTGATTCATTTTGTTTCTTTTTAGAAACCATACAATCTCTCTGAGTAATTATTATTTAGATGAGAATGAATCAATTTACGAAACTAGCAATGATTTCTTATTTAATGAAACATCTAATTTAAATTCACAAAATCCGGATAGTCTATAAGGCAACTTTCAGGAAATTCGCACTTATTACAAAATAATTAAACTTCCGTATCTCAAAATTTTTTGAAGAAGCTTCATTCTTCATTTTCACACCGGTTGATTCATAAATAGTGTGAACAATTTCAAAGGATCATAAATTTTTATTGAATAAAGTTATTTACATGGAATTTTAAATGTGGTTTCTTCTAGCACAGTAAACTTTTCGCGAGCGTTTTGGCTAAGATAAAAGGGTTTTTCCGATAAGTTTTGGGGCATTTTTCCCTTTTAAATTGTTTTTTGAAGCCCTTGAAATGCTTTTACTGTACATGCATTGAATTGATTTTTAAGTATTCCCATAAAAAATAATCGCAAGGATTACAGCCAGGGGATAGTGATAGTAATTTATCAGGAGGCAGAATATTTATTTTTTAATCTTTCAACCATTTTATAGCTGAATTTACAGAATGACTTAGTGCAGAATCTTGGTGAAAAACAAAGTTTCCTTCAGGGTAAATACGTTTACTTTTTTTGATCAAACGTTTCAAAACTTTATTCTGATTGTATTTAGCATCAATTTTAAAGTTTGGCTCTACAAAATATGGTGTTGTTAAGCCTTGAGAGGACATTTCCATCCATACCATAACACCTGACGGCCAACTTGCATTTTTCAAAACAGCTCCGTCTTTGTGACGTTTTTTGCTGGAAATATGTTGAATCTTCATTTTGCCAGTTGTGAGTGATAGATGAAACAGTGCTTCAACAGAAGTTATCCATGCTTTGTATCTACCTTTGCGTAACATTAAATTCAGAGGCCAATAACCGTATCTTTGTTTCCGAGTTTAAATGAAACTCCTTTGTAATTTGCAGAGTTGTCTCAATCTTCTGCTATCCCTTTTTCTTCACAATCTGCTTCAGTTTTCTCTCATCACGTTTTCTCATTTTCTTCGGTTCTGTGTCCCCCAGATGATGAAGCTTTTGTGCTGCCTTTAGTTAAATATTCCTTACATATCGTTATTACGGTTCTGTTTGATATTCTTTTTTTTTAAAAAAAATTCAAATGATTTCATGTCATTTTGTTGCATAGAAACAGTCTACTCTCTTTTAAACTCACTAACAGCTGTTTTGATGTTATCATAAAACAAAAACAGATAGATTTAGAAACTTGAAACAATATTAGCTTTAAATAATGGATCCGATTACTTGAAAAGCATATTTTCTAAGATCTTAAATAATAATTTCTACAGTTGCAATTTAAGAAAGAATAAAAATAAACCAGTAATATATATAAAAAAAATTTAGTCAATTACTACCTAAATCAGCAAACAAACATTGTATTTTGGTTACTTTTTATTAAATAGTTACAATTAATACAATTATGTATATACATATGACAGAATTCCAACATTAAGTGGTAATTAATTTTTATTAAGTATCAGTAAAGTATTGTATTGTCATCCAAAACAATCGTGTATATAAAATTTCAGTTCAACTGAATATTTTAAAAAGTGAGGAAAAAAATCTTTCAAAGTTTTGCCGCAAATCGCTAAAAATGAAACCAGTGTGGCTGTATATAAAAATTCTATATATCTTCTTTAAATAATTAGTTTCAGTCAATTAATTATAATTAATTTATCGCATTTTTACCCAAAACAATAGTGTATAGAAAATTGCAGCTCAAACGAGCGCTTTAAAATGTGAGAAAAAAAACCTTTTCACGTTTTGACACAAGTCGCCAAAAGAGTCGCTAAGTCAACAAAAATGATGCCAACGTGGCTGTACTTGTAATTCTTTGAATAGTTAGTTTTAATCAATTATTTTTTATGAATGATAATTGAATAACTGTATTGTCATCCAAAATAATCATGTATATAAAGTTTCAGCTCAATGGAGAGCTTTAAAATGCATTTTATTAACTATTGAAAATTCCACTAATATAAATAAATAAATATATAGAGAGAGTGATCTAATAGTAAGAATTGAAAAAAGTGGATGGTGACAAGTCATTTGACCACTATGTTTATGTTAAAGTTACATGTACTGAATGTTCCAACGAGTTATATATAAGGGCTCAAAGATCTCGTAGTGACAGATGGATTTTAAAAGTGTTGTGCCAGTTCAACTGCCATTTTCATCACAGGATCGTAGTTCTTAGTTGCGAGTTATGTCAACAATGTCCCTCGTGCTACTTCTAAGTGTGTGTGAAACTTTAATAATAAGGTGACCAATTTTTTTACAATGAAAAGGAGGACGAAATATTTAAGAAAAAGTTACAAAGTATCATTTATTAATTCAAACAAAAATACGTTAATTGCGCTTACATACCTTTTAATTATTTACTTAAACAAGTATTTTCTCATTGAATGATTTGTCCAAAAACTGTTAACAATTGAAAAGACCTCTATCAGTAGCTGCATTTTAGTTCCAGGGCAGCACAACGTAAATTCAACAAGAATAATTAAATTTTCATGTGGAATGTGTTCATTTTTGAAATGGTTAAGTATTTCCTCCTATCTCTTATTAATTTCAGCATGTTCATTTTCCACTTGTTTCCATTTATTACAACTTAAATATACATCCAGTCTTCTAATTTCTTCAAAAAGACAATTGTCATCAATTTTATTATATCAAACTTCTCTTTCCATAAAAACTCAAAACAGTTTTCTAAACCTGTTCAATTTATTTGTGATGAAGTCATAAAACACCATTGAAAACTGTTATTTCCTGTCATATTTGTTTCAGAATATTCTTCGACATATTTGAAACATGTTTGGTTCATCTCTGAATACAGAGATTAACAGATCAGTTTTAAAATATAGAAAAGGAGGACACTTTTCGAAGAAGGGCAGAACCTATAAAAGGAGGACGGTTGGTCACTTTATTAATAATCTAATAATGATTGAATCAGCAAAACCAAAAAATTATAATCAACTCTTTATTTTATGATTTAAATCAAGTTATCGTTCCATTTAATTACATTTTCAATGTGAAATATATGTTACTCTGCGATCAGTAAATTTCATTTAACTTAAGAAGTGTATCAGCTATGTATTAGTAAATATATATATATATCTATATCTTTCTAATATAACTATATCTTCCTATACTTTTATTCAGATTAATGAAATTGAATGTTAGGAATGTCGCATATGATATATATATTTTTCTTAAGCATAACATAGACTTTGATAACGGCTATAGAAGAAATAAATTCCATTTCTGCAAACTTTCGTCTCTTATCCGCTATTTCAAATGACTATGTTTACTGAAACTTTTAGTCAGAAGCCATTTTTGTTTTGCAGACAGTTAGGGAACTAATGCTCTTGAGAGCTACTTAAGGATAAATAGATTCTTTGTATAGGGCTAGGAAAAATATGCAGTTCGTAGTTACCAAACTTCGAGGTGTTGATGAAAAGAAGTACGATAAAAGGACTACAGAGTTTTCTTCTCCAGTTAAAATAAAGGAGTTTCTGAAGGTAATGGATGTGTATTTTGATATTTCCTTCGACATGTTATTTATTTGTGTAGAAATGAATTTATATCATAAAATGAAATTTCATTTCCTTATAATAAGTATCCAAATGAATCAAGGCCTTCAAATCCATGTTAGGTTTAATTAAAATCTAAATATACCCAATTAGATCTTGTGTTGGAGACCACATAAAAATATATAAATAAATTTATAAACAGAATTTATCTTAACTCTTAAATACAATCGTTGTGCAATGCAAACTAAACTACCTGATAAAATACTACTAAAAATGGAATAATAATTGTTTTACTAGAATAGTTTCATTTCTTTTAGTGTATCTGTGTTTAATTAAATAAAAGTAATTCAGTTTACTGATTATATGTAACATGAACTCAACTGAACAAAACGTTTGATTTAGAGTATGTGAAATGCATGAGAAAAAGACAAACAAAATAATTATTATTCATTAAACCAACTTATATGAAATAATTATCAATCATACATGTTTGATTAATTTTTATTTTAACAATTATTAGTACACAATTAGTTTTAATGATTATTCGACAAAGTGTATTTATATTTTCGACAGTAAAATATTAAATTATCACCCATAATGCTTTTGATTTTATTTATTATCAATAACTTAACTGCATTTGAATATTTAAATTTATTTGTGGATAGTTAGTTGTAAATATTCTTGAATTTATATATATATATATAGAAATGAGTCAAGTTCTATAAAAACTAACTTCATTGAAAGCAATATTTTCAAGGAGAAAAGAATAAAAAAGTATTTCCATGCTAAAGACATGTTTAAATTTTTGAGAAAAAGTATCAATAACTTCGAAAATGAAACCTTGACTACTTCAATATGTGAAAAAGTATCAAATATAGAGATATACATCTTTCTCTAATTTTACATATTTAAATGACAACATTTAGTAGAAGATCTATTGAGACATTTAAAAACTAATGTATGCATTGATGTATAAAATAAGTCATGATGTTATAAATTGGTATTAAATTATTCATAAACATATACGAGCATATTGATATTAAAATAAGCCGAAAGATGAATATTTTAATTTTCATTTATGATACCTACTATACCAGGGATGGCGAACCAATAGTACGTGTGCCATTGATGGCTCATGACACAATATTTTGGGCACGCCAATGATCAAAATGGTTTGCATTTTAGCTCAAAATAACAAAGTTCACTATGAAGCATTACGAACAAACGCGAGTGACTGATCGTGGTATGGAAGTCGGCGGAGAGCACAATCACTTACTATTGTCTTACAATCCAAACCTAAGTTATTTGTCATCAAATCTGCAACAACAGAATAATTATATGATTGTGGGTTTTTTTTTTTTTTTTTTGGAGCAAGAGCCGATTTCAGCTATACTGCGCAAAACATTTGTTGCCTGTAATCTGGACGTGAAAAGAAGAAAAGGCGAATTGGGATGACAAGAAAGAGGGTCGAAAATAGAGAAGGATCACTAGGGTACCCCGGGTTCGTGAAACCCGTGTTTACCAAAGACAGTAAATCCCTTCGGAAAAGGAAAAGTTCACTAGGGTACCTCGGGATTGTGACACCCGTACTCACCTAAATAAGGTGAGCCCCCTGAGGGGCTCTCTCTCTACAGCAACAGAAGTTAGAATAATGTTACTTTAATTTGAATTACACGTCAAACTAAAACATTTACAACAATATAGTACAAAATGTATTTTTTTGTAGTAAATACTAGTTTTGAGTTGTTAGTATTTGGTTTTATTATTTTCCCAAAACTGGCGTAGCTAGACCTGAGTGGGCCTTGTATAAAAATTCTAATCAGGCCCTTTCTTGAGGTCCCTTGACACTTTATGTTTTTTTCTGACATATTACAGGGCCCCTTTTCATTGTTACCGTGGTAGCTATGCTCCTGTTTCCCAATAATCACAAGTCAAAATTATTTGACGGTACATCTATATCTCATTAAACATTTCTTTCCAAAAAGTGGCACGTTGATCCATAAAGGCTCTCCACCCCTGTACTATACCAAGTATAATCAGCAAAATAAGTATAAAGTGCAGTAATAAGTACAAGCAAGTCAACAAGAAAAGCATAAATGTGTGATGCAATGGAAATATGGTAAGAATGCAAATTTTGATGTACATGGGAATGGCTGTCATGGTAGTATTGACAAAGAGTTGAAGCTCATCTGTGATAGCAATGAATTCTGGTTGGAGCGAGATCTGAATGTGAGACAATGAATTGGAGATTTTGAAATTCTGAGTCCGTCAAGTCAGATATGTATAATACAGAAATATTCTGGACTTACGTGATTGATTGATTGAATATTAACGTCGCACTTTTCAGCTACACGAGGGCTTTTGGCG
>BMAV01016715.1:106945-179939 GCA_019973955.1 Trichonephila inaurata madagascariensis | reverse complement strand
GCGCGTTTTAGAGTGGTGGGGGAAACGTCCCTCCTTTAATTTTTAGGGGTGTGTATGTCCAACTGAAGGTGAAAAAAGCGAGCTCGAAAAATTCTCGAGCGTGACGCTCAGTCAAGTTCACTCTCTAGCAAAACGCGCCAATAGAAGTTATCATTTCAAAAATTTTGTGTGTAAATCGTACCATGTCCCCTTAATGGTTAAGTGTTGAACGTTAAGCTGAAATACAAGTGTTGGTAAACAGCGACTGGTGGTCACGCATCTTAAGATTAATAGTCTACGTAGAATCCACCAGGAAGTTATTATGTAACCAACCTTGTGTGTGGAGCTGAACGGTCTATCGGGCTTCTAGAAGGATCATAACAAGGATAAGTAAATAATAAGTTTCGATAATTTTCTTATCCGATTACGGGTTAGGAATTCTCATTGTGCTGCAGATTGAATAAAATTATCTATTTTTATGATCATATTTGTTCCTTCCTCGAACCCTCGCACACCAGCGACCTTCGGGCCCCAACATAAATTTCACATATCTGGCGGAGATAATCAATGGCATTATTTTAGGTCAAGGTTTCCCATATTTATGGAACTTTATTATTATTATTACGGGTGGGTTTATCCATGTTTTACGACAACAGAGGGGAGAAAAGTTAAGAAAAAGACGCCGATAATTATTTCAATGGGTTGTAACTTTGAAAATAATGTGAAATTTTCAAAAATCATAGTTGAGCCTGTGTACAGAGGTCTGAGGAATATGAAGGCAAACTATTATTATAATAGAAGCAGTTTTCACAAAAGAAGAACATTTTGAACAAAGCTTATTCTAAGTTATTTTTTGCCGAAATATTTTATTTAAGTAATTTTTTTTGTCAAAATGTCCTTAAAACAATTTTATACATTTATTTGAATCTAAGTGTCACTAAATATCATAAAAATTATCCATTTATGTTCTTTTTTAAAATCACGGTTGCGAACGTAGTCGGATACCTTAACTCACGTTATATAATTCAATTAAATCTCACCTTAGAAACGCTGCGACAGGTTCTACACTCTTTCTTCCTTACTATTACCAAACTCTGACTTTATATACTCTAAATAATCTTCATATCAGGGTTTCTTCTTGAGAGAGATGGCTGTGAATCAAACGCGAAAGTTAGTGCAAAGGTTCCCCAAGAGGATTAGTGAGAAGGTTGCGTAAAGACCCGTCGCAAACTAAACGTGGTTTGCTATCGCATGTTTTATGGGGATTTGCTTTTCCCATGCTGCTTACTATAACCCCTCTGAATTTGTTGGTCGAATTCGGCAACACTCTGAATTGTATGTGAGTTTCACGTTTTTATGTAGAGTGTGCTTTTTAATGTCAAGACAGAGAATTCTTTAAATTCTTTACAATACTCTGATTATATATCAAGTTTACCAGTAAATTCAAATCATTTTTTTTAAATAAAAATTAAATATTACTGTACAGAAGTGATATTGTTATATCATCAAAATCTATCAAAGTCTAATTTTCCAGATTTAGGATCCAGGGCTATATTAATTCACATTTTGAACAATGCTTCAATTTGTTTGTAGATAATGAGTAAATGTTTGTGACATTTACTCAATATATATGAAAAGTTGTTGGATCCTCAAATCACTTATACTTCAGAGATAAATATCGTGCAAATAATTTCTCTCAGCCTCTGAGAATTTCGGCAAAAGGTTAAGAGCTATTTTCTTTTTACTAAACACTTATAAAAGAGTTGCTGCAAAAGAAGTTTCTCCCCGCAATCTAAAAATACACATTTGATATCAAAAACTCTCTTTCCTGCAGATTTAAGAAGGGTGAGAGTGTTTGCTTAGGCAATATTTCTCCTCCTGTTTCCTTAAGAAAATATTTAAATTCGTTCTTGATAAAGTTGATTTATTTGGGAAATGCAATAATTCAGATGTTGAAGAATACAAATTGCTGAAATTGAATCATGAAGTAATTGTGATTTTAATTTAGCAAACTTTTATGTTTTAATTTTATTTTCATTTGCCCGCGTCAGTTTAAAAGTTTACTTGTTTTTTTGGTTATTCAGATAATGAAATTAATTTTTTATCAACCATTAGTTTAACCAAACATGAAAATTGAGAAGTTTAATAAGAGTTTAAAATTATATAATATGACTGAGAATCAAAATAGATATTATAAACACACAAAAAAAAAAAAAAAAACTTGACAGTATTCGAGCTTATCTTTAAATTGATTATTTAGTTATAATTTAAAAAGGCATACTTAAGTAATGAGATATCAGATTTGTTAAATTTGTGATTTCAAAGAAAAGTGTGAGGAACATGCAGGATATTTAACAGAATTTTTTTCTCTTTTTAATATGTTCCATCAAAAATACCTGTTTTTATACTGATGAATTAAAAAATATAAAAGTAGAGGAGTAGGATAAAGAAAATTAATGTGATCACACAATTTTTTAAATAATATTTTGAATGATTTTAGGTAAATTGCAAATTAGACTCCCTAGAAAGAATGACTTAGTAAATAAAACAGTAAAGCTAAGTATATAAACATAGTTAAATTACGCAGTCATTCCCTGCTCATCTAAAAATTATATAATAAAGATAAAAGAGAAAAAATATTTATAAAATAACTCAAGAAAAGATTTAATTTTCATTGATACTTGGTACGATCAAGAGAAGATTTATTTTCATTAATACTTGGTACGAAAAAAATTCTTCAGTAAGTTAAATATATTAATTTCATTAAACATTTTAAACAAGCAATAAGAAGGATGTCAAAATGACGTCTTACATGCATATTGAGATATTTTAATTTCGATCCTTGCCACATCCGAGTAATCATCGTTTTCCAAGAAACCTTGCTATGGATAAATTTTTTGAAAGATAACACATTCGATTGTAGAGGGATGGATTAAAGAATATTTCATGTATATAAGTACTTTAGATCCCCAACCTTTTTATCGCCGCGGACCGGTCAACTTTTGTTAATTTTACCGCGGCCCGTGAGGGGGAGGACGTTGATTGTTTATATTTTAGACTGTTTTGATTTAGTAATTTTAATTTAATTGTGTATTTAATCGTGTTGACTTCAGAATAAAATATTCCTACACCAAAAAATTAATATAATGTGATTTTCTTGAAAAGTAGCCCATACCCAAGAAAAATGTACCACAGTAAGTAAAAGGGAAATAATTTAATGTTTCTTCTGCGGACCGGTAGTATTTGATCCACGGACCGGTACTGGTCCACCGACGGGGTTTGGAGACCACTGCTTTAGATGATTTAATATCAGGACGTTTTGAAGAAACTACTCTTTGTTTCCGGTGTTTTCGCATTTTGGTGTATCTTTCCTAGAACATAATCATAAAAGACACAGCAAACGCGCATCTTTTTGGAACGTACATTGACCTTATACAGCTCAAAGAATTTTACTAGTGTTTTCCTTGGTGGTGGCTTCAAGTTGTTTACTGGGAGGTTCTCTTGGTTGTATACCTAATGTTCATTGTCAAAGTGAACACAGAAATGCTGTATCAATGGGTGTTCTCGAATTTAAGGACACATGGTACGATTTACACAAAAAATTTTAATTTAAGGATTTTCAAAATTTTTTTGGTTGTTTCCCATGTGTGTATGCTTTGTAAAACCTTTTTTGTGCTCAACAATTTATAAAAAGCTAGCCATTTAATTTTTTAAGGATAAAACTTATAATTTGTGAAGTGACTTTAAAATGCTACTCCTCCTACAAAAATTTACGTACACGCATGAAATTTGATTTACATGTACATCAAACTATGTATAATAAAAGTTGGTATGGGTTTTGTGATATAACATGATTGGTATTTGTACAATACTTCTTTTTATGAATGCTTATTGAAAATTCCTTAAAAAATGTATGAATTCTGAGTTCAATTATTTTTTTTAAAAAACAAGTACGACTTTGATTCAAAAATGCATACCAACTTTTGTTACATGTACTATTAGCAATTGTTTTAAAAAAAATCAAAGTATTAGGCACAATAGAAAAAGAGCCTTAGCATTTTAAATGAAGACAAAATGGTTATTTTATCTTTCTGAGATAAGAAAGTTTAAAGTATTGATTTGCCATAGGGATGTGAATAAAAACGAAAGTAAAAGCTATCATAATTCTGCGTTTTTTAAGTTTAGAGCTTTCAAATTTTGTGAGGTTATAGAAAAGTATATAAAAATTAATTTAGACTAAAAAATTAGATTTGCTATTTGACCAATTTTTGTCAATTGAATCGTACTGTGTCCCCTTAAAAACTAAAGGTTTGTCTCATTGCTTTCTTCCGGCAAATATATCTTAACTGAAACGCTGCAACATCATTATTCGCCTATTGGCTCAATCTAAACTGGAAAATACATTGCTGAAAATACATGAGGTTACAATTCTTCGCATGGGTGAGTTAAAAAAAAATAAGAGTTATGCTCGAAAACCTAAAATATTAAATATATATATATACATACGTATCAAAAATTAATTTAATGATAAGTTACAATTTGTAGTGCAAGATCATGCATCCATCTAAGATCATGATACTTAAACAATGCATAGTATGAGTTATTAAATAACAGCTTAAATTCTCACAAGTAGTAAAAAACAACAACATTACATTAAACTATGAAAAATGTTAAGTAACAATTGCGACATGGTTGGTTGAAAAAGTTACGCTTTACAAATATATTTTGTCCAAATTATTACGAATACCAAAATATTTACGAAAACTTACAAATTTCAATTTTTTTCTTTTATCCCTGAATTTTATTTAAAAGCAGTCGATCATTGCAAATTATTATTCGTCGAATTGTAGTCCGAAATAAAATGAAATCACAAGATCTTTTTTTTAAAAAAAATTATTTGTGTTAAAAATAAAGAGCCATAGCTGTAATATATCTGTAATCCCAGTACTTCGCAAAGGTGAGCTTAAAAAAGTCCAACAATCATGTTAGAAAGTATAACCTATATCCTCCAATAAATCGATGTTGGTGCCAACTGTCGATGAGAGAGTCAGAAAAAAGTTATCAAAAATTAGTTTTAAAAAATCTTGGCAGATAAATACTTACGAATTCTTCAAAATATCTGCAAGGCTATCTAAAAAGTTTTGAAATGATTAGATCAACGGTGTGGATTTGTGCAAGGAACACCAATAATTTTTCTGGGGAAATTTTTAAAAAGTATATGAGAGAGATATTTTATTAATACTTTTACTCAGGTGCATAAATTATACTTTTAAATCAGACATAAAAGTAAGCAAAACTTCTCTGAAACTTCATAAGAATTCCTATTTCATCGTATATTATGTTAATGTTGAACAACAACTGTTCTGATTACACCGGTTTATGACCTTTTAATCAAAAAAGTATCTCGTCGTTTCCTAGTAATACGGATTTGTATTGAGACTAATTAAACTCTATTTGTTTAACCAACACTCAATTTCTTGGGAAGGGGATTCTTTTAACATTTCAAATTTAAATTATTTTCGTTTCTTAAGGTAGAAATTATTTATTAATTTCAGAATATGGAAAGTAAATGAGTGACTTGCAAAGAGCTTTATATATGCTTCTTTAACGCTTTATCTACCGCATTATGATTTACTGCAGTTTTTTTCATGCAATATTTTTTTTTGGATCACTACATTGAAAATTGAGGGATACACATAAACAAAATACTCAACTTTGGGAAATGAATTACGTTAGAGCTAATTAATTACTTGAAGATATTCCACAGTAAAAATTAATTATATATACACTGTTCACTTAAAATAAAGAGTTTCTATGGTCCTCGTTAACGTACAAAATAAATAAATAAATAAAAAATAAGACACTTAAATTTTGATATTAACCATTTTTTCATGACAAAAATGATAATCTTCACAATCTGCTAAAAACGCCGTCAGGTAAAAACGCAATTTCTGCTATAAAACTATTCACCTTCCCCACTAAAATACTCATCATAGAACCCGTGCTGCCATATACCGAAAAAGTAGATTTCAAAGAATATCCCTGCTAAGTATCGTCAGAATATTCATAAAAATGTTTATTCTGTGTGACTTTAAAGTGAGTGGTACTTATAAGTACCGTCGGTAGATAAAGGGTAAAACAACATATTTTACGTTATATAGGGCTTTCCTGTGGAGTTTTTGCATTATTTTAAATGATGTTTCTCAGTTCAATTATTTATTCTAACTGTAAGCATGTTTTTCCTGAGTTTATGCAAATAAGTAACTAACTGAAGGGAAATCTTTCTAATTTTCTGCTAATGAAAACGAGGTATTACAAAAGGGTTTATCAGAGATCTATCGATTGAGTTGAGTTGAAGACACGTATAGAAGACGGTGCAACTTAATTATAAAATTCATTGACGCTGATAATTGTTCACAAACTCCGGGAATTAAGGTCAGGTATTGATTTAATAGTAGTTAAGTCTTATTTCTTCCAAAGATATTTAGTTGCCTTCTGTTTTTCTCAAGTAGATATTTGAGTTCTTTATTCTTTTAAATAAGAGAGTTGTATAAACACTTAAGAGAAGAAAAATAGAGTTACTTAATACCCATTTAGTGCGGTCATTGAATATATTAAATGACATCTTTATGCGTCTTTCATTTATATAGAGTGTGATATGGCCAATCTTTGTCGAACATATCGTGGGGTTTCAGCGTAAGTTAGAGGTGTGGGATTCTCGAAATGAAGAGACATTTTAGAATTCTTACTAGGACTTTTATTAAGAGTTTAACTTAAATTACTTATATATCGAACAAACTTATATTAATTGAGAATAAACCAAAACACGTAGCCGTAGTTAACACAGATCGCGCAATTGGATCACTTATCTAAATAATTATATTATCCGCCTACTCTCAATCCTAATAATATTTCGAATTCGGAAAATAATCTTCCTACCTTGAATTCCAAGCAACGGTCCAATAAATTTTAGATATTCAGCTATGCTCGAGTGCAATAGTATGCACCTTGTATTAATGGCGAGATTTCCGTGATTCTTGTTTAGGCCGTCAAATTACACTTCTACCTTTTACAAACTGAACTTTCTCTAAATTGCCATCGCGCTTACTAAAACTTCTGTCCTTTTAAAGGTTATCTTATTTGCATCTATCCTTCGTTTCACTTCTTGGATTTGGGTTGGAAAAGATTTGCCATTAATCTTGGCCGTCAAAGAACACAGAGGTTCTGTTAGAGAAAGGACGCGTGAGCCGTCACAAGAGTTTAAAGAAATGTGCTTAATGTTCTCGTTTTTACATGCCACAGTCAAAGATCACCTTCTAAATGAATTTTTTAAATGTACGAAACGAAATTTAATTATTTTTTATTTTACCATATGACAGATAATTTCTGGCAATGAGCAATAAAAAACACAGTTTGAGTTATCAGTTCCCGAATTCTTCTTCACATCGAAATTATGATAATTAATATTCATGGCCTGGCAGCTTTGGGGTAGCATGTCTCGTAAGTCCAAGGTAACGGGTTTGATCCCAGCTAGAGTCTACAGATTTTCTGGATGTGATAATTGTATAGGCAAGCATATCATATGATTATAGGGGATGTAAAAGATACCTTGAGTATCAATTTTGGCTCCGGCACTCACTGAAAAATAAAATCATGGCAAAGTATTTAGCATCCGACGTGAACTTGAATTGAATAAATTCAAGCATCAAAAATTTGGTGGCAAAAGCCGCCACTAGATGGTGCCACCAACGAAACGGCTCTCACACTTGCGGACTTGTCGTGCTTGCAAAGGCTACGCTGCCAAAATGTAGCCCATTTGAAAGAAAAAAAAAGATTTTCATGAGGTCACAGATTTCCAATGTGAGTCTTTTTAAAAGCAATACCCAAAAGTTATTAAGGTATCCGAATACGTTCGGAACCGTGATTTTGCAAAAGCATATAAGAGGATAATATTTATGATATTTAGTGTTACTTAGATTAGAAAATGTATATAAAATGTATATAAAGACTTCTGTTAACATATTCATTTACAGAGGAAGTGGAAGACTAGTTTCTTTTTCAAAATTGTCTTGATATAGTGTTTTCTAGGTTCTTCAAAGTGTGCCAAAAATATCGACTTGTTGCTCGTCGACGTCAAATTGAACTATTCGACAAGAGCGTCATTCTGATCAGTTGAATGGCTCGGCAATCTCGTTTGCCGTAGGATAGCCTAACAAAGGATTTTAGTAATATTTTGGCAGAGGAGTTGCATTTCTGTGTAATTTCTCCATTCTTTAAATTAACTGTCAAAATTTGAACAAATGAATTTCTTACATATGTGGGTGATTGCTTGGATTTCAACACTCTAGATTCTAATTATGTATACTTCAGTTAAGAAATCTAGAATCAAAAGATATTAAGATTTGAAAAAAATTGAATAATTTTCGTTAAATGTGTGTAATATGGTAAAAAATGACAGTGCCTTATAAAGGAGGAACAAATAAAGCTAAGAGTATGTGGACACTTATACAATTTTTTATTTCACAATCAATCCAAAGGGATTAATTGACTGTTTATTTCTTCACATATCATGAAGTCTGGAAGACGTCAATCATATAATGTACAATAATTGATCTTAGGGTCTCCAAGATGTCAGGAATTGTCTCCGATGTACTCCGAGAATCGTTAGTCAATTCTGTTTTGCTGCAAATGCTCCAGAATTTCCCTCCTTCTCAACGGTGCCGGAAATTCTTACTTAGAAGGAAAAGAAAAGTGTTCATTAAATACCATTTTATTTGTTAGTAAAGGGGTAATTTTGATCAACAGTCAAGTAACAAGGACAACACCTGAGATCACACCTGTCTTCAAACTACTATACCACGCCAACTTGATGGCTTTGAGCTTTGACATTTGAATGTGCATCAACCCCTCTATATAAGTGGTGTGTTTTTAAGATTACCAAGACTCAAACTTACCACTCGACAAAAATAACGTCATTCACAAGTTCAAAACCTTAACGTGTCCAGTTTTGTAAATAATTTTTATTTCTTCAAGTTTCAGAGTTTTATTTTGTATTTATGTATTGGATTTGTCACTTTATTTTAACTAGTTGAGAAAAAATTACTCGTATTGTATGAGTTATGACAGTGCTTCTCAAACTTTCAATATACGTGACCCACTATACAATCATCATTTTCATCACGGCCCCTTAGTACAATAAGAATGTATTCAATTCAATAATACTATACTTTGACACTTAAGCTACAATACGACTTTGACCTCTTATGTACCACTGACGTATATATACGTATTACTCAGCCAAAGCATTAATTTTCTGAACGTATATATACGTCTTTCCGAAGAACGATCTTTTCTGTGCAGTGCATCCATAAAATTATTCCGAAGGCTTTGGAATGCAATAAAAGGACCTTGAGAGTGTTTATGAAGAATTGACTTATTTTAGGGGATTTGCTTATGTATCCCTTTTCTTCCCTCTCCCCAATACATCATCAGAGTGCGTACATGGAAAATGGTAGCATTGAGGATTGAATCACGTTACTTTAAATCGACAGTTAAGGGATTAATTGTAAACCGCACAAATTATCAAGATAAGTATTAATATAACTAAGCCCATAGGGTCACTGATAATTATCAAACTTGTTCTTAACTCTTAGTATTATTAAATTAATAATAAAATATACATTGTAAAGTACTGATACATTTATAAGTGTATTATATCAGTGTAAATGTGTATTTTATATTTTATTATATCAGAAATTATTTTGTTTGTTTACTTTCAGTAAATTAATAATTTTTCAGATAATCTTTTGTTTTCGACTTTTCAATATGCTCACACACCCCTCGTAGATTTATCACGCTCCCCAAGGAGGGCGCGCCCCACAGTATGAGAAACGCTGATTTATAGCTTTAAAATTTGCAAAATGGGAAATTATCTTACGTTTTCTTAAAAATTTTTTAATTGATGAAATAAAAAGCAGAGGGCAGATTCATTTCCATAAAGTGATTGCGACCAGTGGCGTAACGTACACCCCCACATATCGGATGGGCCCAGGATGCTATGAGGATCAAAGCGTGATTGCGACGTATATCTGAGGACGATCCAGAAGAGTTATTTCAAGATGAAGAATTTTTATTTTTATATTTGATAAACCTAAAACCACAAAGAGGTGTTGTAAAAACATGTAAATTTCCAACACGAAAATTTTGGGCATTCTAAAAGTTTTCCTGGCATGAAAACATTTGAAAAGAACTATGAAAAATAAAACTGGTTCAATTGCAAAAATAATAGATGTACAAAAGTTTGATAAAACTTTGTTACATACAATTCAAGACATATCCTATATGCAGATTATACTATTTTTATCAGATTGTTATATGATCCAATTCATCGATTTAACTTTTTTTTTGTTTGCTAATAGTGTTAGAATCTAATTTTCACAGCAAATATGTATCCTGGTTCATCTAACTTGTATTTAATTAACTTGTATAATAATGAAACATCTTTCATGTGAATAACAGGAACTACAGCCGTAACAAAAATGCTGTAAAATTACGTCTTGCTCCAACTTGCACAAAAAAAATAAAAGTTGCCTGCTGAAAGTTAAAGCAAATATTGACAACCATGTTAAGATTTTGCACTCACTATTTAATAATTAAGATAAAGTATTTCTATAATCACATTGTATGTTAAATATTAATGATTTATTTTTTACTTTGACATAATTTATCTGTTAAATATTTATCAAGCGTTCAAAGCAAATTTATTAAACTTTTTTTTGTTTTCCATTGGTATAGCGTTATACATGTTTCTTTTTTTTTGTTTCATAACTGATTATATAGAATAAAGATCAAATGATGAATTGATATTTTTCTTTCTATCTTTTTGTTAGATTCTGAATATCAAAGCTTGCGTAACATATTCGCTCTATCATAAAACTCTTCTGTAAGCTCTAAGCTTAAATACAAAGAATAGATCCTGGTTATTTTATCTATTCATATTTAGGATCGATAGGCTTATATGATATAGATATTGAATTGAATCATCAAAGGGGTTTATGATATTGCCTTCGCAATGCAGATATTTGTATTTTGTGAGATTTTGATGGCGTTCTTTTCGATACTGGAAGGATCACTAAAGCAAAATTGCTCTTTTGCTGGAGTGTGATTTTGGAAGGTTATTTCTGTATTGGTTGTAGAAATCGATAAGGAAAAATAATGTTTATACAAATCGGCTTATGGTGCATCAATTTGAAAATTGCTTATTGTGAATAGGGCTTGTGATAGTATATTTGTAAACTCTTTTTTGAACAACCGAACATTCATTAACAGTTAATATGAAGAACCTTTATTCGACTTTCTTCTTTATATTGAAAAGTTTAAATTTGAAATTTCAGTATAACTTCTAGCATAATTTTTCTGCACTGTCTCCGAAAGGAATGAAAATATATATTGTTGACTGTATATGTTGGTTTATAAGACATGAAGAGACAATGGCGAATGACTTCTTCATTTTTCTTTAAGGTTTTGTACCATAAACGTATTAATGTTCAGAATGATAGTTACCATTATATACTGTAAAATATTTGTAATTGGTTTTATTATATAACTTTCAGACATCTTTTTAAACATTTAATAAACCATAAATGATATTACTTAGGGTCATTCATATCAATTCCGATAAAAAAAAACTTCATTATCATGTCAATTATACTTTATTTAACTCATCTACTATAAAATTATTAATCTGACATAAGTTATGAGATTCTTATGTGTGCTAATTGTGTCATGTAGGTGTTATGTGTTAATGAAATAATAATAATGCTTTATTCAAATAAAATTGCTAGAAAAACTATATGTAATATTTTAGAGTAATAAAATAATAAATCTAGGGCTTATTAAAATAATATTTTCAGGAGACATAAGAAAATATACCTTTGGGCATGGACATGTAAGAAGTACAGAATAAACTTTTTTGAGGCATCTGACTACGTTCAGAGCCATGATTTCAAAAAAGCGTATAAATTGATAATTTTTATGATATTTAGTGTCACTTGGGTTAGAATACTTATATAAAATTGTTTTAAGAAAATTATTACAGTAAACAATTATTTCAATGCAATATTTTGTCAAAAAATTAACTCTGATTTACCAATTTTTAAAACAATCTCTTTTTATGAAAAATGCTTCTATAATAGTAATGTATTACTTATTTAAAGCTAAGAATTCTCTAGAACACATGAACTAGGAGTTTTAAAAAAATCGCAGTATTTTCATAATTACTACCAATTTAAATAATTATCGGTGTTGTTTTCTTAAAAATTTCTCCACTATGATGTATTAAAATATGAATAAATCCACTTGAAATTATATAATTCAAAAATCCTAGTTCAGACTCTGTACAGAGGTCTGAGGTATTGTAGGCAAAATATTATTATTCTGAAAATATTATTATTTCCCATAAAAGAAGAATGTTTTGAAAATAGGTGATTCTATGTTCATTTTTTGCCAAAATATTACATTGTAATAATTTTTTGTAATAATATTCTTAAAACAGTTTTGTACATGTATTCTAATCTAAGTGACACTAAATATAATAAAAAATATCCATTTATACGCTTTTTCAAAATAACAGTTCCGAAAGTAGTCGGGTACATTAAAATGACCTAAATAGTGCATTAGAAAATTATTATTATGAATTCAAAATTATTCAAAATGAAAAATAATTGAGTCAAATATATATGTGTACTTTAAGTAAGGTATATATACAGGGTGCGGCAAAAAAACTTGGACAAATTTCCTGCTTACTAGAATAGTTAACGAATTGCCTTTTAATAGGTGTTTTCATGTTTCTTTATCTACCACTTTAATAATAACATATTTTTAAATTTGTTTCTTAGTTTGTACTTTGATTTATGTGTTTTTGATAATGTCGAGCAAAAGGTCTGCTTTTTAGAGTTGGTTCGGCAAGGGAAACGACTGTGTGAAATCGTTCATTTGCTTAATGTTCCTCGGCAAACAGTGTCTGATGCTATCTGCCGTTTCAAAGAGCTTGACAATGATGATAGACATACAGGAAGTGGGAGAAAACGCACTGTAAACTCTTCAAGGAATCGTAAGGTTCTCGAAAAGAGAGTCTACAGAAATACGAAGATTTCTATGAAAGAGATTGCTCGCGACATAAGAATAAGTGACAGATTGATGAGGCGAAGGGGAAAAACGGAATTTGAACTGAAGCATTACAAGTTGCGATAAGTTCAGCTTCTCACTGAAAAAACAAACTCGAAAGTCTCCGAAGAAGCTAAAAACTTTTGATACGGGACGCAAGTCAGCGCTGGTACAGTTTCCTTTTCACTAATGAGAAGCTCTTTACGGTTCAACAAGTTCATAGCAACCAAAACGATAGAATCTGGTCTGTGGACGCTCCAAGCACCTCAGCAATTGTTGAATATCGCCAATATCCAAAGTGGGTCATGGTCTGAAGCGGAATTTGCGCAAGTGGCGAAACACCTTTTGTTTTTGTGGAAGAGGGCGATAAAATCAATCAAAAAGTGTACCAGAAGGACATTCTTGAAGCTGTTGTACTTCCTTGGGCCCAAAAGCACTTCGGAAATGCAAATTGGACGTTTCAACAAGACTCTGCACCAGCTCACAAGGCTAAAAAGACACAAGAGTGGTACAAGGCGAATTTTCCAGACCTATCATCAGAAGAATGACCTCCCTTATTGCCGGATCGCAATCCCATTCTTTAAAGCGTATGGTCCATTTTGGAGTTCAGGGCCTGTAAACTAAACCACTCAAAACTTTGGACTCTCAAAAGCAATAGCTTCTGCGGGAATGGGATAGATTAAAGGTAAAAGACTTGAGGCCCATTGTTGAATATTTCTGTAAGCGTTTGCGTCTCTGCATTGTCGCAAACGGCTGTCATTTTGAAACAAATTTAATTTATTTATTAGTACAAGTGTATTCTTATTATTATTTGCTATATTTTGTTAATTTTTTCATTTTTTAAAAAGTATATACAAATTGTTTGCCCGGGGTTTTTGCCGCACCCTGTAAATCATTACACATTTTTAGAAAAGCACGATGATTGTGTGAACTGTCTCTTAAATACATAATTTAGTTTTACATCGTCTTTCTCTCTCTATATATATAGAGAGAGAGATGGAGAGAGAGAGAGTATATGTATATATATACATACACCACACGATAAATAGAATTCTAAGGAAGATGCACAATAATACAGGATGCGTAATAGTGAAGATTCGTTTAAATGCTATAATTAGAGATAGTGTTGTTTACAAAATATTGTATGCTGCGTCAAATATTATTCTAAACTAAGTACAAAAAGATAAATATCTATATATTTACCTGTACATAGCTGCAGAATTCATGCAAGGAATGCAACTCATGCATTCCTAAGATACTTGTGCGATGGAACTGTCAACACGAAAAATTAATGATTCCAAAGAAACAAAAAATAATTAGTTTCGTATGTAGGTAAGAATTCTCTTTTATACTATCAGTGTTATATTTTTACTAAGTTGATAAACACGAATACGAAGACACACTATCTGGCTCATTTGATTGCAATATCTTCTGGTATAGTTTCAGAGAATACAATAATTAAATATATATACATTTATTTCAGTGTAAAAATAAAGTCTTTTCAGTGTAAAAATAAAGTCTTTCCTTTTAAATTAAAGTTTATTTTATAATATTTCCCAAAATATAAATTTCTTAGAGAACTCCATTTGGACAGAATTGTTTAAAAATTATTATAACCGTCACTCTTTAGATTGGTTTAATTTAATGATTTTCCATCGTGTATCTTCAAAAAAAATTCCATTGTCCATTTTTTAATCTGAACTATTTCGTTATTTTCCAAAACTGATATTTAAAAATAGTCTTATCAATTGAAGAGATACACAAATTCGTGTATATGAAGAATGTAAATTATAAAATTAGAAATTTTTGGGGTTTTTTTGTCAGCTTCTAAAAAATTGGAAAATAATAACAATAATTTTTTAGATTTCTTTTCATAAAAATACCCACAATGAAAGATGGAAGAAGGAAGTTTATTTGTTTTTACAATCTCATCTTGTTAAAATAATTTAACATTGCTTATTAGGTTTGAAAATGTAAGATAAAATTGCAATGAAATGCCTTCAATAAACTAAAATTTCTTTTATTATTTGACATTCACGAAAATTTAAGATGTTTGAATATTCAAGTACTGTATTTTATTTCAACTGAATAAAAACTTACTATTTACTAAAATCAAAAAAATAACAGTGGTTCTTAAGATCTTGTAAAAAGAATTTAAAAAAAAAGAATAAAACAGATAGAGCAAGAACATTTTCATTTTTGGAGCTCTTCAATCAAGGAAAAAGTCTTTTAATATACGACAAACATGTTTTGGATATCTTTTTGCATTATTATGACTTTCTGAAGGAAATGTTCTTTCTTGAGTTCCCATATACATATGAAACTACGTAAAAGTTTGCATAATGAATTTATTTATGTTCGATGATAACATTTTTTAGATGTTAGCCTAAAAGGGTCAAATGTAAAAACTCAGAAAGTTGATTTTTACAGATATTTATTTTTAGATTCTAACATTTATACGGATTTAGTTTTTCTTGCGTTTTTCGAGTAATACGTATGGTCAGCCATGGGACAAATGCGTGACACCAACCAGGTACTCATCCCATTGATAAATGTTGGCCTGAAATTATCTAGATATCGAATGGTACAACCATGATATTTCAACCATGTTCTGACATTAGAGTAATGTACCAATGCCGTGCTTCCTTAGAAAATAGTTATTTTAATGTGGTGGAAAAGGCACGTATGCTTTCTGGTAAGTGGACTGTGTGTGTGTGTGATCAACCCTATAGCACCTCTCTAGAATTTAATTAATGTCAAGACAGGTAGAAAATATTTTGTCAGTAAAGAAGGAAGTAAATACATGCGTGCGTAGGTATCTCAGTCCAGTAATTTTTTGACGGTCTCTAAAATTAATAGATACCCATAAAAACTTACGGTTGTAAAGACCGTCGGAATCATGTGAACCCACTACTAAATTAAATTACTTTATAGCCCCGTACAATAAGTACATGCAGTGATTGATAAGTAAGGTCTCCAATAGTATAAAATAAGTTTCCGACAAGGTAAAGTAATAACAGATGTATCAGAATGAAGGAAATGTATTACTCTTACATATCACATAAACGGATTTCTCAACATAGTAGCCACTAATAGCTACGCATTTGTTCAATCAGTCTATCCATTTCTGTATTCCGTCCATGAAGAAAGATTCTGGTATCCATTTGAGCACGGCTGCCTGAACTTTGGCATCCTGGATTCATCATTATGAGTCAGAAAACAAGAGATGCAATCCATGGAATATTGTCATCCTGGTTCTCCGAGTGTCAAGAAATTCTTAACTTTAATATCAGTAATAAAAGTCACTCTCACTATCTTTTGCGATGCAAATGGTGTGCTCTACACGGAATTTCTGACTAAAGGGTTGACGATGAATTCCGACAGATACTGAGCAACATTACGGTCGCTCAAACAACGCATCCGCAAAAACAGTCGGGGAAAGAAACGTCTTCCTTTTGTATCACGACAAATTAAGACCACATTGCAGTGCATAAACCCAGAACATCATGTGAAAACTGAAATTCACAGTGGCTCTACAGCCAACCATTTTATAGCCCGGATTTGGCACCGTCAGAATTTTGGTTGTTTCTAAAATTGAAAGAGACGTTGAAAGGTCAACGTTGTTCAACGGATGTCGAAGTTCAGGCAGCCCCTGCGCAAATGGACACGCAGCCAACCAGAATCTTTCTTCATGGACGGATTGAAGAAAGGGATAGAACGATTGAACAAATGTGTAGCTGTTAGTTTAGACTATGTTGAGAAATGGGTTTATAGAATATGTAAGAGTAACAAATTTCCTTCATTATGATACCTCTGTTATTATTCAGGTTGTCGGAAACTTATTTTATGCTATTGGAAGCCTTACTTATCGATCACCCTTCACATTAGTGATAAAGTTTGCTTTTATAAAGTAAACCTATCTTTTTGATCCAATATTTTAGCAGAGACACTTACTGTGTTATTACCGAGTATACTCGTCATCGCTCGATTTCTGTGACGCACATAGTTGCACGCTCTCAAGCGTGTACTCCACAGTTAATCGACGTTGGTGTGGTATTTAGGAGAGGGAGGTGCCAACTCAGGTGTCGTCCACGTCACTTGACCATGGTTCAAAATTACGTGGTCCGTCGCCAAAAGCCCTCGTGTAGCTAAACAATGCGACGTTAATAATCAATCAATCAACCACAGTTAATCGGTCTAAGTGTATTTCCTTAAACTGTTCCTAAATTAATTTTGAAAAAAATAAATAAAACTTCAAAGAACGGTAAATTTTAAATTAATTTTATTTTATTAACGATAATTCCTGTAACTCTTCGAAATTAATAATTCAAAGAAATACGTCTGTCAAAGTATTCATTGCTCATGAGTTCTTGTAAGTTATTCAATAGTTTTGTAAAATTCAAAATTGGAGGTGTATTCTTCCTTTCTACGAATGTATAATTTAATATTTCACATTTTACTTTCACATTGACGTTTCTAGCGACAAATACGCATTCCAAAGAATGGAAAAATGGATTGTAATTTTCTGCTTTAGGCAAAACGAGTGGACGTTTAAATACACTTTTTATGAAATTCTAGACACTAATTCATATTTGATTCTTGTCACTATTGGTTCTGGGATTTAAACTCAATGCTTTATTTTTAGGTGTCTGAAGTTCTATTTCTTTTACAAATTGCGCGAGCTCTTAAGTTTTTATAATTCTACTTGAATTTCTTCTTTTCTAAGTTCAGTCTCAGGTTGGGTTACCTTCGCTAATTATACTATTGATTAAAGATTTCTCGAATTCTACATCAGGTTTATACGCGTTTCATTTTCTTCATTTCTTCTTTTCATTTATATATAATTAAAGTATCTTGGCTCTCTATAGAACTATCTAATACCTCAACGACGGGGGCTGAAACCTCTTTTATAGAATTTCGATACATTTTAAAAGTAATTCAAAAGCCTCGTTTTCATTGTATTCGATATCTATTTCTCCAGTAGCACAAGTGTTGTATTCTGTATTTTCAAAGTAATGAAACTGAATTTTTCGAAATACTGTTTATTTCCCTACAGACTTAAATTTTTTTCTGAAAGGTATCTTTGAAAAATTGATCAAATCGGCCACGAAAATTTACTAAACACTGTCTGTTACGACAGCGTTGCAATAAAGCCTGGTGATCAAATCTAGGTCAAGGCTATATAAACTTGTAACATGGGTTAAGACTCTAGTCAGAGAAGTTAAAAGGTAAAATATTTACTTAAATGCAAAAATTTTATAAAAACATTCTAATTTTTTTTATTTAAAAGTTAATGCCTTGGGGTTGTTTTTTTTTGTTTTTTTTTTTATAATCCTGCTCTTATAGTAATTGGATAACAGAAGTGTGTGTGTGTGTTCATGCATACCTATATGACCGTATTTCTTTCATTAGAATAAATGAATATATATTCCAAATATTTACACAGCTACGGTTAAAAACATTATTTGCAATTCGCAGGTCCATAAGGCTCTACACTAGCATAATGACTCCCAAATATTTTGCATATTTATATTTGTTAGCACTGTTTTTTGCAAAACTTTGCTCATAGCTCTTTTTTCTGATTAGGCATATTTCTCGTTGTATTCAACGAAGAGATGCTTACTTAAGTCCACAAGCTCATCAAAGAAAAAAAAATAGTTTTAAACGGGTTTTTTTTTTTTTTTTTTTTTTTTTTTCTATATGCATTTTACTTGCTTTGATGTGTATGTATTGGTAAATTATTTAAGAGAAGAATGCCTAAATGAAAAGTACTATTAGGATTAGTTTGAAGGCATTTTTATTTAAAATAATTATTTTCTTCACAGTAAATATTTTAATAGCTATAAAAATTTAACTTAAATGATATAATGAAGATTATGTAATTTAATTTAAAAAAAATTATTTTTGTTTTCCACTTACATTATGAAGATAAAATGATTTTGAAACTTACTTAAGATACAGGGTTTAAATTCATTTAAAGGAAATCAAGTAATCCTAGAAGGTAATCATAAAAAAGTAATCATAAAATATCAAATTAAGGAATTCAAATTACTTATTATTATTAAAATATGCCTAAATATTACACATAGAAATTATATTTTCCTTTTTATTTTCTAAAAGAATTTTTTTTTAGTTTTCTTCGGTACCAGTAATTTTTATTGTGAAATAAAAGTTATTTATTAAATTAAAATAAGTATTAAAAGCAATCAAATTTATTATCAAAATGTTAAGCTAGTAGATGGAATTAAACTCTATTTCAGTTTTAACTCCAAAACTTACAGTTCCCATATTTAAATCAGTTCATATCCAACACAAAATTCTCAGTTTTTTCCATTTGATGAAAGCATTTAAAAGTTTAAACTTTATGGTATATTTGCTATTTTATGGAATACATAATTTTTGGGGCCAGTTTTTTATTCTAAAAATCATGACCATTCTAAAACTAAAATTATAGAGTAGTAAATTGATTTTCTATATTTTTGTTAACGATTGTTTTCATTAGTCTATGTGACTGGATTATTATTAATATTATTATTATTTTGCTTAACATATTTACGTTTATTAACAAAAGATGTTTATCGAAAGAACAAATTTGTTTTTATTAATAAGTGGATGCATATTAAAAGTTGTTGTTATCCAATATTATGATACTGATAAATGACTTAAGGTATCCGACTACGTTCGGAACCGTGATTTTAAAAAAAAGCAAAAATGGATAATTTTCATGATACTTAGTGTCACTCAGATTAGAATACATGCATAAAATTGTTTTAAGGACATTTTGACAAAAACAATATTTTAATACAATATTTTGGCAAAAAATTAGCTTAGAGTGACCTTTTTTCAACATGTACTTCTTTTGTGAAAAATGCTTTTATTATAATAACATTTGTTCCTGTATATAGCTCATACCTCTCTACAGAGGCTCAACTAGAATTTTTGAAAAATTTACATTATTTTCAAAGTTACCACCAATTGAAAAAATTATTGGCGTTTTTTTCTTGAAATTGCTCCCCTCTGTTGTCCTAAAATATGGATAAACCCACTTCTAAATTATATATTTCAAAAATTATAGTTTATCCTCTGTACAGAGATCTGAGCTATACACAGGCAAAATATTATTATAATAAAAGCATTTTTCACAAAAGGAGAACATTTCGAAAAAAATATTATTCTAAGTTAATTTTTTGCCAAAATATCGTGTTTAAATAACTTTTTTTTGTCAAAATGTCCTTAAAACAACTTTATACATGTATTCTAATCCAAAAATGACACTAAATATCAAGAAAAGTATCCATTTATGCACTTTTGCAAAATCACGGTTCAGAACGTAGTCTGATACCTTAATATTTATCAATATCTTAACATTGAATAAAAAACAATCAAGTCGGTATTAAAACCAAAGAAATATTAATCCTTAAAACTAGACGGTACATACGCTGAACCAATATTTTTTCTCACTTATTTCTTCTGAGGTACGATTGCTGTACCAAACTATTCAGAGATAATTCATCGCAGAAAAATAGCGGATGATGTAAAATGGCACTAGATACTGGTATTGTGTGTGGATGTCATTCAATAATTCATTAAAGTAGGTATTTTTCGAGGATTTATGAAAACATGTTATAAACTTCAATAAATAAATAATCTTATATAATAATCTTAATCAAATTGAAGTATAAAGTAAGTTGTTATACAGAAAATAAGATATATTCGGGAGAAAATCTTGGAAAGGCACACCTAGTATTAACGAAGCCAAGATCAAGATTTAAAATTATCTGTGAAAAAAACCACAGCCCCCGGTAACGTTAAAGAGCTCAGTTTTAATTATCACAGCCATTTTTTTAAAACTGGTACCCTATCATTCGCAACAGAGTCTCCCAGTTGTATCCAAATCATTTGGTACAACGGTTGTATATCAGCTGAATTAGGGACTAAAGCACTAGTAAGAAAACTAGGGATAGCACGACATAACAATATGTTTTCTTTTTTCATTTAGAAATACATTAGATTCCGTTATTTAAGAATAATATTTTACTAAAAAAATAAAGAAAATTAGAAGAATATTCACTGCAACCCAAATTTTCAAATAGCTTTTATTTTAATATTTTATTTTGCTTAATATTAAAGAATTTATGAGGTTAAGCAAAATGTTTTGAAACTGTCTTATTACAAATTCACATGTTACGGCTAATTTTTTTTAAAAATAAAATAAAACTAACATTTAAAACAACAAGTTAATAGCTAAATAAAGTAGTTAGTATAGAATTTATTACGATGAACGTAATTTCACTCAAGTTGTTCCAGCATTACATATTGAATTTGAAACACATAAGAACCTTTAACTATTTTTTTAAAAAAATTCACCACTCATTGCTTAAGATTGAAGAAACTTGTAAGAAAAATAATTCTTACTTCAATGTGTCAATGTTAATATATTTTGTTACAATGGTAAGGATGATCCTAACTTTTATAGGATTAAAAGAACCATTTCGAAAACTAAGAAATTAGGAAAGAAAACAACTTATCTCTTTCACTAAAAGATATTTTTCTTTCTTGTTTATCATCTGGATGATATCTTTTTCATAAGATTAGATCAAAATTTCGGAGTACTTTTCCACATTGTCCACTTATTTCGTCTCATTCTTATCACAACTAGTTTTAAATGTTACTTAAATTTCTTACTTTAGCAACAGTTGTGTTTATGTAAAATTTATTTTTTTACACGAACACATGTACACAATATACTTTTATACAGTGCTCGTATATCGATCTATATATAAAAATGACAGTCAATACATTAACCCAGTGCTTCTCAAACTTTCAATACTCGCGACCCAATATTCAGTCATCATTTTCATCGCACCCCCCTCCATACAATAGCATTGTATTGAATTTAATAATACTATACTCTTACAATAAAGCTATAATACGACTTTAACCTCGTATGTGCCACCGACGTATCTAAACATCTCGCTCTGCCAAAGCATTAATCTTCTGGACGTATATATACGTCTTACTGAAGTACAATCTTTACAGTGCACTGCTATCCATAAAATTATTCCTAAGGCTCTGGAATACAATAAAAGGACCTTGACAGTCTTTGCAAAGGATTTACTTTTTTCAGAGAATTTTGCTTATTTATTCTTTTTCTCCTCCCCCTCCCTCCAAAAAAACCCATCAAAATACGCGCGTCTACGTGGAAATCCGTGGCATTGGGGACCAAACCACGTAACTTTTAATCGGAAGTTAAGGAATTAATTATAAATAGTACAAATCATCAAGATAAACGTTAATACCAGCCCATGGGGCACTGGTAATTTTCAAACTTGTTCTTAACTTAGTAATATTAAATTAATAATAAAATACATTGTACACAGTACAGATACTTTTATAAGTGTATTATATCAGTGTAAATGTGTATTTTTATTTTATTATGTCGGAAAGTATTTTGTTTGCTTACTTTCAGTAAATTAATAATGTTCTGAAGAATCTTTAGATTTCAACTTTTCAATGTGCTCGCGCCCCCCTTGAAGAGTTATCACGCCCCTCAAGGGGGGCAGTTTGAGAAACGCTGTATTAACCACCATGAATCTTGCTAACTGTAAAAGCTACTCCATAGATCTCGTTTGCTGCTCTTATTGGACTTTCTCGTCAGCTATTTCATATTTGGTTAATGCTTGTATCTGAGAATGAGTTTCTTTTATTTGGAAATTTAACAATTATTTTTCTACAGTTGGTTGGTGCAGCAAAATATCTACAACACCAGAACATTTTAATATAATCAATTTGAGAAAAAAATAATGAATACTAAAGATTAAAATAAAAAAACTGAAGTATATTGGGGAAAATCAAGAGATTGATGTTGTAGAATTTATAAGCATTGATGACTGATGAATGCTCCTTAAAATTGGACATAGCTCAGCGTCTCTCAAACTGTGGGGCGCGCTCTCCTAGGGGGGGGGCGTGATAACTCTACCCGGGAGGCACGAGCATATTGAAATGTCGAAAACAAAAGATCATTTAAAAAATTACTACTTTACGGAAAGTAAACAAACAAAATTCATTCTGACGTAACACAATTTAAAATACACATTTGCACTGATATAAAACACTTGTAAATGTATCAGTACTGCACAATGCCTTTCATAATTAATTCAGCAACTAGGTTTACATACAAGTTACATAGAATAATTATATATAGTATTGTATTGTATAATTATACATAATTATACAATACAAGTTTAAAAGTTACCAGGGACTCCATGGGCTTGTCATATATAAAATAATATACCAAAATGTACACTTATCTTGATAATTTGTACGGTGTAAAACTATTTCCTTTACTGTCGATTAAATGTTACGTGATTCACCCCTCAATGTTTCTAATGCCCCTGTTTTCCACGTAGGCGCACGTATGTAATATATTGGAGGGGAGGGGGGATGAAAAGGAATAAATAAGTAAAATCTTCTCTGAAATACATAAATCCTTCGCAAACCCTGTCAAAACCTTTTATTGCATTCCAAAGACTTCTAAGTAATGTGTTGTATAGCCGTGCACATATAGAAGATCGTACCTCGGAAAGGCGATTATATATTTCCGAGGCAATTGACGCTTTCGCTGAGTGAGACGTTTATATACGCAGGGTGCACTTAGTGAGTTTAAAGTTGTACTATAGCTTAAGCATCAAATTATAGTATTATTGAATTATTGTATGAGGAGGGGCGCAATGAAAACTATAGTTGAATATTGATCGCAAATATAGAAAATTTGAGAAGTACTGCATAAATCTGGTGCAAATAGGGTACTACAATAGACTTTTAGCATTTAACTTCTTAATTTAAGTCATGCTAATTTGATAAGAATGATATTTAATCTGTACCAATTTCTAAAATCTTTCTCTCCATTCCAAATGTAAAAATTCCCCACTATTTACTGTCACCAGATTATGTACCAACTCCAATATTACCAACAATTATCTTCAGATGATTGGATCCCTGTTCTACGATATTCGAATCTAGTAGATCACTAATCTATCAACTAATCTGCCGTCCCACTAAAACTTTGTGTGCAGGGTGCATATATATGTCAAATCATGTTAAGATGGGATATGGTTTAACAAGATGCTGACAACTGGGCAAGCAAACATTCATCTGTGTATTCCAGTTCGTGAGATGATTTTACCACGTTCGAATAATATTTGCGTGTGGTTCTCTATACAGCATCTATCCCAAGAGAGCTTATGCCTGATAGCATGTGTTATAGAGATCTTCAGATGTTATTGCACAAATATCCATTTCTTGAGGAACTCCAGATGAATTCTTATATTATTGATTTTAAAGCTTTTTGCTATACTTTTTTTAATTACTGTATTTTAACACCCGCTCTAATTTTTTATTCGCGTAAGTTTACAAAAGCGAGCCATTGAAATTAATGGATTTATACCAGAAGCACAAAAACGAAAAAAAAAAAGATAACATGTTTTAAATAATATTATTAATGATACTATTCAACTTAATATAAAAGCATGTTATCGTGTTTGCTGAAAAAAAAGACTTGTTTTTTAATCAGTTATTTATTACTATCAGTACTTATTTGTTACAATATACGGCACCTAAAAATTAGTGCACACTCTTCCAGCATTATATAAAAAATTATATATTTACTCTAGTTATAGCTATGATTTTGAATATATGTATACTATAGATATTAATGGTACAGTTAAAATTGGCTCATAAAATTATAGTAATTATGACTTAATGTTACAAAATTCCTCAAATTTAAAATTCTCATTAAAGGAAAATTACATTAATTTTAATGATATAATTTGTATAAACAAATTAAATGCTTGCTACATAGTGAACCTTCTTGTGATAAATTGGTGAATTTATATTTACAGTTTTTTTTAAAAATAATTATGTTATTGGTAAAGATTTTAATATATTTAGATATACGGAATAGACATATTTAATAGTTTTTTATGTAAAAAAAGGAATGGATGAGCTTCTGATAGTTTTTTTATTCTATTTTAATCTCACAAAAATAAGCAGCAAACTACTTCAAACGGATTATCTTGATGTAACTTTGTGTATAAAAAAAATATGATTTTAATGTTAACATTATGAAGGCACATAATAGAAATTCTTTAGTGTAGATTTATTTTTATAGAAATGTTAATGTTAATCATTTATAACATAATAATATTTTAATTAATAAAAAATAAACATAATTTTTAATGTTAAAAATCTATTAGTTCTTATTTAGATGACGACTATCAAACCTGTAGCAAGTTATGACAACTGAGAACTTTTTCTTTAAATAGATAATCTTTATTTTTATATAAAAACTACTCACTTTAAAATACTATTTATTTATTATTATTTTTTTGACATTAAGAAACATTAAGATTCTCTAAAATGCGATTTTTAAAGAAAATATGCATTGTTTTTTTTTTAATTAAAATATTTATTATTTTCTTTTACCCAAATTTTTAAAGACTTTTCTGTTTCATTGTTAAAAAAATCAGACCATATTAGTGAGTAAATAAGAATTTATATTATGTATCATTCTTTGATCTAATACATAAATTTAAAGAGCATCTTTATAATAAAGTTCTAATCTTGCAAAAATAATATATTTTTCGATTTACAAATAAAAGTATTTTTCTGTAAATATAATAAAAAAAAATTCATATTTAATAAACACAAAAAAGAAAGAAAATATGAATTTTTTTCCCAAAAGCAAACAAAAATAAAATTTATATGTTAAAACAACATATTTAATGTTAAAAATATTTCACGTTTTTATACATTACAACTTTCATACGCATTTAAAAAAATAATCGAAGCGTTTAATAGAATAATATTCTTTCTAAATAAACTTTACTTAATTAAATATGTTTCATTAGAGTCAATTAAATAATTCTTGCAATAACAAAAGTTAAATTTACACATGTAATATACTCAAGAACAAGAAATGCAAACCCTTTTTTTCTGTCCTAAAAAAGTATTTCTTACGGAATACCTAACATACTCGTCTCCCCGTCTAAAATAATATCCATTCTTGAATGTTTTTCAAGAGGATAATCTTATCTACCCATGCCTTACTCAAACATCCCTTTAAACAAATGCTTTCAAACATGAAAACTTTTCCTGTCACAGTGCCACGTTTGTATGAACATTCTATACTGAATTCTTTCACCTGTTCCTTTTCCGTGGAGAATTCTCATCTGGCCAAAAATTGATCTTCCGCGATTTCCTTTCCCTATATGTTAACTTCCACCTGTCAAATAAAAAAAAAAATTCTATGTTCTTCATATGCCAACTCATTCAAAGAGCTACTTTTGTTACATAATTTTTAAGAAATCAATTGTAGTTTTTTTCACCAGGGGGCCGAACACACAAAGCATTGATACTGAACTACATAAACGTAAGGAATTCAAAAGAAACTATTCGAGTATGAGGTTCATTAACTGAAAAGGAGTTTTGTTTTTAAGTAATTAATATCTGGGCTTTAGATCTTACTTGTTTTGTCTTATAATTGCATCTTGGGGGGATTCAGTCACGGAAGTTTTCTAAATAACACAATACAATGTAATAATTTTTACTAATACAATTTTAAAAAAATGAATTGAAACTTAGCGATGAATTTCTAATAAAAATTTCACATACATGTTAACTTAAGTGCTTACAAAGAAAGTTTTACAAGGGTCGATTATAAGCGATCAATTTACAGATTGGTTGTGTACATTTATTTAATATAATTTTTACCCAAGCATTTTTATGGATGAATAGAAAAGTAACATGTTTCAGAAACAAGTGTGTATACAAATGTTTATTTATCCTCACCAATATTTTTTATTTAACAGTATATGTTTCGTAACAGCACCGTTTTCAGTGACTCGGCTCCTTTTCCTTCTCCTTACGATTATTTCACTTTCACTATAAATATACTGACTAATCTGCATATCATGGTTTCTTCTTGAGAGGGATAGCTGTGAAATAACTCCATCGCTGGTTCCAAAGATTTCCCAAGAAGATTAACAGAAATTCACGCAAAGCCCCGTCACAATTTTTGTTAGGGATTAAAAAAAACTATTAAAACTCAATCACATAAAAATAAGTTAGTATTTTCATTTTATAATGCTGCTTCGTTACTTTGTTTAATTTTATTCTATTAATTACAATCTGCATTTCAAGGGTAATTTAAAACTCGGAAAAGGTTGAAAGGGCATGTTTATAAATAGTTATGTGTTTTTCCATGAATCCCCCCTTTTTCAAATGCATTCGTATTCCTATAATAATAAATGGAAAGTGGTCGTTTACCTTTCCGTTCTTTTATTTTTCTCTTTCTATTTGAGTCTCACAACACAATAATGATGTTGGAAACGTACATTTTTAGGGCAACAGGATTCAGTTTAGTAAATATGCATTCCAATAAGAACACGAAACCTTGTGGAAAAAACATTTCTTGGATTCTGTTGAATTCCTTAGTGAGTAATGATTTCATTCGGTAACCTTAGGCAGTCACGAAAAACAACCCAATGAAAAGAAATAATATATTTTTGGAAAACCGTTCTTGTACACTTGGGACTCGACGTCTCGTTCAGAATATTTATATTTTAAATTTTGAAGGTTTACTGTATGCATCCTTGTAGTAAATGATTTATGAATGAATTATCAAAAGTAGAATTTCTTTCAGAAAATATTGAAAATATCAAATTTGAAAGTGATTAAAATATAAAAAAATTTAGTATACTAAATAATTTTTACTAGACTTATCAAGTATAGTAGTAAAGTTTGAGGAGTAATATTATAAATTATAAAATTTTCCTACACATTACTGTTTTTAGTGCTGAGATTTCATTGCGAAATAGTTCTTTTAATAAAAAACAAGTAATAATAAAAATTTTTATGAAAATCTAAAATCTAAATAATATTATTAGCCCACAGTCAAGAGATATTTGGATTTGAAATAATGATTGCTTGTAAAATTGATTATTAATTAATTATGAATTTTGCAAGTATATACATTATATTTAATTATTACTTAAGTAAAAAATAAGAAATATTAATTTTTTACGAAGTATCTAAGTGGTTAAGAGATATTAAACTTATTAAAAGCATAAACACATTGCAGGTATTAAATACAATACTATTTAAAATGCTTCATGCAATCTATTAGATACATATAATTTAATTATTCAAGTAATTAATATTTTTTTAAAACACAGATTTTGCATAATACATACAACTGTTAATATTACAAATTTTCATTTTAAGTTAGAAATTATATATAGCTGTTTATGCGTCTTTTCATTCTTCCCAAGAGGTAGCTACCTCCGTATTAATGATACTGAGTCCCCCCAAGCTACAGGGGCTCCAACATGTGTAACTACCGTACCACTAACAGGGCTTTTTCGTATCTAAAAAAGGGCACCGAAGGAGTTTTGATACTGGGCCCCACTGAGAACTAACTATGCCAGGGATTCTTTCTACATTTTTGAATTGGCAACGCGGTAGGCTTAACAATAAACAGAGAATTTTCATTAATGCAAAATAAAGAGCAATCAAAAAAGTACTTATGCCTTATTTTATATAATTAATTAATTTATTTGTTTCCTAAAAGTATGCAAATCGCACTTCTTTTAGTATTATTTTACATATTTCGGGTTATAAAATTAAGACAAATCTTTCAATAACTATACTGAAAAATTCATGAATATTTTCTTATAAAATAAGATGGAAATTTAAACTATCATTCATTCAAATTTCATTTCCACAAATAAATAACAATGTTTGCGATAAATTTTATCGTTATTTATGCATATACTTTAGGACTTCCAATGACTGTAATCAATACACAATATAAAGCATAAATAGCGACACACTAAGAAGAAATTTATCAAATGGTATATTAATGGTCGATAGGAAATACGCGTTATCCAAGTATTACAAGTTCTTACTGTTCTTTTATTTATTTCTAGAAACACAGCTACCAGAGCAAAATCAAGGCGGGGGTGGGGATAAGACAATAGTGCACTGACCATGATGCATGTATTATACGTTGGTCACTGATTCATCGATTTGACGAATATTCTGTAGCAGGATTGCTCACTGTACACATTCCAATTGAGGTTATATTGCCGTGATCCCATCATGGACGAAGACGCTTAATCGTCATAATTCATACGTAATCTATTCGAAAGAGTTCTGTCCATTGCACACATCTAGGTTCTAGAAGTACGTAGATAAACAAAAGAAAGACCTAACATATGCGACTGAAATCGTCTTGGTGAAACGAGAACACACCATGTGTTCGTGAAATGAATGGGAGAACTGAAGGACACGAATGTTTCATAGAGTTTCAAGAATCTCGTGGGTGAAAACCAAGGGGTTTGAAATGATTCTGACTTCTTTAGTTAAGGATAAGTTATAGTTTAAGGATAAACGTTCTGGCATTATTATAAAACTCGACAAATTTATTAAATCTAAAATCTTAAAATACTAATATCTTAACGGTTACTTCTCAATAGTAGTGAAATAACTCTGAATCATAGCCAATAACAGTAACGGGTATCTGTGCCTGAAAACTTGAATTTAAGTCAAGCTGGTTTCAAACCTAACTGGAGTCCGAAAGGAAGTCCCACGGATCTACACAAGTATTAATACAACTCCAATAACAAATGATCAAACTCAATCTTTAAATTTGCAGCCAATTATTATTTCAACACTTTCTTTGATTCCACTTTAGATTACTTTCAAAACACACAGAAAGCCTTGTATCACGGTTCCTTCGTAAAGTAAACCAGTAAAATAATCCATAAAATAGAATTCCCAAAAGGTTAGTTGAAAACTTGTTGACGAAACCCAACTACAATATAAATATATTAAATCAAATGACACTTCATATGATTTGTTTTTCTGGCTGGGTAGCAAAGGAAAGTTAGTCTATCCCACCATTGACCTTTATGTCTTCATACACGTATCCGTTGGTAATCGAAGCTCAATTCGAAGCGAGAATTCTGAAAGCAATTTTATTCTAGCTCATGATATTTTACGTAGAACATGTACGCTACCACTGCAAATACGCTTGACGCTATACTCTTTTGAGATGTAATCTGTAAAATAATCTTAGCAGCTTTCATTATTTATTGTTTTTCTCAATATTGCTTCGGATATTTGATATCCAACGTGTAATATTACCTGATACATCAATTCTAAGATATTTAATAAAAGTAAAGTGCAAAAGCACGTCTTCTATATTTAGGTTTTTAAATTGTAATATTATTGTATGTTTCTTACTAATCATGACTTTTTTCCTAATCCTTAACAAATAATCTTTTAGAGTTCTTTATTAATATTAATTTTATTTGGAATGGAGATTTTGTTGCATCACAAAATCACACGAGTTCATGAGGTTTCCCATTAAGAGTGGGAGATTATACAAATAAACCGAAAGTTTTTGATAAACATTCAATAATTTATTACGTGTACCAAGTTGAAATGTGCGTGATTATGAACAATTTCAAATAGTTATACGTAATTAATCAGTTTATTAAATTTACCAAAAAACACACATACATCAAAGAGAAAAGCTACTCCCTCTCTCATCACGTTATCTGTAGAACTATAAGAGTGACTGACATGAAGTTTAGTATTTAAAAATTTTTGTAAAGTAGAGATACGCTAAGAAAGGGTTTTGTGGAAATCAACTCTCTAGAGTGTTTCAAGGTCGTAAAGGATAATTAACATATACAGATGTCCAGAAACTCAACGTCAAAACTGCACGGAAGGAAAGGGAGGACCATATCATTTCTGGGGAAAATAAAAAATTCTGTGTCTCTTGATGACTAACATATTATTGTAAATGTGGAAATATAGCACCCTTCATCACAACATTAGGTACACAAATTTTCCAATTTTATAGTGATTTTTCCCTAAAGTAATCTTAAAAGACTGACTGTTAATCAATCTCATAAATCGAGCAATAAACTAAGCTGATTTAGTTAAAATTAACGTAGTTTGTATCAGTTGACAAAACGATGTCAACTAATTTTTCCATATCACTTGTCCAAGTGATTGGGTATTTTCCCCCCAGAACTGATATATCCCCCTTTCACCCGATGATCTCTTGAATTGAGTTTCCATACACCCTGTATATAAAGAGAAAAAAAAACGACTTCAATTTGCTTAGCATGAGAATAACTATTACACACATAAAGACTTGAAATTTCACAGTCATATTCCTTTTGCCCAATGAAGGAGTACTCAGATCTAGTTTTGTGCAAATTAAATCCACAGCAGCATAAAGGATACTTACATATTTGACTTACATAATTGTTTCATATTGACTAATTTATAAATCAGTTTCATGCAGGGTAATTTAACTAATGCATATTTGTTTGACTAGACTATTTAAACTGATAAATAGTTCTTTCCTTGGAATCTCACTTGCAGTTTACTAAAAAAGTTATTCAAAATATTACCTGCAAAAATTTTGACCTCATTAAAATGTCTTTTATTCTTCTGTATCGATTATTATTTTTTTTCTCAATTCATCCGTGCTAAAATCGGGCATTTCTGCCAGTGATTAAAACAAACAAATAAAACTCTATTGCTTAAAATTAAATTCTCGTTTTCATTTTGCAATGCTGCTTCATTAATTTGTTTAATGATGTTCTATTAATCGCAATCTGCATTTCAAAGGAAATTTAAAAATTTGAAAAGGTTCGAAAAATACATCTATGGATAGGTATGTGTTTCCCCATGAATCTTTCTTCAAATACATTTGTATTCGAAAAATAATAAATGGAAAGTGGTCGTTTACCTTTCAGTTCTGTTATTTTTCCCTTTCTAGTTGAGTCTCACAACAGTAATGATGTTGGAAAAGTATTCGTAGGCACATATTTTGAGGGCATTAGGAGTCAGTTTAGTAAATATGCGCCCCAATAAGAGAAAGACATACGAAATCTTGCAGCAAAAATGTATCCATGATTCTCCTAAATTCTTTAGTCAGTAATGATTTCATACTGTTACCTTCCTTAGGCAGTGACGAAAACAACCGAATGAAAAGGAATAATATATTTTTGGAAAGCTTTTCTTATACACTTGAGACTCAACGTTTTCAGAATACTTCTATTTTAAATTGTTGCTTGTTCAATATGCATATGCTTGTAGTAAAGGATTTATAAATGGAATATCACAAGTAGAATTTTCTTCAGAAACTATCAAAATAAACTACTCTTCGTTCCTAAAAATATCAAAAGTAGTTAAGACATACTAAATAATAATGTTTATTGCAGATTTATCAAGCTTATTAATACATTTTGAAAGGTAAAATACTAAAATCTTATAAGTTTCTTGCAGATTAATTACTCTTATATTGTTATGATTTCATTACTAAAAAGTTCTTTTAGCAAAAAACAAGTATTTATTAGAATTTGAAAGAAAATTCTAAAATATGAACATTTTTTAATAAGCTCACATAGTCAAGAGACATTAGGGTTTAAAACAATGATTGTAAATAATACTAATTATTGCAAATTAGTACTTTATGCTTAATTATTACTTAAGGGAAACTTTATGCTTAATTATTACTTACTGAAAATTTAAAAGTAAATGCAGAATTTCCATTTGTACAAAATAAAAATCAATGAAAAAGTATTTTCATTTAATTTTACATAAATGATTGCTTGCTTTTATTTCTTTAAAGTAAGCAAAGTGGCCAATTTTAACATTGTCTTACATTATTGAAATAAGATAACCCTTCAATAACCTGAACAATTCATTAGCATGTCCTTGTAAAATGAACATTTTCTCTGTCATTTGCTCAAATTTCACTAGCGCAAATGAATGACAAAGTTTTCGATACATTTTATCGTTACGTATTAGGATATATATTATAAACGTGAAAATTTGTGATGATGTTTGGTAGTCTTTCACGCAAAAACAACAGAATGGATTTTAATTAAACTTTACAATAGTATAGCTTATACATCAGAATAACACATAATTTATAAAGATATTGTGTGAAGTGTCCAAAATATATCAATAATTGTCAAGTAAGTAGGAAAAAATTCTGACATATGCAAAAAAGCCCGAGACAACAAATATCTATCTTTTATGTGTGAAGCAAACCTTTGCATTTTGTTTCGTCTATGCCGGGCGCCAGGAACTGCGAAAGTTTGAACAGGCAAAGTGTGAGGCTGATTACAATTTTAATATAAAATAAATACAACAAAAAGTAATTTTAACGTATTACACTTCCAGATATAAATTATTTATACTATTTTAATCGAAAAAAGAACATTGTTTATTTGCTTATGATTTTAGAAAAGTTCGAGTACCTTACGTTCGCCAAATTTTAAATCTTAATATTTATGGACTGCGCAATATTAATTAAAGTAAAAATTCGCTGAAATTCTAAAGACAAAACACAGACAATCATTCTATAAAAATCCTTGCAGAAAAAATACGTCTCGAATCAGTCGACCTGAAAAAGAATGCATTTTGAACCAAGATAGATTTACGCCGTTTTTCACAGAAAAACTTTTCACTGATTTTTAAATCGGTTTATATAGTTTTCAGTTATGGTAATTTAAGGTCGCTTACACAGAAATCGAAGATTCGGTGTACTTTTCGATTTACACAACTTGAGAAAAAATAATATTTCAATAGTTTGAATGACGTTAGGGAAATTATTTTGTAAGTTAAATTTTAACAGGTCCTCACACTCAATAAATGTCTTTTAAATTCAACGTAAGATCGATCAGCACAGCGGTACGTCAACGACATTCTTAGAACTGTTTTGCTATCGTTCCTTTTGTAGTATCCTGGCCTTACTTTTCAGCAGGATAATGCCAGACGACAAATGGCAGGTGTTGCCATGAACTCAATTCTTCTCAATGCGTCGTTTTATTTTGTTATTGAGTATAGTAAGGATGTATCAGGAGCTGTGAACATCTGACGGATGATCACCTTTTCCCAGCATATTTTCTAGAATCACTCCATCTCAAACATCAAGTGATACTGAAATTTGATATCCCTGCTTCCTTTAGTCCAATTTCAAACTCTTTCTACATTAGCTTATATTGTTCACTAAATTGCCTGAGAGAAAGGCATTGATACAGTTCACGTGGAGAAATAGAACTACATTCGCAAGGATGTAATACCTTCAAAAAGAGCACTGAAATTTCTTTTGTATTTACACCATCCTGATGGCCAGCTTAATTCTCTGAAGCTCCTGCACAACTGGTCCTGGACCGCGAAGAAAAAGTAATTTATACTTGTGATGGGTCTATTCGCGATCCTTCCACTAATTATCTTGGGAAATGATTGCGTTATCAATTCGCGTTACTCACACCCAACCCTTCGGAAGAAAAAATCGTGTTAATCAAATTAAGTTTACTATATAATGTTGAAGTTTTCTAGTTAGACAAGAGAGTAGGAGAGGAGATAAACCACAAATCAGGTGAGATTGTTACTGACAGGTATCATTATTAATTTATTGTGAATAAATACTTATTAGAAGAAAGATTTAAAGAGTTACGATTGATCACTTAAACTAATATTAGATGAAATCGGATAATCGGATCTTATATATTGTAAGGATCGAGTTTGATAGTCTCCTAACCTTTCGTGTATTTCGTCGTTGTTCCACTTCCATGGTTAGCACCGAGACATTCTCTTACTGTTATTAATTTAATTTGTATCGTTATATTGTGTGATTAATAAATAGATTGATTGGATCATGGTTAGTGTTTCTTTCTTACCTCCTACATATCTAAGTGCTCAAGAGAGAGGTGAAGACCTCCCACATATTTAACATACACTATTGTAAGATATGTATCCGCGATTTCTCATAGCTTTCATACAAATCCTTTTGGGTGCGTCACTTTTTTATGTTACGTATATGTAAATGCAAGCATGTATGTGTGTATTGGGTGCAATTTTTTTTTTCAGCAGTAAGATTTCTTACTTTGAGTAGTGTAGTGCACAGTCGAAAAACTAATACTCATACCTGCAATTATGAAGATTTCAAAAAATCATACTTATTAGATTGAGAATAAAGAAAAAATAACCAGCAAAGCGTTATTCAAAAACTTTTGTTCATTCCGATTTCATAGAAGGAAGAGAAGCATGGTTCGTAATTAATTGAGTAAATTAAAATAATTACGTACATTTTGGTTAGATTCTACTTCAATATAGGAACCTAAATAATACTCGATGCAACAGTTTTCAAATAGTATCAGTAATATATTATAAATAATAGATGCATAGGAAATTATCCTCACTTATTACGAAATATTTATCAATTTACTCCAGGATTAAATTGCATTCATCTAACGTGCCATTATGATTCTTAATGAATAGGAATCAATAGCTGCGTAATGGTATGTATTTGCTATAGGTTTGATATTAAAATCATTCTCTGCCATTGTGCTAATATGTCACGACTAAAGCATAATCTGTTCTAGCTGCCTTATCTCGAATTCTAATAGTTGTTCTGTTTCTGTTTCATTACGCTTTATTTCATTTCCAAGTAACCGAATTATAATGTATAATAATTAACTAATGACATTGACTAAATTGAAGAGTTTTGATTTATAATAAACAAAGCTTCCAACTTATAAATTTTAGAAATGTCTTAGAAACACACACAAACATTCTCATAGTTTATTCTTTCTTCAAATTTACATGTGTAAATAAAATATTCTAAATAATAGTAATAATGTACTATTAAGTTCTAGGAGTAATTCATTTTTATGTATGTTTTATTTTAGAAAGAAGAATCAATATATTTTTAATGTAAAATTACTCATTATTTTATTGATTACTATATTTTTGTTTACTTCATTGGTAAACCATTATTTCTTTAAAAAATTTTAAAAATTAAAAGAAAAAAAAATACAAATATTTGCAATGAAGTTTAATAGTTATTCTGAGCATTTTATTGCTAAACTATTTTTATTATTTAGTTTCGTTCCAGTATTGTACAGAGAAATATTAAGCACAACTTGGGGTCTTAATGCTTAAAATGTTTCAATACGTGTATTGTTACATGTATTCTTAAAAAAATTGTTATTCGGCAACTCGACATAAGAAAATACAGAATTTTAAGGAACTATCTACTAACGCTAACATTCTAACGCTTATTAATTTATTTTTTAGTTCCCGTAGTAACATAGAGATTCACTGAAATATTTCTTCCCATTTTCATATCTATTTTAATCTAGACGCCGGTACTATAATCCTTTTGATACGGTTCATTAATTTTTTGGAACTTTTTTAGACCCTTGTCGCACCCAGAATTAAATATAAAGAAAATAAATTTGAAGTTGAGCTTCATTTTTCAGTATTATATTTCAGAAAAAAAATCAAAGTTTTGAAAAAAGAAACTTTAATTTCAAGATTTATTCAAATTATATTAGAAGCTCCTAGATTTGTTGGTTAAATAATTTTTGGAATGTGGAAGCTTTAGGTAATGGACCTTTTAAATTTTAAACATATAATTCAGTAAAAAAACAAACCTGACTTTGCACTCCATTGTAATTTTTTACTTCATTATATCAGGACGGAGAAGTCAAATCGTATTTACCGTGCAACAATCTCAGTTATTCCATACGAATATTTGCATTGTCTGAAGAGGAGTTTTGACATATTCCAAGTGGCATATACACGTGCTGGGCAAAGGATTTCAAACTCTTCCTGTAGACCAACATATTTATTAATTTTTCTATTCATACTATTATTTCACTTTCTCCCTATATATACATACCTGGTTCAAATTTTCAATCGTTAATAAAATACTTTCTATTCATCCATTCAAGTTCAAATATATTTTTTTAAACGTGTAGTGGTTGACACTTGATGTTAATACATTTTTTAAATGATGTTAATTCATCACTTAAAATAAAAAATGAATAAATAGTAACAAACAAAAATAATAGTCCAGCACTATACGTAAAAAGGAAAATCGCTCGTTGTGTCCCTGTAGCGCAATGGGTAGCGCGTTGGACTTCTAATACGAAGAACATGGATTCGAACCCCACTTGGGATGGCCCAATTTCAGAGGATGTGATTTCTTTTATTTTATTGGAATAATTAAATTTAATTCATGATTAAATAGTAAGAAGCAAAAACAAAAAAAATAGTCCACAACTCCTTATAAAGAAAGAAAAATGGGAAATTGCAAGGAAAATCGCTTTCTACTCTGTCACTTCATTTTGTGATTCTATCGTACGTATTTATATTTATATGAATTGTAACTATTTAACAAAAAGTAGCTAAAATAAAAAATTTCTTTGTTGACCTAAGTAGGAATTAACTTAATTTTTTTTAATATTTTTGTTTGTTTTTTTTCTATTTTTTTCTGTCATTCAGTGTTATATTTTTTTTCACAATGTTCTTCAATGTTTTGAAGTCAATAAACTAAATCGTTACTATTCTGTACCTCAATTTGCATACTGAATGATTGCTTCACAGACACAATCAAACAGTGGTCTGAAGAAAATTAATGATTTATAAAGCTTCATACACATTCGGTTCGGATTCCTTGTTTCAAAATTTGATCACGAGAATAGTGAGAATATGTATATACATAATTAAATTCCTCTGTCTTAAGACAGGAATAAATATCTCGTATCGTAGTGTTTTCAGTTAACCAGAACTCGATCTCATTCATTGGAGACTAAAGAAAGCCGTGTTATCTTACAGGTAATGTCTCGACGGACCATTAGCTATTCAGTTCGATTTCTGCCAAGCAGAAAATAGCATTTAGAATACGATGTGCCGTAGATTGGGACTGGATTCGATTTCTTTCGAATGAGAAGGGGTAGAAGGCAATGAAAATCATCCAATTGAGATCAAAATCAGCAAGGAATTGGGATTCTTCTGCTAATCAGTAAGAACTAAGTTGAGTAGAATTTTTTCATCAGCATGAATAAATTAAATGCCAATTTTTAATGTAAGGGGTATTGTTATCTGCCCATTTCTTAATAATAATAGTAAAAATAGGGGATTGTGTTGGAAGTAGAAGTTTGAAGATGCATATAGTTTACGCCAGTGCTTCTCAAACTTGCAGCATTGGCGACCCAAATTTCTATCAAAATTTTCATCGTGCCCCCCTCCCCCGTACAATAACTTTGTATTGAATGCAATAATAATGTAATTTGAAACTAAAGCTACAATATACGACTTTAAATATAAACCGCACAAATTATCAAGATAATTATTAAATTCTGAAAATAATATTTGTGTATGACAAATCCATGGAAGTCGGTATTAATTATTAAACGTGTTTTTCGTTTACTATTGATAAATTTATGATCATATACATTGTACAGTACTGATAAATTTATAAGTATATTATATCAGTGTAAATGTGTATTTTATTATTTATTATGTCAGAATGCATTTTATTTTGCTTCCTTTCAGTAAATTGATAGTTTTTTTTCAATAATCTTTTATTTTTCATTTTTCGGTTTACTCGCACCCCCCTTGTTAGGTTATCACGCCCCCTAGGGAGGTGCGCCCCACGGTTTGAGAAACACTGGTTTACGCCTTTTACTTTTTATTAAAATTATGCTATTTAACTAAAACAGTTTTTCAATAAGATTAAAATATTTTAATACGATATGTTTGATATATATATAATTATTATATATTATATATATATATGACATGTTTCAAGCCAAAATCAGTCTTAATTTTTTTAAAAAAAGGATCTTTATTCAATGAATTCTCTACAAGTTCTGACGCTGAGAAAAAAGAACGTCAAGGTGAAATCTAAGTGTTTTTACTACTTAAGCCCAGATGTGTGAAATTTATGACATGTACTTGAAAGTTAATGCTGACTTATAGAGCTATTAAATATAATGATCTGGGATTAGAAGTGTTTAGTGGTTAGGCCATCTGTTTCGGAGAAATAATTGAGTGATTAATTTAATACTTGAAGATGTAATGGAAAATAAAAGTTAAGGGTTATATAGGGAATTTAATTTTAAACCTAATTTAATTATATATATAAATATATGTATACGTATATATATATATATAAATAAATTAGGTTAAATATTAATATACATATATATATATATATATATATATAATTAGTATTTTATAATAATTATTTCTCTAAATTTCTTATGAATATTTTTAACGAAAGAAAGAAATTATTCTGTTCTTGTATTTGTTATTTAGGTTTTTTAACTTAAAATTAATAAGTAGCGGTGTATTATATCGATAAAAAATAAATTTTTGGTGATTCTGTTTTTCTTATAATATTTTATTTATTTGAAAAAAAATTTATTCTTATTCTGCATTTGTACATTTGTACCGTTTTATGTACACATTGTATTCTTTTATATCATTTTCCTTTTCTCTATAAGATTTATTTTTAAATGTATTTAAGTTGAATAAACTTAAATTTTGTTTCTAAATGTAATGAGCATAGTAAAAATATTAGGAAACACTAAACATTAGTAGTACCTCTCAATTTTAAACTACTTCTGAGGGATAAAAAATGTGGAATTGTTCTTTAGAATTTTGCTTTTTATTTCATACTAAACTTGAAATTAAATATTTATTATTTCTTTTTTTTAATTTCATTTTATATCACTGAAAGAATGTAAAAAATAGAACTTTGCGTGTTTAAAAGATTATCTTTCATTCTTTTTATACTATTTTTTAAATCTAATTAATACTTAAGAACTTCTTCTTAAATAATAATAAAATATTTCCACACACACACACATAAGATTACTTCAATTATACGATTATTTTCTTTTAATATAGTTTCTCCATTCAAATTCAATTTATCTTCATCGTAAATTATATAAATGTACATGTTTATAAAATTGAACCTATTTTAGTTTCTCTTAGTAAAAACCAAGCTATTGAATACCAAATTCTTATCTAACAATATAATAAAACTTATTTTTATGAGCTACCATTAACATTCTAATTTTTTTCATAAACGTATATTGAATACAACTTTATATTCCTGGCATTCATTCTTTTGTAACTTTCCTTGCCATTTATTGTACATTAATTTGAATGGGTGTATTATTTAGCGAGTTAATCGTAGCATTTTCATATTTTTAGTATAAAAGAAACGCATGAACATAACATAGCGAATTTCACAAAAACATCTTTCCTAGAGCAAACTTTTTTGACACTTTTCAACACTATTGAATTTGTAATCCGTTTTTAAAATCTGAGACGTCAATGAAAGTTTTGTACAAAAATTCCATGGCTGGAAGTGACGTTTATAAAGGATTTGTGTCTAAATTACTTTAAGTTGAAAGCCTTTTGCTTTTGGCTGTGTTATTGAATTTCCCATTGCGTTTGAAGTGTGGATTTTTTAGCAAAAATATTCTTTTTGGTCACAGAAGTATATTTTTTGTAAATGCAAAAATTCAGATGGGATTTATAATTTAATAACATAAATAGAAGAATTTTAGAAGGTTACTATCTGCTTAGAATATGGATTTTTTTATAAAAAAAAAGAAATACTAGTCTTGAGATTTTTACAATGAGTAAATTGCCGCAACGTGTTTTGCAAGAAAGTTATAAAAATTCTAGAAGTAGAAATTTTTAATTTACATGTTTAAAATGGAGTATTTTGTATCAGAATACAGGGTTTCTTAAAATAATTAGAATAGGCTTTCTTTTAAGGAAAGCATTGTTTAATCAATATGAAAAAAATTTAGAAGAAAATCGTGAGACTTTGAACTCAATTTCAATGTGTTGAAGTTTTTTCAACAAAATTGTTTCTTTTTTCCGTGTCAATTGATTATGACTTCATTAATGTTCAGTTATTTATTTAAACTTTTGTGAAAAAGTAATGACTGATTCCAGGATACAAAAGGTTAGATGTAGAATTTCTAAAATTCCTATTATTAAAGTGAGATAATGATTTAAATTATAGAAGTCATATTTTGTTTAAAATTTGGAATTCCTGAATGAGAGAGTTTTTAAAGAGAAAACTTTACGGTGTTCCGAAAGTATTTTATTCTTTATTTTGAATATTTTTTCAAGCACATAGTGCATATGCAGTACGTTTAGACTTTGTTTCTGTTTAATTTCTATAAAAAAGTTCCCCAACAAATTAACGATACGTATTTTCATTTAAAATTAAATGATATGTGTAGAAATTTTACATGTTAGGGATGGTGAACCTTCACAATGTCAAATTTTGGTCAATATTGCGATTTTAATTCTTTATTCTCATATTTTACTTTATATTTCATAGAATAATTCTGTCAAAAAATTTTATATTTTGATTAATAATTACTGAATTATGTTTTTTTAACTCAAATAAATGTTTAAAATGCACTTTTTTTCTTAGTTTGTAAATTCTCCCTTTTCATCCCCTTTTTACTTAAAATTCTCCTTGCGTTTCAAATTATGTCATATGTCTTTGAAATGTTCACAACTTATAAAAGATTATATAATTCATAAATTTGTGCATTAGTTTTCAAAAAAAAAAATTAACGGGTTATATTTTGTGTTCTTTTGAAAACCTTGAAAGTGCAATAATCCGTAAAATATTCCACATAGTACAAAAAATTTATCTTTTTTCATTAAATTTTATTTTGAATTTAAAATCCATGCACAGATATATCTATATATAAAACAAAAATTATATACATATCTTAAAATCTCAAGTAGCAGTTTTAAAAATACTTTTAAAAATTTAATTTTTAAAAATATTTAAAAATTAATATAGTAAATGATTATTACATATCACAATTTTATTTTAAATATATAAAAGTGTGAAATATAATAATCATTTACTATATTGATTCCATTTTCATCTTATTAAGCTAACAATTCTGGAAATTAGTTTTAATGGTCTACCGTCCTCTTAAACAAGTATTGTATAGCTGACGTAATTATACATTTGATTAAGAAACATAAAAAACTTACTTATTTTTACATGCTACTTGTTTTTTTTTAAAAATATAATTTGAAGTTATAAAATAGTTGAACTTTCAACAGGTGTCTAAAATATATTTAACTATTAGTGTCCCCTCGCTAATAATAAAACTAGATGTATGGTTAAACCGCATTTTTTTGAAGCTAAGATAAATAATTATTTAAGAAACATGAAATTCACGTTTAACATATTATTTTCCTTCATTTAAGACAGGTCATTTTAAAATTAGATAATTATGTGTTTACATTCTCAATAACACTACTGTGTGAATGCATTTCTACTATTCATTAACTTAAGAATAACACAAAACTTTTAAAAACTCTGCAATCAAATTAGAAAATAGAAATTATCCATATTCTGGATTGGAAGTAAAGCCAGAAGTTCCCACATTTCATGTCTATGCCTTTTTCTATTATTCTAAAAACATATTTTATTATGTTTCCCCAAAATATTTGCTTTGTACCTCCATCTCAAAGGATACTACTTTCAAAGGATATTCATCGGTGAAACTGATTTTTTTTAGCAAAACCGTTGCTGTTAAATCCAATACCTTTCTATGTAAACAAGTTCAAGCAAATAAACTTCTCACTGTTGAATTTCAAGTGTTGACAGAATTCCTTGGTTTATTTTTTATTCTCTGTTTATGATTTGAAAGAAATTCTTCTCATACGGCTGAGAGAAAAAAGTTCATTGCATTTGTGCTCTTTGCCTTAAATATTAAGCTCCAAGTTTATATGATATTCTTGCACAACTAAATATTCGTTGCGAATCAATTTTAATGAATTTTTTACTTTTATCCTACTTTATAATATGTCTGCATATGTGTATGTATATATGCATATGTAGTATAATAAAATAAATATTAAAGTAGTGCATATACCGCAAAACAAAGAATAAACAAATAATGGATTTGATAACCAAGAATAACAAACCAAAATATAGGTAAAGATATAAAAAGTCAATTGACCTGAATGGAAAACTACTGTGTTTTCTTGAGCTGTCGCTGATTTAGGACAGTAAAAAAAGTTTAAGCTTGCTTACAGGCACCTAACCTTCCCCTACAGCATAAAATTTCTACATAATAGTGCAAGAAAGGTTACAGAAAAACCAAGTGTGATAAAGGAAGTTAAGCCTGACAATAGCGCGTGGAATCTTAAAATACTCTCACAAACGATTGATCTAATAGGAATGACTATTGTAAAATTGTTCTAAGCTACAGAATTACACACATATCACTTTTTTTCGAATTGTATAATTTTATTAATCCAAAACAACTACCGGAATATCTATCTGTGTTGTGGGGTGAATATTAGGATCCTGTAAAGTAAGCTTAACCCTGTTTCACTGTCCTGAATCAATGACAGCTCTAGAAAACATAATATTTTTCCATTTTGATCAATTGATTTCTTATGTCGTTATATATACACATACACACACGCACATACATATACACAAACATACACACGCACACACACACGCAGACATACACACGCACACACACACGTAGACACACACATGTATATATAATGTAAAATATTTATTTACTACTTCTCTTCATTCAAACTTGTTTCGGATGATGTTGGAACAGAAGCTACATTATTCATCTCATTTTTGTCGTCGGAATCTGCATCAATGATATTTTTTGAGCTTTGAACAAACTCCAAAATGTCTTTGTCTGCCATTATTGAAAATGTATATACATTATTACCATGTACTTCAATGAATTCATCCATTAAAACAGTCCAATCCTCGTCTGGTGTTTTCCGTATTTTGTTCATTTCCAGAAGGAAAGTCTTTTCCTTTTAAGCGATTTTCGTTTCGTGTCAAGAGAAAAAAATGCATGAAAATACATAGTTTGTCAGGATCATAGTATTACTTCCTGTTAACCAATATTTTGTCATAAGCGTTTCGTGTTAAACGTGTTTCGCTGTAATTGATTTAATACGTTTCGTGAAACCTTAGATTAAATCCAAAGAAAATTCGACTTAAAAAAAGAGAAACTATTCGCATTTTTAATGTTTTTTATCTGAAGATAGATTAAATTTATTCTCAGAAGATGTAATAAATTTCTTTCAAGTTCACGCTAAGTGAAATGTATCTTGAAAACTGAAACAGAAAAAAAAAATTTTAACTCACATTTCAAATGTTTTATTCAGAGTTTATCTTCCTGGTACCTCTTTTCTCTCAGAAGTGTCACGGAAGAAAAGCTTCCTAAATATATAGAATAAGAAATAGAATCACGAAATGCTCCAAGAAGATTAATTTACAATCGCACTTGTATTTATGGAAGGAATCTGGTGCACACTTTATTTACTTATTTTTGTAACTGAGAAACGACTTGACTTCTTTCGTGTAATTTTTCGTTAAAGTAAAAACTTTTTTTTTTGAAGATCAAAGCATTCTTTTATAAAAAATTTAATCAGAAGGACTCCGTTCTGCAAAAGAGTAATGAAAGCTTTCTCGATATATTTCATACTTCGAAGAAAAATGGTAAAGAGAAAAAGAGTTTAGATTCCTTTGATTGTGGAAAACATTCTGAGAACAATGAATTTAATAGGTTTTTTTGTTCTGTGAATCTGGATAAAACAGACAAAAGTTATATTATAATTTACAGAGATTTATAAAATTAAAGGTGTTATTCTAAATATATAATGAGCTTCATCATACAGATAGCTGATGTACATATTCTTGTTGTTTCTTATTCCACTTGATCGACAGAAACATCTAGATCAAGTCCTTAAACCCATGCATTTTTAAACATTGAAGAGCTGTAGCAAGATTTAAGTACAAGCAACTAGTACAACCCAAGATGTGGGCCGGAGCAGCTTGGGTCACATTGCATTTCGGACAAGAAGGGTTAACTTTAAAATCCGTCACATGCCGTTGAGCTCGAGTATGTCCACTGCGAAACCCCCCTCTAGCAAGAGTAGTTCTATCTCGCCTACTGCCTGTCCCAAGCAAAGCAACATCAGGATGGTTTCCTTCATACCAATCATGCCTGCTTTCAAGAGGAGCTGATATCTTGTTTGACTCGTGTAGCAATTTTTTAAAATGTAAGGCAGTTACCATGTGTAGAATCTTTTTGGCTGACCTCATGGGCCAAACCATTTGCAATCTCATCCTCACAGGCATTCACGTGCGACGGTACCCACTGAAAAAAGATTTTAACATTGGCACTCAAGCAATTTAATAGCTGGACAATATTCGTTGTCATTCTGTCACCATGAGTCTATCATTCAGTTAGATGCAGGTGTTGTATATAAATGTGTGTGTGTGTGCATATAATATATTTGTAATAATTAAATTAGATTTTCTCTCGAGAGATTTTATTTCAAAAGGATCTTGAGCCCTCCAGGATTTCGCGTGATAGTTAATTTTTAGTTTGCCCAACGTAAAAGGGAGAGTAACCATAACCTAATATTTTAAAAACTTCCACGTTAGCTTTTATAAAACAAGATGATACCGCGTATAATGACTATTCATAAAAGGTTTTACAAGATATTATGTGATTCTAAAGGTTTCTAGTTGACAAAATCTATAACATCTGAGTTCTTAGAACGAGAGAGAATGCTTGTGTGAAATGTTTGTTCACGTGTGGTTGTCCCTGTGTACTTTGTTTTTTTGCTGTGTTTCGTGGTGATATTGTATGTTAGTGTAAAATAAATGTGCCTCTAAATATACCAAATATCCTGATACTTTCAACGACTGCATCAAATTTATTGGTTTCCCTCTACAATATGGCCTAATACTTGGATAATCTTTATATACCTTAAAATCAGGTATATAATGCACACTTATACTTTCAAGCTGCATTTTTTAATTTTTAGGTATATTCGCCATATAACGCTTACCCTCTTTTTTACGAAATGTACATGCGCAATTTTCTTATGTTTTGCAGTCATTTATTCGAGGTAATATTCCAAGCTTTAGGAAATAAAAATAGTATACTTCCAGATCCACAGCCCTTTAAGTTCGTAAATAGTGTTATTTCTTTTAAATAAACAATATTTCGATACATTTAGAAATCTAATATTTTTTTTGTTTATCCCTGTTTTTTATTTTTAAAGCTTATCTTCTTCATAGACTTCCAAGTTGCATTTTTAGCCTTAAGCAGTAATACACCGGCTGACTGCCTTAACACAATTCAGTGCCAAACTAATTTTTCGGAGCTAATCTCATTTGGCTGGACAGTGGGTCTCAAGTCATGGCGGGATTCCCGGCAATGAAAGAGCCAGTCAAAAAGCCAAGCAGGGAACCGAGTCGTCTTAACCGGAAGTCTCCATGACCCTCAGAAGAGGAAAGAGCATTATTTCCACATTTATTGACAAATATACTGCCGTGACCCAAAATACCAAAAGCCTTGGAATGCCATGGGCAACTCTGGGCAATGTGGGTCCAATCTCGAGGCCCCTGGAGATAGCCGATGCGGTTGCCCGCTTTCGCCTAAACACCGGATATGACTTTCTGTGAGGCTTCTCGTGGCTGCTGACGAGATCTGCCCTTTCTGCGGCCATGCCAGAATGGATGGCGACCACTTGCTTTAATGCACTGGATCGATGAATACCCTACTGATGCTGTCGTCAGTCGGTACTGGGAAGCACGACATCAGATGATCAAGAAGCCAAGCACGGAGAGAACGGTGAGAACATATTATTAAAGCTCTCATTTTTATATATGGCGTATAACGTGCACCCCTAAATTTCAGTCTTATTTTTTTGTGTTAAAAGCGCGCGTTATATATATATAAACAGAAGAGGGTAGATTGTCTAGACACAAAACTGTATATAACTTCTTGAAAATTCCTAGGCCTGCTATGCTTGTAAATACTGTAACATCTAGCTTTATGAGGAAAGCTATGTTTACACATGCATAGGGATGCACAGTGTACATTCATGTACAATGAAAATCGCTTAACACGCTATTGTGTCGACTGAAATAATTTTTTTCACATGAAAAGAATTTCATGTAAATGAAAGTTGAAAAGAAATAAAAGAAAGAAAGAAACATGTATCAACAAAATTAAATTTATTAGAGTTCAATTTATTTGCATGGATATGTATGTAAGCGTGCATTTAATAAAAATGAATAAAATAAAAACATTTACAAGAACTTAAAAAAATTTAATACAAAATTTTCAAGTTTTGGGAAAGTAATCTGATATTTTTCTTTGCATTGTCTTTTATACCATCAAATTGTCAACAAATTGTTCGATGTCGTTCATTTTGCCATTCATTTCACCATTGAAAAATAGGCTTCTAAAAACCTGCACATAATTTTCATGATGTTACTCATTTCGAATGATATGGGAACCACACAACTGTATTATTCATTTCATTTTCGTACCCAAAATCTGCATCAATAATATATATTTTTCAGCTTTGAACAAACTCACAAAGGTCTTTGTCTACCATAATTAGGGAACACTTCCGACGATACAGTAGGACAGTCCAATCCGGGGGGTGTTTTCCGCAATTTCTTCATCCCCAAAACGGAAATTGTTTCGTGTTTAGATAAAAAAATGCATGACGTTCCTGGAAACGTCCAGGATAGCGTGCAGATCCAGCTTTCACAATTGCACTACACACAGGCTTTCAGCCAGGAGTTATGGTGTGGGAGGCCATTTCTTTTGACAGACGGACCTCTTTGATCGTCATTAGATGCCCCAGTGGTATGCCGACAACAATCTGAGAACTGTTTTGCTACCGTTCCTTTTCTGTACCCTGGCCTTAGTTTTCAACAAGATAATGCCAGGACACATACGGAATGTGTTGCTATGAACTGTCATACAGCTTATCAAATAATTCCCTGGCCAGCCAGATCGACAGCTCTCTCTTTAATCGAACATGTGTGGGATATGATGGGAAGACGCCTGCATCTACCAGGGAATGTTGATGACCTGGCCCTACAAGTGGAGCAAATTTGGCCATCAGGAGTATCAAGATGGCAGCTTGCATCCAAGCTAGAGTTGGGCCATCACCTTATTGATCTCTTTACTTTGTAACCATGTTAATCTAAAATAAACTATTCAGTGTTTCTGAAATTTTAATCATTTTCTATTCTGTACATAATATTTCTACCCACCAACTTTTGTCTCTATCGGACAACTCGTTCTTGATGCGTCGATTTTTTTGTTTTTTTTTTGTTTTGTTATAGAGTGTAATAAAAATTAATGAAGTAAATATTTAAATCAAAACTCTAAACAGAACATACAAATAAATTACAGTGATGACTCATTTAGCATCTTCTCATATAATTCAAAAATTAATGCTTCAAAATAAATTGAATAGTTATTTTTAAAATCTTTAAAATTATGTTTTTTATTTAATTCATATCTACCTATTTCTTTATTTTCAACTACTGAATACTGATGTATATTTTTATTATTGCAATCAAGTACAAATCTGAATAGAGTTAAATATATAATTGGCTCTCTTATAATATGTCTGTAGCATGCTATTATTAACCAAGTACTGCTCGTGGATAATAAGAAAAGAATCAAATATTGATGCATAATTAATTTCTTTTCTCTCTGTCTAGAAAAAACTCATTATTCTTGTTTTAGTTATTCTGAACTCAATCTCGTATTCGTTGAATAGTGGAGGAAGTTGCATTATCTTTTAGTTCGAAGTGAGCCATTATCTATTCAGGTCGATTTCCGTCTGGTAAGAAACATCATCATTGAGAACGGAATGTGGTCTAGACTTTGAATGTTTCCGATTCTTTTTTGGCGCTGGTAGGAATTTCAGGCTATGAAATTTACCTAATCTTACGACTCAAGTTCTGATAGAAATCAGTCCTCTTCTTATATTTCTAGCAAGAATATTTAAGCAAAATGTGTAGTTTTGTGGGAAGAGTTCTTTAAGTTATTTTTTGGAATACTCTCCTTACTGTATAAGATTGAAATTAGTTTTGTTCAAATTAAAATTCTAGATTTAGAGGAAGTATTGATTGTTTTTTAAGCCTGCATTTCGAATACATTTATCATATGTACTTCGATGAAAAGTTGTCATAATTAAATCCAAAGAAATTCATTCTTCTTTTTCATTGCGAAGTAGAAAACATTGTAAACATTTCTGTTCTACCTCTTATACTTTACAATAATCAACGAACAATTTCAACTGCATTTCTCTGATGACCTCGAAAGACTATAACATTATATTTACTAGAATCTAAGCCGCACTTCTTTTCAATGTTAATGCTACTAAAAATCGGGTGCGACAGAATCGAAGGGAAAGAAAAGTGCTGGATGGTGTATTTAGAGCTATTACAGGTTCATGTATGTATTTAAAAGTTTATAATACTGAAAAAATAATTAAAATTGCACTTCTTGTTAGTTCTCATTTTTCATTTATTTTAATTTTGTAAAACTGGATATCGATAAACTAATTTTTACACTATTTTTCATTTCTCACAAACTGTTGTTGTGGATTTTGTAGAGCGGCTTAAAATCGATGGTTGCTTGGATTCGAATAAATACGGTAATTAAAAAAAATTCTCAAAATCCTTCAACGCATATTCGATTGTCCTTATACAATACTAATATGAAGAAAGAAAATATATATATATATATATTAAAAATAATAAACATAGACTGTATTGAAGTTAAAAATTCATTTATATACATGCATATAAAGTGTAGCAAGGAGTTAATTTGTAGATTAACTAAGTAAACCGTACGTTAACTAAGAAATCCACACACATTAACTAAAGTAATCCGTTAAAGCGAGGAAAATTGTTTCATTTCTCAGAATATCTAGATAATCTCATGTTATCTACTAAACACTCGTCAATCTGCGCATTACGCGTACTAGGCACTCGCTAAAGAGAAAATAATATCTTTGGTAGAACAACAGCAACGTTTCTGTACGTTCAAATTCAATATTGTCTATTTATTTTTTGATAGAATCAAGTTAATACAATCGAACATTCAACACATTAGTTGATAGAATCAGTATTCACTCAATTGATAAACTGCATTACAATGAACCAGTCGATTTAACATTTTATTACAAAGAACCAATCGATTTAACATATTATTACAAATGACTATTACAGATGAGTTAAAAGAAATACACATTTACTGTTTCTTTAACTCTATTTCGAAATATTTAGGATAAAATTTTCTGGGATCCCTAACAGAGAGGGAAAAAGAGAAGGAAACTTTTGAGCTTGTGTGAATACGGTAACCGAGAATGTGAATATTTCCAAGTAAGAGTGCGAAAAACTTTTGATTCCGCACTTTAAGCAAATCAGATATTCTTCAGATTATCTATAGGTGATCTACACATTAGCGGTGTTTCAGTTTTAACGTTAACATACATACAGGAACACCTCGCTTACTGCGGCTTCTCTAATTTGAGAAATAAATTCCAATTAGTACCGATTGATTTACGTTTATGTGGCTAAGAAATACTCCATGCGAAAATATTTCCAATTAAATAATATTACCAGAAAGAATAGTGCTAATTTATTAAAAGAGATTATTAGTGTATACAGTGTGCCCACTGAAGTCCGTCCCCCTACCCCAATAATTTATGAATGACAAAAGCTATAATCAAAAAAGTTGGGTCTACCTAGAGTAAAGTTGCCATTGGACAACCATATAAAATGCTTATAGCACCACCTTTTTTTTCTCAAAAACAATAAGAGATGCATGAGAAAAGTCAATTACAATGCGGTTCAACATCATAGATTTATTGCAAGAAAAATCTTGCGCACAAAAATGATACAAATGAAAAGCACAAATCACGCATGGGATTAATCACGATAAACAAATCTGCTCTACGGAAATGAGAATCATCTACCTCTTATGTTCAGAATGGTACTTTTCCGCTACAATACAAATGTGGCCCCGGGTTTTTTTTCATTTCCCGCTACATGGCACGTGTCACGCCAGCACAAGCATCTGTTATTCAGTTTTGAAGTTCCTGCAGTGCTGATGGAGTGGCTGCATGCACACTTTGTTTGATGAATCCCCACAGAAATAAGTCCAAATGGTCCAGGTCAGTTGACAGAGCAGGCCATTCAACACAACTACCATACCCGATGCCTTGTAGCTGGAATATGTCTCGAATATACTATATGACACGTGATACCTAGTGCAACGGGATGTCTTCGTGTTGGAATCATACATTCTGGAGGTTACTCAACAGCAAATCCACTAAAAAATCGGATAGAAGTCCTTCACTAATGGCAACTATCGGGTCCTGTCAATGTGTAAAATATGGGGCCAATTATTATGTTTTTGAATATTCCACTCCAGATATTTATCGACCAGTGAACTTGATGTAAAATTTCGATACCACATCTAGGATTATTCAGTGACCAGAAACAGATGTTCTGCTAATTGTGTATGTAATGGATGCCTAATCCGTCTAAATAATATCGGAAATCAGGAATGCTCACGAATGTGACCTTTTCTCATTTCTTCCGCGTTATGTCACGTTTTAATTTTGGGAGTTACGATCCACATATAAATAACATTTTACACATTTTTTTAACATTACTTAAGACGGGAAGTGTCTTTTTTTTACTAAATCAATTATGCTAAACAAATTTGTGATTGACCTTTTCTTTACTAAATCAATGATGCTAAGCAAATTTGTAATTGACCTTTTCTATGCATCGTGAGCTAATTTTGAAATAAGATCGTTAAATCCAAATTTATCCAACAGGTGGCGCTATAAGCAGATTTATGAGTAGCACATGACAACCTTACTATACCTGAAGCCCACTTTTATGACTATAGCTCTTGTACTTCATAAATTATTGGAGTGGTAACGGGATGCACCATATGTAGCTGGTGCACTGTATATATGTATGCATATGATCATCCCGAAAGATGGCTTGTGGAAGATAGAGCCTGCATACACAACTTATCTTTATTCTTTAACATAGGATTTTCATATGCGCATGGATTACTCTTGCCATGCTATTCACGTAAATTAAGGTAACAGAACACGCACAAGGTACCTTTTTAAAAAAAATAGCATACTAAAATATTATAAATAATTTTGTAGGAATCAATTCTAATAAATAATAATATTTAACGAACAATATTTAAAAAAAATATATCTACATTTTACAAAAATCACAATAATAAGTGAAAGTTTAGCAATATTTTTGAAAAACTTCAAAACAATTAGAGAAAAAAGTAATAAACTTAAGTATATTAACTTAAAAGTATTACTAAACAAATTAGATGTGCATTTATCTAGAAAATGTACTAAGCTCCTAATGTTTTATTAACATTTAAAATTTTAATAGCCGATCGAGTAAATATTATAAGAAATGTAACAATCTACGAGACCATTATTTAAATAACAGGCCATAACTCAAAAAATATTTATACAATAAGGAATAATTTAGTACACTCTCTAGAAAGTCATATAAATATCAGGTTCTAAAAGTTTTACAGAAATACATTTGTAAAACACTTTGAGTTATCAGACTCGCCATAATAGACATTGGACAATTTAAATTATTGTTTTGGTAGATTAAAAACCCTCTTCCTGTTTTCGTAATTTTTTAAAATTGATTGTAAATTCACCTCTAGATAGCTTAGATACAAATCAATATATATCTTGTAAAGCAAAATGATAGCTTTATTCAATAAAATAAAATTTTAAAAAAAGTATGTGTTTTGACCTAATTTGGTCATTTTAACGTATTTGGATAAGTTAAATTGCACTTTTTTAAAAACTGTTATGTGTATGCTTCTTTAACCCATTTACAAACCAAAATAATATAAATTATGAATTTTACAAGACAAGTTGGAAATCTATAAATCTCATTAAAAATGGAACATTACAGAATAACCTGTTTTTGTGCTGTCCTTTTTTTTTTTCTGATTTTATTTTTGTGCAATTTTTTCTGTGGGATATTTTTTATGCAGTATATGAATTTCAACGGCTTTGGCGTCACTGTAATGCTTTCTCTCAATATACCAGTGGCGTAGCAGAGAATGCTATGACCCCCATCAAAGTCAGGTTCTGCCTTTAATATTTTATAAATTAGGTACCGTAAAATCCGGCATATAACGCGCACCGCCGTATAACGCGCACCCACACTTTAGAGCTGCAGTTTTTAATTTTTTGATACATTCACCGTATAACACGCACCCCATTTTCTCGAAGAAACTTAGAATTTACGTGTGCAAGGCTCGTATATTTTGAAGTCATTTATTAGAGGTATTGTTGCAGGCTTTTGAAAAATAGAATACTTCTTGAAATACAACAGTTTTATTTCATAAGAAATTTCATTCATTTTAAATGTACAATATTTCAATGTATGTAGAAATCTAATTTTTTTTTCCTATGCTCATCTTCTTTCATTTTTCAAACTCTCATTTTTATATCCGGCGTATAACGCGCACCCGTAAATTTCGATCTTATTTTTTGTGTTAAAAGTGCCCGTTATACGCCGGATTTTACGGTAAATACGTACAAGGCGGCAGCCCTGCCTTGGGCCCCCTTGAGTCCTGGGATTGCGGGGGTGTACGTTACGCAACTGCAATGTACATATATACAATTCAAGACGCTTTCTTCATTAGTTATAAACAGTCCCCTGACAATGCACGTCCAGTTTCTTTCTCTCAACGCGCCAACAGCACGCGCGTATTGAAGACGAAACTTTAAATGACTGTGACATTATCAATAATGTGATACATTATTTAGAAGGACAAAAAGAATCGGATTCTTTGAGAGCAGATAAAATATATGCTGGAATACAGATTCCAAACAAATTGGAAAAGCATTTTCTTAAAATAGATACCAATTCCGAAAGGAGTAGGAAATTTCACAAAGAGCTTCGATCACACATATATGGTTATCGTGACAGTACTAAGCAACTGACCAACCAACCTTCGTCTCAAAAACTTATCTCTTACTTTGTGGTGCCAAAAAAATAAATCAATTTGAATTGCCTCTTTGAGTGATGAAAGCGATTTTGACTAATTCATCACAAGAAGATGTGCACTTTGGATTACGATGAGTAGCAGTGAATTATGTATGTGCATTTTGTGAAAACTTCTCCATGCATTCATTGCAAAACGAAATGTTTTTAAAATGTTTCCATGTGTAATTAAAGTAATTCTCATAAATTTAGTAAATGATTGGCGTATTTTCTAAGTGGTACTTTTTTATGTGGTCCCTCTCCACCGCATAAAAAAAGTTCCGTAGTATTTCGACAAATTTGTTTCTTATATGTACGAATTTATAAAATATATTTTCGAATATTTTTTTTGTGTGTGTGGTTATTTTAAGCGGTCCCTATCTGCCGCACAAAAACAAGTTCTACTGTGTTTGATAATTTTTCAGCATATTTTAAAATTGAGTTAACCTGCTATGAAATTAGTGTAGGTTCAAGAGAAATAAATGGAATGTAGAATGGCGACACATATTTTTGCTTTCCAGAAATTTGTGAGGAAAAACATTTAATGATGTTATATATGGATATACTGGAAATACTTCTCTCACTTTGGATCGAGAACAGTAATCAAAACGGATTCCTCGAAATCAAGAAAAGACATCGAGTCTCTTAACGCACTTACAGAAAAATAGTCTAAAAATGAAGCTAATGATCCTTTTCAAGCATGTCGTGGGTGGTGGCCGTTCGCTGTAAAAATCGATCAGAGATTCGCAATTTTGGTACTGATAAAGAAGCAGTATCAAAATTCCTAAAACAACTAGAGTAAATTAGATAAAAAGAAGGCTATCTTGATGAGCAAATTTTCAATGTTGGCGAAAATGGGTTGTACAGGTAAAAGCTATTTTCTAGAATTTGTTTTTCCAAAAACAGGCAATCTCACTCGAGGGTAAAGATGAGTTTACCTTACTGGCAGAAGGAAATCCATATGGTGATTTCAAATTGAAGCTTACTCTTTTGTATCGTGCTGGAAATACTTGAGTCTGAAAGGGGTGTGATAAAAATTTATTAACTGTCAGGTGGAGGTTTAATAAGAAAGAGTTTGAATTACTAAACTTACGGGCAAAAGTTAGATGAATACATATTATTGCCATTTTTGTTAAAAATTCTTATGAAAACCAAAACTTAACTTAAAATGCTTTATTTTAGTGTGCTAAGTTTTGTATATTTATAAGAATTGTTAAAAAGCAATTATTTTTGCCATTAGTGCTAAAAAGCTCTGTTCTAAAATTAAGTTTAGCAGTATTGGTTTATTACTAATGCCTTTTTTTTAATCTAAGTATTTATATTTAATTTTTAAATAGATTTCCCTCTAAAATGTAAAAATTGTATAATGAATTTACTTTTTTTTTTCAAAACACAATCAAATATGTATTTAATATTAATAGCACTTGTGAAAACATATTTTAAAACTAAGTCAGGTGATTCAGTTTTAATATTATTTCATTTTCAGGTTTAAAGAATACGGAAAGGAAGAATTTTCATCTTTGATTTAGAAATAATGGATTCTAAGTAAAACATTTTTCTCCATAACCTTTAGAGAAGCAATCGAAATGTTTCTTTCAAAACTGAGGTAAAATTACAACTTTCAGCATATGCTCAGTTATAATTTATCACTGGAACTACATTTGCAAGTATTTCAATCCAGACATTCTCTTATAATATATAATATAATATGGTATTGAAACGAAACTGTTTTAAAAAAGAGATAAATGCTTTAAGAAAGTTTTCTGCTATTCCCTTTAAATGTTATTTTTCTTACTGATGAATTTTATTTTGGAACTCGCTTTATTATTTGAGAGGATGTGAGGTTTTCATAAGATAATTTAGCATGTTTTGTATCACTACATCCAAAATAAAATTTAACTGTATCAATATATATATAAATCTCTCATGAGAGAATTTAATGTTTTATTTGTAATGTTAAGAAACTACTGAATTTTTTCAAGCATTAGATGTTTGGACAGCGGTATCATCCTCAACAATATCATAAATAGTTTCTTTCTATTAATGTCAATTAGAAGATATATCATATGAAAAGGAATCAAATTCATATTAAGAATTATGTATAAAAGTATATAAGTTAAGATTTACTGTAAACGTGTGTTTATATATTTTTTCACAGTCACTAAATGAGTCGATAATATTATTTGAAGTTCTGCTGTCATTATCACAAGTGAGAATTAATTAAATCAAGTTTATAAAAAGAAAACGAAATGTAAACTATATACTTTATTTATTAATGTAAATATATGCATGATAAAGGTTTATAGTTATATACATAATAAATTAAAATTGGAAAACAATAATGTATTCCGCTTACGATGCTATGTTTGTGTGTGCTAAGACCAACATTACCTATCTATCATTAATTTTTTTTAATCATTTCGTGTGTGTGTTTAGAAATATCTGAAATGATTTATCAAATAGTTAAGATCTTTCAAGCTTTTATATATTAGAAGTCAACGTCATGTGAATGCAAAACAAATGCCATTATATGCGACCTATCAGTTTAAATAAACACTGGACAATTTAAAATGCATGAGGAGTTTCTAATATATGCAATATATTCTTTCTTAACTGATTTTGTGTGTGCCTTAGCAGACATTACTAGACTTTCAGCTGAAACTGTTAGGTTTACTAAGTTCTTCCAGAAAGTGCTATTTTACTCCATTTTTGACATTTAATAGAGAAACTCCATGATACTTTAATTAAAGGCTTTTATCATTTTAAGAAATTTTTTCTTCATTATTATACGAATATTCTTTTCATCATACAGAGGTATAATTTTAAATTCTTTATCACACCTACTTCACTTGTCCCTACGGCAGCCAATTAACCTTCCTACACTGTCGAAACAAATGCCAAGTTTTACCTGTGTGGGTCTGGTAGACCCAGGTCGTGCAGACATACACGTGGATTTCAAAGATAATTTAAATACAGCTCCTTTTATGTACTTTTAATAATTAATACTCTAATAAAACGTTTTTAGCATATTTATAGTCCCTCTCGGATCCCCCCCCCCCCTTTTGACCAGTCTCTTGATTCCATATAAGACCCTAAAAATATTAAAACAGATTAATAATTCACAAGATTTAGTTATAATTTTTATTTTTACGTTGTAATTATACGGTTATTTTTAATGTTTTCTATGATAAACAAGATTAAATATTTACATGTTCTTGGTGGAGAAAAATGCCTGGTAATTTCCCATCTGGTCTGAGTTTTTCTATCTTTCTTAGGGTCACATTCACCAGAATATCTAGCAACTGAAATTTTATCTTCTGCTGCTAGTAACCTTTTCTTTATTGTTACTAACGTTATTTTGTAGTCTAATATTTTTTTCTACGATTCATTGTAAATTACTTCCCTTTGTAAAAGTATGCTTTATGAAAATTATTTGTTCATGTACGCGAAGAATTGACATGCATAAAAATATAAAAATCGTTCATTATCGCTAGATGAATAATATTTCAAAATCAACATAGCGGTAAATGTAGCAGAGCTACTTCATAAGCCTATGGTTGCGGGTTCGATCCCAGTTTGAGTCTATAGATTTTTTGAATGCAAAAACGTAGGCACGCATACGATATGATTACGTGGCTTGTAAAGATCTCCTGAGTATCAATTTGGCTCTGGTACTCTCGGCAAAATCAATTCATGGCGATATTTAGCATTCGGCAAGAGATTGAACTAAAATTAATTCAAGCGTCAAAATCTGATAGCTAGAGCCGCCACTAGATGGTTCCACCATTAAATTCGGGACTTGCCGTATCTGCAGAGCCTTAGTTGACGATATGCAGCACATTAGACAAAAAAGATCTTGTAAAAGTTTTCTATTATTTTCTAAATGATAAGCGTAGTTAATAAGCGTAGCAGAAAAGTGTCATGAAATCTAAATATATATATATAAAGTAACTTTTAAAACGTAATTCCTACGAAACTGAAACAAAACTTTCCAAGAAGAATTAATTCCGGGCTTAATTGGTCAGAATATTGAACCTTCGTGTGACAGACCGTCTGTAGCAAGAACCGCTCTCCTAATTATGGGTGACTACCTGTAGTATAGGATTTATATCATGTATCCGTGACGAGTGTAAGATCGTCAACTAGTTTTTTTAAGCATTTATTCCTCCTGAGTGGCTATCACAATCATCGCTGGTGTCTGCTGGTGCGTTGTGAATAATCTCCCAAGAGAGCCGATTAATTTAGATTAGTGGACCTTAATGTTGAATCCATACATTGCATGCATTCCTTCGAGATCTACTATACGATGAGGTGTAGTGTTGTCGTCTATGACGAAAAACTGAGAAGCCGCAACAATTGTGAAGGAAACCTTTTATGAAAGCATTACCAAAGGTAGCACTAGTGAAAAATTTTCTAGCAAGATGTAAAAGCAAATACGGATACCGTATACGATACTTTCCCATACGAGAATTTTCAATACCTCCGAAACTATCCCTTTCCATCACGTATGGGGTGGTATGGCGTATTCCCTGGGTTTTCAAAATATTTTATTCCCAGAAATCGTAGTGAGACTACATTATCTTTCTTTTGTAATGAGCACTATGTAACGAGGTCTCTGCATGTATTTCAACTAATAATTAAGGTCTTTTGATAAGGAAAATAATCTTTTAGTGAATTATTTGATTTTTTGAAAACCTCTTTCTGTATAGAACAAACGAATCTCATTATTTAAAGTTAAATAAAACGAGTTCACTGATGAAGTTAGTAGTGAAATCTTAAAATACGCGTTAGTCTGAATTAAATGTGTGAAAACTACCTTGTAGAATATCAACATATCTTGGCATACGGCTTGCAGTCTTACTATCCTTCTCCAGAGCTTACAAGTTTTCTGAAATCGTGCATTTACATGAATTCAGTTACTGAAAATATATAAAATTTATTATTTTTAATTATGGCTATAGCGTTCTCTCTCAGTAACTAATACTTCTATATATACATAATCAGACTTTAAATTAGTATAAATAAAAATTGTTGATTTGTCCTTAAGTTTCTTTTCACACTAATGCACACACACACACAGACCCAAGTTCACCACAACCGGACTTCATAGCTACTACTGAAACATTTTATCCATTTGGTGTTTTTTGTATGTATTTTATTAACGACAATACCCTCGTAGTTGCAAAATATTACTTTTTAAGCAGACGTATTGAAAAATCCTGTATTATTCATTAGATTTTTATTCTAAGTTAATATGATTCTGAAAACATGTAAAACTCCGCATCACAAGCAGAAAAAAACATTAAGTGTTGGTGTATCTGTAAAATGCTCGCATAGGTTAATTGTCTTGGTTAAAACAACTTAATTGTAATTATAAAAAAATAGCTGTGTAATGTTATACTAGGAATAATTCGAAGTAATTGTTATAAGCGAAAATATAATATGTGTGTGCTTAACTATTTACACATTAAAATTAGTATTTATTATATCCACATATATTGTACTTAATGTTTTTCTGTGTTTACAGGCTGGGTGGCGTAGTTAGTTTGGTGCTGTGGTCTTGCACGTCCAAGTTTGCGGGTTCGACCCCGGCCTAAGTCGGTGGATTCTCATGATGCAAACAATCGACAGCGTCCATGCTGTATGATTATGCGGGGTGTGAAAGATCACAAGAGTGCAGTTTTGACTTGGGTTATCTCAGTAAAATTAAGTTCCGAGTACAATTTCGCATCTTCAGAACTCATATGTCTTTCTCTGGTGATGAAATTGGGTGTTAAAATTAAATTGTGGTAATTGCAATCTCCACCTTTAAGGTGCTACACTAAAAAGCAATTCCAGCTCCCAGATCTAGGTCTGCAATGGAAATTATATTCCGCAGCCCCAGTAAGAGATTAAAAATATATTTCTGTAAAAGGCGATAAAGTTATAAGTGTATCAAAATTATTTTTAAGTTTGGAATACAAACAGAGTATTCAGTTTCCTAAAATACTTTTTCAATAAAGAAAAAATTACAATTAAAAAAAAACACATGCATTTTTGTTAGCTAAAGTTTTCACGTAGGATAGGTTTGAAACTTTCTGGATACGAAATTTGAATAACAAAATTAAGAAACACCTATGGGCATTTTTAAGCAATATAGAGCAATCATTCACTTACAGTACAGCAGATATAGAGATAAAAAGTCTGAGTTAAAAAAAAAGAATCAGAATTTAGTTAGCAATGTTTTCTTAGGCTATATGAAAGTCATTTTTTAAACGCTACTTAAATCCGATTTGGTCAATTATGTATCGCTAAAAGAGATTTCCACAAAATCTTATAAACAAACAAACAAAGCTTAAGCTGAAAGTTTTGTTAAAACGATAACATTTAGGAAGTTCAATTACAGTCTATCACTACAGTTACAGTTTACAAAATGGATCGGACAGGAAATTGCTTTCAAGGAATTGAAAACGATTTCGAGAAACAAAGTTTTTAAACGTTATTGCATTGTTTCCGCTAGTGCAATTTTTATGTTGTTGATTTATCATCGACCTATCCTATTGCATTCTTCACGCTGACCTAAGAATTTTTCAAGTATATCCTATCTTTTTTATTGATACTTCCAAATAAGTTATAATAATTCTAGAAATTATCTAGAATTATTTGTCACAAGAGAAAAAAATGTCATTTTATTATAAAATAAAAAATAAAAAATGTCTTCGTATTAATAATTTACAACTAATAAATTTGAAGATTGTTAAGATTTAAATTATGGCGAGTTACATTTCAAAATGTGAGTTATTTAGTGTGAAGTTATTTATTTAAGTTTATTTATGATCGAGTTATTTATTTAAGGAAGGGAGAAATATCAAATTCTTTGGCAGCGCAATATTTTCCATTTTCTTTTTCATTTTCCAGTGCACTCTTTGTAGGTATATTTAATGTTTTGATGTAATAGAATAAACTCAGTTAAAAATTTCATTATAAGTTGACACTCATCATTTAAATTATTGCGTTTATTAAGATTAGTTATATAATTCAATCCAATTATATAATTATTTTTCAATTAATGGCGTAGGCTAAAAGGGAATAAGTTAGTATTTATTGATTTTTATCGAATAAATAAAAATACCTCGTCGATTAAACATTTATTAATTTCAAGAAAATTAAACGCATATTAACTGTACTAGATATGTTTTAAAAAATTGAAAATTTAAATTTTTAATACCTTTATAACATTTAGTACATTTATAGCAACAAAGTAAATATTGAATTGAACTGTATACAGAAAGTGTTTATTAACTATAATGATACAAATAATACAATTACAGATAATTAAATTAAATATATTTCCTTATTTTTTGCAACAAAAGTAACTCATTTAAACAACAAAATTAAACAAATAATGGCTTTTGTGTTATCATACTTATATTTTAAATGATACTCAAAAGATTAAAATATTATTTTAAAGTTTTTTTTTCTTGAATTTAATAAATATTTAATGAGAGTTTAAATTATCAATTTATTTGCAGGAATAAATGATATTCTAACTTCTACAGTTCAGAATATATGGTCTTACTTCCTTTTTAAGAGAATTTCTTATTCTTATTCTTAATCTAATTTTCTGAGAATCGTAACTTATTCAGATAATTTTTTTATGATAGAATGTTGCTTCTGGATTCGTTAAATTATATATGAACTAAATCTGTATGTTATTAAAACCATTTATTTATTTCCTGAAAAGTACTAATTTTTTTAATGCTCGTATATTTCTTAATGTTCTTTAAATTTTCTTAAGCGCTCATTAACTGCCGTAAAAGAGTAATTTATCTAGATGTAATAACAAATTTAAAAATATTAATATCCAAGACATTTTTCATGAGTTTTCTTTTGATTGCCAGCTACTTCGGAATTTTATTTTATTATATTTTAAACATGCAAAATGACAGAAATTAATTATCAATCCACCGATTGAAATGTCAGCATCAAAATTATTCTATAAAGTATTTTTCTTCGATACACATACAAAAAATGTCAATACTTTTAAAATAGATTTTCATACATAAAAAAAGGTAAAAAATTTCTTCTTTTGCAGTATATATAAACACTTCTAAAATTACTACAGAATCATATGTCCTTCACTTACTTCGCTAAAATTAAGTAATACATTATACAAACAAGATTGAGTAAGGCACTTCTCCCTTGTCACATTTCCACATCTGTGCGAATTCCTGTTCCGGAGTTTCACCCGTCTGTGTATTTTCCCTAGGGAATTGCCTTCATCTGTTCCTAAACTAATTCGTTGCTCACTGCTTACCTTAAATATTTAGATCCAACACCCCCTCACTCTTCGCAATGAGCTATCACAGCCTATTGTTCTGATCACTCTTTACATAAGACGTTTCTTGCCTTCAGTGGATAATGCATGTATTATATATTATTTTATAGAAGATAAAGTTCTTTGTGTGTGTGTGTAATGAACTCTTCATTATGTAGGATATTTCTGTAACTTCGGAAATTTTTAAAAAGTAGTCATATAAATTACTTCTTTATTTCTATTAATATCAACAGTATTATAATGCAGAATTTCCTTCAATTTGGGATAAATTAAGGGCTGAGCTTGATTCTCAGGGAGTACAAAATAATATCTGCAGTCTTGGTTTAACTTCGGTTAACCTAATCTGCTGGATGCTTGTATTTTCTACGACAATTGTAATACTGACAATTGCAGACAATTACTATACAGTAGAACGTCGTTTATCCGAATCAATTTGGACCGGACACCGTTCGGATTTGTGATTATTCGGATAACCGAAAACTGAATGCGATTCATGCAGTCAGTATATGAAACCGGACACTATACGAATATTGAAAATCATCATATGCGGGAAACGTGCCTGAAGAAAAAGCAAAATAGGTGCAAAACGTCGCAATTTTACCTTTATTGTGGAAAATAATCACTTATTTTTCTCTGTACCATTGTACACCTTCGTTTTTTCACTGTAAGGTCTCTGATTCTCTTGAGCAGCAGTAGTTGAGTAAAACGGCATTCCGATTACTGTTCGTACCACTCCATAGCTGTCTCCAACGCAGAAAACGCGTTAGCATTTGATGAATCATCACTACTTTGATTGTTGTTGTTCTCGTGTTCATCCGTTTCATCGTCGATAAGGCTGAATTCTTCTTGCACGGAAGTCACAATCTCGTCGTCATTTAACATTTGAAATCTACGGTCTTTTGCATCGCATGTCATCCTTGCTTCTACATCTTCATCGCATTCTTGAAATCCTTATTTTAAAATGGTTTCTCGGTTTTTTTTTATGTCTGAAATTGTTGACTTTCCAACATTATAAAACTGTGCTAGAGACACTCCAATTTCTCCCTTCGTGAGACGGTTCAGGATTTCAAGTTTTATCTCTCTCTATGTTAAAGACGTTGCGCTTTCGTTTTGAATTCGAAGCCATAGCAGTTCATAACTAAACAAGGGTGCACGTATACAACCCCCTCACTTGGAAACAGACCTAATATTCCGCGCAGATGTTTACCAAATCACACAACTGAAATTCCCCAGATATCACTGACCTTGGGTTTTCCCTTCAATTTGGCTTCATGTGAAACAACTGTTGAGCATTGTACTGTTCGAAAACGTATTCCTATACAGTACATGTAGTTGTTGACAAAAAAAACTGGTCAGGATATTTGACACTCCGGATAATAAAGGTTCGGATAAACGACGTTCTACTGTATTATAATGTTCATTCATGGGCACTATATGTACAATACTTTTCTTATTATAAATCCCAAATTGAACAAATTTGTATTTATATGTTTTGCAGTAATATATGTCATGTTTAATTAACCAAAGATAAGCATGCCCATCAAGTTAAATAATGAATATGAAACAAAATTTTAAAGTTTTTTAAAACTTATGACTATTTGTGTGTATTTTTTTTTAATATAAAGTAAACAGAAACCTTGATGTTATATAAATGTATAAACACTTGAAAGTCTCAATGTAATTTAATATTTCAATAACCGTTAAAATTTATATCAAAAGGAATTCAGATGGAAAGATATGAAAAATCTACGAACGTTACTAGGTATATTCGGGTGGTACCACTTCCAAATTAAAAAAATATTCACATATATAAAGAGAGATTGCATGTGCAAAATATATATTATCCCTAGATAAGTACATGATAGAAATATATAATTTCGGACGAATACATGAAGATACACGCAACAACTCAGAAAAAAAAGCTCTCATATATATATATTTGCCAAAAAAAAAATAATAAATAAATAAAAGGTAACATCTTGAATCTGGAGAGAAACTAGTTATTTGTACTTTATACATGGATTATTCAATTATTTTATAGCTAAATAAAGTATACTATTTATCCAGAATTAAATACTATTTAATGAATATTCCTTTTCCAATTGCATGCATTTGAGTAAAGGAACGGCAATGTAATTAAGTAAAAATGCATAGTAAAATTAGTTAATGCTTTTTTTTTGACAACAAAACTTTTCCAACACGAGATGAATAAAATGAAAGTTAATAATTGAATATACATATAGATAGATATATCTTTCTTTTAGTTATTATCTTACAATTGATTCATTATTTTTTGAATATAATAATTAGAAATTGGACAAAGTGAGTAGAAAATTGAAAATTAACACATTTAGGAAATTGTCTTCGATCATATTTTCCAATTTTTTTGTAATTTCCTGCAGTTTTTCGTAAGCAACTGATCGAAAAGTACTTTTATTTTGCTTCAATCTCAGCAATATCGTTTTACACTTTTGTGACATTTGTTAAGATATTATAACAAGTATTAAAAAATAAAGTTATTAAAGCTATTAAAGATATTAAGTTAAGTTATTATTTGGATCATGCATTATACAGCCCAGACTTTGCTCCCGGAGATTTCCACATTTTCCGGTACCTAAGACTCAGTCTTGGCGGGAAACATTTCAGTGACAACGAAGAATTGAAAGTGGTCGTGAACTCTTGGTTATCTGACCAGGTGGCAGACTTCTTTGATGAGGGTCTTCAAAACTTAGTTCTAAGGTATGACAAGTGCATTAATAAACTCGCCAACTATGTAGAAAAATAGCCAAAACTATGTACAATCCCAAAATAAAGGGTTTTTGAAACCAAATATTGTTGTTATTTTTTTAAAAACGAACAGACCTTATTTAAAAAACAGTTTTCGTATGTCTGAGATATGCACAGTATATCGGGCACTTGATATATTTTTCGAAATATAAAGAAAAAAAATGTCATAGAGTCACGTTTTTTATGATCAAAAATACACTGAAAAAAAATGCGATTGATAAATAAAAATGGATGACTAAATAATCTTTAAATCCTGAAATACTGAGTGTTTCAATACATTTGATAAACTTAAACTGTATTTAGTTCTACGTATTGTTTTTTTGGTTGTTATTTAATAAAAAGAAATCATTTCTTCGATCATCCTTTTTGTTTAAATAATAAAAAAAACAAAATATATCCAGCATGATAAAATCATGTTTCAAGATAAATGCTATTCAGAATGCTCAGCAATTTTCAGAAAAATAAATGCTTGACATATTATTTCTGAAAATATTAGCTTCCTTTTTTGCAGAAAAGTGGGGACAAAATCTTAATTTCTATGCAATTCTGAATTTTTTTTTATAGGAAGAATTTTCAAGTAGATAAATACGAAATGTATATATAACTTAAAATATTTCATTAACAATTTTATTCCTCAGAATATTTTTTTAGAGAATCTTAAGAATAAAAAAAATTAATTAATAAATATATATATAAATTTTTACGTGTCTGTTATATATATGGTTAGCATTTCATTATTTCATGCGTTTTTAGTAAGTTATTCTGCATTTAAGTAATAAGCAAATATAGTTGTAGCTTGAACATGAAATGTTATTTACTTCATCCCTCTTCCCAAAAATATTTGTCTTACTCGAGTTGATAAATATTTTTAATTTTGAAATAAATGACTAGGTGAGATATTTTTTTTAAATTGTTAATTGAAAAGAAAAAAAAAGTAACTAAAACACAAAACTATACACTAATTTAATCACTTGCTTCTGTACCAACAAAATAAAATATTTTTAAAAGCATGTTTGTGTAAGTAATTAACAAATTCCTTGTCTAAAAAAAATAGTAAATTATTCAGAACAATTAAGGTATAAAAATCTGCTAATAGAAGGAGTAGTTAACAACGTTTCTAGATAAAAGAATTATAAAGTTAAATTTTATTAAGTATTTCACTTTTCAGCTTTTAGCCATGTAATATGGGATAATTCAAATGAAACTTCGTTTTTTATATTGTTACGAATTTTGCGTAAGGAATACTTAAAGTAGAATAATTAATTTTATATCTAGATGTGTAATGTGTTTATATTAATCTGAGTTGTATTTATTTTATGCTAAAATTACAATATTTGAAAGTAACCCTATTCCTTACATTATAATGGCAGTTCATTGGAAATTTCGCGAAATCTTGGCGATAGAGCCAAAAGCAGGCATCATTTTTAAAGACCATTTTGACGACTTGGCAACCATTTTAGTTATAATGTTTGGCGAGTTCGTGACCGCATGGAAATTAGTGGAAAAATCCACTAATATCACGATCTACGACGCAAGCGGATTTTTCTCGAAATATCCGCAGGCTTATAAATAGTAATAGCTTGCAGAAACTAGGTTATTTTGTTTTGACCATTGAAAAGTAGTATTGATTTGACCGTGAAGAGTCGACCATTGCTTAGTTATTACTGCGGCTGTTGTATAGAACGAGCGAGTGCTTGTGGATAATCTTTTAGATATTTGTAGTTTAGACACTGATAGTTATGTCTGAGTGCTATATAAGGTGTGAAGGCCTTCAGAGATTTATTCTGCGAATTTTGTTGGTGAAACCTGTATTTCAAGGATTGTTTTCTACAATAAATTTCCATCCCTCCTGAAGAACTATTTTTTTATTTGCGACTGATTTGCATAAAATTCTTGAACCCTAATTTACGTAACAATATATATAATTATTTAATTAATTTATTCTACGTGTATGATGCGTTGTTTTTAAATTTTCTTGTATTTCATTAACAGTGCATAATTTTATAAAGTCACTGAATGCAATTCAATTCATTTGAGTAAAATTCTATTTCTTTTTTACTTGTAATGAGATAGGAATTTTTTTTATAACTATGATTAGTTTATCTCTATTTAAACCAATTTATATTCAATATGCTAGATTAACAGAGCCTTATGAATTTTAGGGTGCAGATATATTATAATGCAACGAAAACTTGTGATTTTGTATGTTAATATTTGTTTGCATTTTTCTCTTTAAGAAACAGGTAAAAGTTGTATGGTGCGAGATCTGGTGAGTACGGCGGATGCTCGATTACAAAAAAAGCCCTTGTCCACCAAGAACTGTTTTACAGAGAGCACAATGTGCACCGAGGCGTTGTCTTCGTGCAAATTCAACAAGTAGCTGCTCTACAGACCTTGCCTTTTCTTCATCATTCTTTCTCTAAACTTCCTCAAGACCTCACTGTATTACTGCCGTTTTATCTTTTGGCCTCTAGATATCCATTCATTCATGATATCGAACAAAAACGATCAGCATCACCTGCTCTTGATGTGATAGATCGTTAAGAGTGCTCATCATCTTCAGCAACCTCCCGATCGTACGAAAATTATTTGTGCCATTCAAAATTTGCAATGACGTGCAATGATCTCTTAACACTCTTTTAACAATTTTAAACATTCAGTCGGAATTTTCTTTTTATTTCACGATGAATTTCAAATTTATGCGCAGTTCGATTTTTACGTTTATCATGATCGTGGCACTTTGACACAACAACGGCTTACTCAAACAAAGATAAAAAACAAACCGAACTAGAAGGATGGAATAACATGCCACCAGGACCGGAAGGATGCAGATCAACTATATTCCATTTCCATTCCTTCCCACCAAGCCTAGCGGCTAGGGCATACGTAGTCCGGGAATTTAATTGTTACACCTTGTGTATCTCCTAAAAATTTGATTTTTAATTTTCAGATATATTCTGTGTAACTACAGGTTTATAATGCGTGTGATGACCAATAAATTCAGTATATTTTAAACAATTAAATTTCTGCAGAATTTGAAAGGCTAGACCAGTATTGCAATGGAAAATGTTTGATATTTCTGCAGCTTGGCCTTTCACATCTTTCATTTTGACTACTGCATTTATGATATGAAACAATAGACAAATGTTCCAAATGACTAACAAGTTTCACGAGTCCCTAGAATTCATTTTTGATTTAAATAATTTTGTAGTTCAATAAGGTTTTCTTAAGTATCACAATGGCACTGTAAGTTATTTCCGAAAAGAATTACAACGACAAAAAAGATTAAAAAAAATATTGTAAAATGATAAATTATAGTAAAAATTATTTAATAATAATTGTAATAATCAGTTTCAGACGACAATTATAAGTTTTTGGCAGAGTGCTAGTTTTTTTTTTGTTTATAAGAAACAAGCTTTATTCCCTTAGTCAACATTGACAGACATAGAAATATTTTTTATATATATATTGGAATTTAACATGTATTTCAAAATATTTTAAAGCTAACAACTTAGATATATTTTATTGGTTATGGCTTTCAATTTTTAAATGGCCTTTCATGGTTTTCTAATAAAAATAGTTTCTAAAAAGTAGAATTTATTTTTCTAATTAAAGTAATTTCTGAGTAAAAGTTTCCTAAATATAAGTTTTAATGGAGAGTAAGAGCTTTAAAACTATTTTTGACTGATAAATAATCAGAAATAATTTTTGTTAACGTTAAAAGGCTTTACAATTTTAATTAAAATTGAGGTAACTAAAACAACAATTGTCCTACGTTTTGAGAAGTTTTATTATCAAATTAATAGTTTTCAATCTAAATTAAAGTTAAAATTTTACAGGTGGATATGGAAAAAATAAACCGTTCAAAGCAACTAATTTCAACTAAATCAATCATATCACTTTCCCTATTTACCTCCATAGGCTCATGTTACCTTCCATTCTTAATTTCTTATGTGATTCTCTCAGGAACGCAGTTAACCACGCTTTTCATTGCCTCATACTACCTAACACCTCCTTGTAGAACCTATCTTACTATCTATTCCTTCATTGGTATATTCTATTTCTTACAGCAATAAAATTCACAACAAATTGGTTTCCTGTTTCAATATTTCTCAGTTTATATGAGACAGATTGATGAAAGTTTTGTCTCCTCGCTTCTAAATTTTTGCTTGGTATCATTCTTTTATTGCATATATCTTTTGTTGCATTTTTATTGCACTTTTGTTACGGAAGAACTCTTTTCGCTTCCTTTGGGCTGTTTGTGTATTATTTTATGTATTGTTTCCTGCCTGCCTCTCTAATTGTAATCCAGTGTAATACACAGCCACTTTAAGAGATTGCTTCAATGTTACCGCTGTAAAATAAATGTGTGTGTGTAATAGATATTCTTCAAAAAATATAACTAAACAGATAGTAGTATTTCCTTAAAAATTCGTCACTATATTCCAAATTTTTAATTTTTAATTGCAATTCAAAATGTTTTCCATTCTTACTAATAGCACAAACTAAACACATAAGAATTGATAAAAGCAAGAATCAGAACTAATTAAATTGGGTGTTATGAAATAAAAAAAAAATAATTCGATGTCTTTTTTTAGATTTTAAGCGCTTTAATAGAATTAATCTTATTATAGGGAATCAGTTCTTCAGATTTTTTCCCCTCTTTATAAGATTAAATTAGATAAAGACGTAGGAAGGCATAGAGAATTAAATTTTTTGTGAGTATACTACTTTTTGTGATTTTCAGGTAGGAAGCTAAAAGAACCTGTTAGTAAAATGAAATTAGTTCGGAGATTTTGAAAGTGTTCAAAATAAAACTAAATCTATTTTTATCTTAAAAATAATATTTTTAAATTATATTTTGAAAAATTAAATAGAAATACCTCGCACATATTAATAGTTGAATTAAAAAGATATATCAAATGCTAATTAAATATTACAATTAAAAGTAATTTAAAAGCTGAAGACATACTTAAGATTTTTCATATATATACATACATAGTTTAATAAAATAAATATAAACATAGTGAATATCCTACAAAGCAAAAAACACGAAAATAATGAACAACTAAGAACAACAAATCAAAATCTTGGTTATCAACTACAGGTGGCATTATATTTTTTTAACTAATATAACTATAGAACATAATTATATTCCACAAATACTCTGCTTAAGGCAAAAACTATAGCCATTTTCAAGTTAAGGTGGAAGAACAGGAACTCTGTCTTCGCAAGTCAATCTGCATGTGATATAAATTATTTATTATATTATTAACAAGCTATAGCTTAAATACTTCCATTACATTCAAGTTATGAAATGACTCAAGACTCAAGTTATAAAATGAGAAATTTAAAATGAATTTCGTTAGTTAATTAATGATGTGAAATTACTGATTTTTTCTTTCTTTTTTTTGCTAAAATTTAATTTTAAAGATTGAACCTTAATATGCTTAAAACTACAAGGTTCAATTCTTTGTACAAATGTTAAGAGCATCTGTGATATGCTTTTAAACTAAATAGTAAAGCGAAAATGAATTTCTTCAAAATGCTTAAAGTTCGTTTTACACTCTGTAACCAAAAAAAAACAAAAAACAGACGCTCCAAGAAGGAGTGGTCCGATCGTAATAACATTTCGTATACAAAGACATTTGAACCGAACATGCAAATGATTAAAATTTGGTGTCCAATAAATGAATAGCGGGAGCTACAGCGCATCGGAATTGCACCCTCAGCATGTGTCTATAAGAAGCGATTCTCAGTCTGATGGTCAAAATTTCTGTGCTCTCTATTGGGATTTAGCACACCTTTCAAAGACTGAAAAAGTATTTTGCCGCAGAATTCGAGCTCATTTCAAGCAACTATCAGAGTTTGAAAGAAGTCGCATCATTGGATTGAAAGAGGAAGGTTGGGCAAATCGGAGAATCGTTCATCATATGGGTCGAAGCGATACGGCCATTAGAAGATGCTGGCAAGAATGGGTGGACAGTGGCAGATTTCAGCGCCATGATGGTAGCGGTCGACCTAGGGCCACAGCAGATTGGGAGGACACATGGATTGTCATATCACCTGTCATAGCCCATGATTCATTATTATCAAACATCAGACGTTGTGACCCGCACATGGGTGTCCACCATGACCATTCACAGACGGCTGATAGAGCAAAATTTACCCTCGTAAGGACAGCTACAGAATCTGCCACTCAAACCTGCACACTGTCGAGACAGATTACAGTGGTGCTTGGCTCGATCAGGTTGGAATCAGGACTGCGGACGCATAGTGTTTAGTGACGAATCCAGCTTCCAACTGTGCCCTGACAATCATCGAAGACATACCTGGAGGCACCCAGGTCAGCGTGCCGATCCTGCTTTCAATATTGCACGCACACAGGCCCTTAACTAGGAGTTATGGTGTGGTGCGCAATTTCTTTTGACAGCCGGATGCCGTTGGTCATCATTAGAGGCACACTTACAGCACAACGGTTCGTCGACGACATTCTGAGAACTGTTTTGCTACTGTACCTTTTGAAATACGCCGGCCTTATTTCTCTGCAAGATAATACCAGACCACATATGACATGTGTTGCTATGAATTGTCTTACAGCTTCTCAGACACTTCCTTGGCCAGCCAGATAGCCAGATCTGTCTTCAATAGAGCATGTCTGGGATATGATGCGAAGGCGATTGCATCTACCAGGGAATGTTGATGACCTGTCCCAACAATTGGAGCAAATTTGGCAAGAAATACCGCAGGAGACCATCAGGGTGCTATATCACTGTATGCCACGCCGTGAGGCAGCTTACTTCTAGGCTAGAAGTGGGTCAATACCTTATAGAGTCAGTTACTTTGTAACTAGGTCAACTAAAATATATCATTCAATTTTTCTGAAATTTTAATCATTTTCTATGCGGTACATAATCTTCCTATTCACAAATTTTTGTCTGAATCGGACAACTCGTTGTTGGTGCGTCTTTTTTTTTTTTTTTGTTTTGTTATAGAGTTTAGATGAAACATTGAATTTTGATGTACTATTTCTGCATCTAGAAGTTAAAAAAATGAAAAATAAATAATTAATACCTGATAGGAAAAATTAAATCTCCTAGATAATTATTTTTTTACAAAAAAATAAGGATTTTGAAATAATTTACATTTAATTGAATAAAGAGCTTATCTATAGTGTCTTAGTCAAAGAAATGTGTTTATTAGTGGGGAGTTTTTAATGAAGTAATTTGTATTCAGTCGATGATTTTTCTTAAAGATGCTGGTCCATTTTACGCCAGTAAATCCTTTTTTAAGTGAACGAAGTATTTAGCGCTGAGCTCTTGCTGCATACAAAGCGCTGTTAAAAGTTACTATTTTTAGCACATTTTAAAGCTTCTTGAGAAAAAAAAAATTAAACGGGTATATTCGTTTGCTGTTCTTGAATACAATGCGATTATCTTCATTTTGTATCAAAACTAAAAAGAAATCAATACTTGGAAAATTTGTCGAATATAAATTATGTAAATATTAGGTTTGTGTGAAGTATTTAAAATATATTTTTTGTATAATTAACAAATTAAAAAACTTTAATGACAATTCACCATGATTCCATTTGTTAACCAATTTTAGTTTTCATACTGGAAGATTTATATGAAAATGTATTATTCACTTAACGAAAGTTTATTGATAAAATGTTGCTTTATAAGATAGGAGGATTTTTATATATATATGTGAAAATGTTCACTATCTTAATTGGTAGTTGCCGTGGAAAATGAAAACAATTGATAAAGGAATATTATTACTAGACATATCAATGATATATATATATATATATATATATATATATATTTATACTTATATGTTCTTTTGTATTAATTTTAAACTATATATTTTTTTAACACGCCACTGATATATATAATTATATATATATATAT
>BMAV01016715.1:70314-103946 GCA_019973955.1 Trichonephila inaurata madagascariensis | reverse complement strand
AATTGTAATTATAAGGAAGACTGTGTATACTTATAAGAAAAATTGTATACATTAAGTATAGGAACTACACTTTTCACCTCCTTCTAGACCATTTTAGTATGTTAAAAATTTAAAAGCTGAATTTCTTTAATAGTTACAGATAAACTAATTTAAATAAACTGAGTACTGTTCCTTTATAATGAATTTTAACTATGGATTTTAGCTTCGTTAAGTTATTTTTATGTGTGTTCCCTGAACTATAGTTTAACTATCTAAATTTATGAGAGTTTGGTCATGACATAAGTTGCAAAGTGTTCTGTTCTGACAAAATATGAACTGGATGGGTCTAGACTTATTCCAAACCTTTCTCGAAGTCATTTGATTTGCTGTCTACTTCTATCTTCCGTTTAATTTCTTAAGGTTTCTTTAAAGGATGGCCTTCATTTCTTCTTGGCCTGGTGCTATTGTGGTGCATAATTCGTTTTAGCCAGCTTTCATTTCCGCCTTTATTTATTTTAACTCAATTTTCCTATTTAATTTCTCTTGAACAGATTTCATTTCCTTTTGTCCAGCTTTTATTCCTTGAAAAAGTCCATCAAAGCTTTCAATGGCTTCTCCATGGTTTTTTATTGAAGATGAAAATTGCTTCATTTCATTCCAGAGTTCTATTTTTTGCACTACACATTAGGTGGTGGATCCTCACTCATATTATGAAAAGTCCAAATAATTAATAGCCACGTTTTTTCAAATTCAATTAAATTATATTCTATAGCTATCAAATGATTACAATGGATTTAATAAACAAGATATAATTAGCACAAGTAAAATTTACAAAATTATAAAATCAGAATTTATTCAGAAATATAAATCCTTTGCCTCAATTCCTAAATAGGTCATGGAAACGTGCAGTCCCTGTCAAGCTTTGACTTTGCATTATACTTTTCAGTTTTTTTCTTTATATAGGTTGGAAAGACATTTGTAATTGTTTTCAGGCTTTAAACGTGGCCGCGGTAGCCGAGAGGTATAGGTACCGGATCGTGGCTTGCCTTGTCACGAGTTCGATTCCAGTACCACTAAAGACCCGCCGTGTAGGGCAACGATGCACGTTAAATCTGTCGAGAGCTCAAACGTCCTTCCGTTGGTGTGGTGTGGTAGTTAGGAGAGTGAGTGCCAGATCAGCTGTCGTCCACGTCACTTGACCATGGTTCAAAATTACGTGGTCCGTCGCCAAAAGCATTCGTTTAGCTGAACAGTGAGACGTTAATATTCCATCAATCAATCAATCAACCAGGCTTTAAACTAACACTTTAAAAACCTTGTTTTACTTGGTAATAAATTAAAATATCACTCACTTTTTAAGTTTCTGATATTTTCTGTGAATAATTAATGAGTTTCCTTAAATTTGATGCATGAAAGATATATAAACGTTTAAATTTATATGAGAACAGCACAGTTCATTAATATTCTTCTGATGAATATGTAACACAAAATTTTTCTTTAAACTGAATTATGTCTATTTAGTTAAACTTAATCACGAATACGTAAGAGAAGATACCTGTATGCACACTTTTAGACAGTTGTTTCTCAAACTCAAACAAACTAAGAATAAAATATTTAAAAGATTTTTACAATCATTCCACATCCTGTCCTCAGTTAAGTCTCATCTTTCGATTATACAAGACAAAGAAGTATGTACATATGCATACTTACACATTCATTGAAAATGGAAAGGAGTAGATTTATCTTTGAGAGAAATTCTCTGCGGGCCATTAACTATTCAGCTCTATTTCCGCTCTATAGAAAGCAACTATTAGGATTGATCGCATTATGTAGCCCTTAAATAAATTCAATTTCTTTGACGTACCGGGAATTTTGAGAGTATCAAAATTTACTAAAACAAGAGAATTAGAATATGGAATGAACTGTTTACCCTCAAATTAACGAATAAATGTATTTATAATTAATGCTCAAATCTAGGGGGTTTAAGATCATTTTGGGTAGAAATATGAACATTCACTCCGTATTACATTTCATTGGAAATAATTGTAATAGTATTGCCAAATATAAGAAAAATTATCGTGGTTCTGAATGAATAAGGAAGAAAAATGACTCATTATTGTAATGTTTTTAATGCTACTGAGAAATGCTTCTAATATGGTGGAGGTATACTACGTGACATTGGAAGTGCAACATCAAGAATGGACAAACAGAAAATATTGCGTATCACTGAATAGGTGCACCTCATTGAGTTATGCAAATGATAATAAGTGCGTAAGTCACCGACACACATTGAGTAGAAATAAAGAAAGGAATCTTCAAAATGAGCAACAGTCCTGTTGTTATTGTTTCTGTTGTAAGAGTTTTTGTCTTATTTAAGATGGCAAACGAAATGAAAGAGAACACCAAGCCACCGTCATCGGAAACATGTCCAGAAGACAAACGATTTTACTAACGCCGAAGTGATTGGATTAAGAAGGGGGTAGGCAGATCCATAAGTCAGATATTGGATTTCATTTGCCTAGAAGGGTTCAAAATGTACGGCTGTAGCAAAAAATCTTGAAGCAAGGAACTTGACAAGTTTGGGGGTATTAGAGTGGACGTCAGGAAGAAGATGGTAGCATTAACCGATAGATGGTGGAAGCTCCACAGGTCATTTTTGACGCCCCTTTGCAGCTTATATATGTAGCCTTTGACCTTCACATAATGACTAGACACCTTATCTATTGATTAGTTGCTAGTGGCTTGCACTAATGGCGACAAAAAAGAAAAATGTCATTAAACTTTCAACACTGTCAACTTCATTTGCAAAGGTGAGACATGAACAATGACATAGCATAGGGTGGACTTCTCAGACGAGTTACGTTTCTACTTGTGTTGATATTCGTTGTGCACAAAGCTGTTACAAACAAGATGATGTCCAATTCAACTTCATACGTTGAACGCTTCACCGCGCAACGGTTCAACATCCTGGTTTGGAACACCATTGCGTAAGGTAGTAGGTCTTTTCTGGTCCATGTTCTTTTCACTTTGACGGCCCAACGATGCGTGGATTACTTTACAGTGGTTGGCAAAATTTCCCTTTCTTTAAGTGGTAACACCCCAAATCACACATCTCTCATTAGTCAACTTGTTCTGCAAGATATGTAGGCCATTCTTCCCTTATCTAAACCCAGCATGTTTGGGTGATGTTTACAGGCAACTTGCATACTCTGTCATTACGGCCCTTGGAAAATGATCTGTCACACAAATAATTGAAAAGGAATTAAAAGTCATCTTTCAGTACGTTTCTATATCCGTATTGGCTTTGACCTAGACGTGCACCCGTCTACGGTGGTTCTACGCCTAATTGAATCAGTTTTCTGGGTCTTGGTTTTAAGTATCATTTTAAAACAAATATTATTTATTCGTCACTGTTTCTCTCTCAGTTTGCTGAGTTTCTTCTTTCTCTAGGTTCTTCTTGAGTTTTCATCTCCAATGTCACTCAGAAATGAATCTATTTGTAATCAATTAAAAACCAGAAAGATTAAAACAGTTAAGCTTCTTGTTCAGTATCACCCATTGGATATTAAATTTTGCATATTATTTATCAAAATAGGGTATTATATTTGAGACTTCAGTTGAGAATTGTTTCTTTAGTAAATATTTTAATATTTACTAGAGAAGCAATTTTTGCACAATATGCGAAATTAAGTTCATTGGCTCATAAGTTTTATCTCGAAGCATTGTTTTACCATTATAATTTTACATTTGATCCTGATTTATAGTAATACGAAAAAAAAAAGGAAATTAGGATAATCTGATTCTGAAAAAGTTAATTATGATTTGTTTAAAAATATTGAAACCAGTGATATCATGGAGATCTTTTTACATAAAGCTTAACAAGGTTTCCTTAAGATTGAGACCTAAGAAAAGAAATTAAAGAATAAGAACTCACACACACAGAACAGATGATCCGAAATGTTGACCAAAAACTTACTGAACGTATAAAATAATTCTGATTCAATTTAAAACATATGTTAAAACATTTTTGCCTCAAATATTTTTGTAAAATAGTTAGACAGGTAACATTTAGTTTTAGAGGAGAAAATTGCATCTAACTTAGAAATGTGTATGAAATTTATATATTATTTTATATTTACATAAACCTGTCCGGCTGGGTCGCGTGGTTGGTTTGTCGCTGGCTTTCTGCAGCTAAGGTTTCGGGTTCGACCGCGGCACAAGTAGGTAGATTTCATAATGCAGAAAATCGACAGCAGCCATGTTGTACGATTATATGGCATGTAAAAGGTCCCTAGAGTGTCTGTTTTGCTTGGGTGCTCTCGGCAACATTAAATTAATAGTACAGGTTTGCATCTTCAGAGCTTAGGTGCCTCCCTCTGGGGAGGAAACTAAGGGTCAAAATTACTTGCGATGATTGGTATCCGCCTATAGGGTGACGCACTAAAAAGAGATACCTGCTTCCGGGGGAATGTATTAGGTCTGCAATGGTAAAATACCAATACGCCACTCATTATAGAAATTAAAAAAAAAATACTTACTTAAACAGAACTTAATTTCGAGATATTTTTGACAATTTAAGGCAGTTTATGCGTTTATAAGTAAATAGGAATGTGTTAAAAATGGCATACAATCTTTCATGTTGGAAACAAGATTCCATCGTTTACCTCAATATTCTTAAATTTACTTCTACAATAAATACAAAGTTTTATTAATGATATTTACTTCTGTATATACAACTAAGGAATTTCCCTATTAAATTTAAGAAGTAAGGAAAATTTATCATCCTTAATATTGCATCAAAAATACCAATTTTTAGGAGTTGGGATTCAATCTATTATTATCTTATTTTGTCGAAGAGACGAGACAGGAAATACTTTCATGGAATTGGAGTTCTATTTCAAAAAAATTTGTTCAACATTATAAATTTTCACTTTTAATAAGGCCTTATTTTATTTTTGGTTTTGTCTTATTATTTAGTATAACATAAGAGTTAATCCTTAATTGATTCGTGATTTAAATATTTTTGCTTATATTTCTGACGTAAAATACTTTTCATAATTGGATGAAACTAAATCTAAGCTTTTTCAACAATAGGCAACTTTCTGATTCTTTATAAATAACCAAGATTTGCATTTAAAAAGTTGGATGTAAGTTGACCATCTTTGTGCAGCTTCATTAAGCCTATGAAGAATTCTTATTTGTTCAGTTAGAATTTACTCTAATAACATTAACTTAACAAGTACGCATTTTTATTACTATTCGGAAATTAATAGATATTTGTCTGATATATATAGATAATTATCCAATTCAAAATTATTTTTTGTAATGTATAGTTAAAAATGATTTCTTTCTAATCATTTCCATTTATTTAGGAACATTTTTAGTTGAAGGTTTCTTTTTTAAGGTATCCGACTGTGTGTGTGTGGTTTAAAATCATCATTTTTATCAAAAAAATCGAAATTTCTTTTATAGTCAATTTTTTTGTAGCCTGTTTAATAAGCTTTCTAAACATATCATACTTTTAATTCTGAGTCAATTAGAAAAAGAGTTATAGATGTTTTTGTTTGAGGTAGTAAGCCAAAAAATCGAAACGGAAGTGTGAATTTTCGGTTGATTTTCACCAGCAAAACAATCTTTTTATTCTTTTAAAATACTTTAACGAATTCTTTTTATGATTAGTAAACTTTATTTCACTTTATAAATACGTTAATAGATATATTTGGCCTTCAAATAGGCAACAGTTAACTGATTGTAATGCTTGTTTTGATTTTAACGAGTTGCTATCTTTTTATCATTTGTGTTCAAAATTAGAACTTTTTTATTAGTACTTTTATATAGAGTTATAATTATTTTTAATTAAATTAAAGTTGTCATGCCAAAAACAAGATCAATGAGGTAAAAAAAAGAAGAGATTTCCAGACAGCAGAATTTGTTGGAGAAACGTTGAAAGAAAAACCAATTTATCTTTTAAATTCAGTTATTAATTCTATTAAAAAGACTTATAATTAACTTTGCGATCAATATCTCCTAAGAAAATGTCTTCACGTGAACGCTCAGAACTGCAATGAGAGTCTTAACAATGTCTTGTGGAGTATAATCCCGAAAGACAATTTTGTTGAGCTACAACCACTCCGTTTAAGAAATTATATCGCGATAATACTTTTTAATTTTGGATTTTCTGGTCTATTACTTCTACTTTAAAAGTTAGGAATGAAATTATTTTCTGAAATGAAAGGATATTCTTGGTACCTTGACAAAAAGAGAATTGTTTATTCTACGAGGCATTCTAAATCAGATAAGAAAAGGTCTCGTAAAAAAAGAAAGGCCCTTCAAAAATGCAAAAGTTTGAAGTATGAGGTTCAGGAAAGAACAGCATACAAACCTGGAGAGTTTTAATACCTTCTTAAATCTTTAAAAAGTTTTATTGCAAATATAAACTTTATTTTGATTTTTCTGAAGAATGTTATTTTTGAACTTAATGTTTAACGCTAAGAGTGATATTTCTTAAAGTAAATGAAATATTCTTACGAAATTTTTTGAGTTTGTTCTTTGCATTATAATGAATGTTTTCTGCTAAAAGCTAAGAGTATATATATAAATTTTCAATTAAGTATTTTTAAAATGTAATTTTATATGAAAAAAAAAGTTTCTTAAGAAAATTCTAGGTTTTTTTTTCATTTCGAACACCTGTGTTTCATAATTTTATAGTAGAATTTGAGATTTTTTTAACATAAAGCAGAGTTAAACGTTAAATAATTGTATTCCTGCAAACATTTTATTTATTTTTGTGATATATATTTTTTTAGAGTTGTTAGCAAAAGAGCAATTTTTTGTAATATTTTGGTACAAATATCTCAATATTTTGAAAAAAAGCTTTTAAAAAATTCTTCTTGCTGTATTTTCATAGTTTTGCAACATACTTAATTAAAAAATAACAATTAAATAATTATTTAAGTTATATTTTAGAAAATTGTCTCCGAACCCAGTCGGATACCTTAAGATGGTTTATGTTAATTATTTTCTTAACATTCATGGAAACATTTACATAACGTAGAGACAATCTAATTATTTTGTATTTTATTCAAGTAATTTCGAATATATTCCAGGTGTGTGCGAACAAAGATTAAAATGACATTTTGTGATCATAAAGATATTGCATGTATCATGAGCGTTTATAAAAACAAATAATGAATCTCATTTCATGATTTAGTTCTACAAGAACTTTAAAGAGAAATGATTATGCTTGAGTTGTTTTCTTCAACCCTGAAAGAAAATTATGAATGTTGAAGGATTTCAAGTTTTTAATTCAAGCTAAGAAACTCTGTGAACTTTTGCTTAAAAATATGCAAAAGTATTTAATTTTTTGTTGTGAAATTTTGTGATTTTTTTATTGAAATATAAATAAAAATTAGTAAATGCAGATATTACTATATTTTCATTTGTGTTTTAAATAAAAACTTTAAAAAAAATTTTACAACATTTACACATTATCAAAAAATTTAAAAGATGTTTTTCTTACATGTATAAGTACATAAATCTTTTTATCTAAAATTTTTGAGTCAAAATTGCGGTAAATATTAGTTAAATAATAATAAGGAGATATATTTTCCATAAAAATCAAAAGAACTCTACTCAGCTACAATTATCAGCTATCTATTTCTGTATATATATTGTTACGAATTTTGTATAATTAATGCTTAATTTCCTCTTAAAATAGTGTAAATAATTTGTATCTGGTTGTTGAATACGTTAATTATTTTCTTATGTACTTTATGAAGAAAATTATAATAATCGTAAGCAACGACGTCTCTTTCATTGTAATTGCATTTCAATGGGAACTTGGTGAAGTATTGGCCATACAACCAAGTTGGTATAATTTTGGTGACCAAGTTCGGCGAATTGGCGATCATATTTGATGACTTGCCGACTATATGAATACTTCCAAAAATCGGTGGAGAAATCTATGACATCATGATCTGAGACGTTTTCGTACTCGTCGAGAAAGAACTCGAAGGTTGTGCACACTATAAACTTGGTAGCTTGGTGAAACTGAGTCAGTATTACTTCAGATGTTGAAGAGTTCTCTAGTGAGAGGTTGCTTGCGAATAATCTTTAATATTACATACTTATATTTTTAAACACTGATAGTAGTGTCTGAAAGTTGTAGAAGGTTTGAAAACCTTCTGGGACATTGCGCGAAATTTACAGGTGTATCCTGTATATTTAAGGATTGTTTTTCGAAAGTAAATTCCATCGCTCTTAAGGTCCTGTTTTCGTTCTTTGGGACTGAATGCATAAATTTCACGGGCTCTGACCTACTTAAAAATATTTATACTTTTTGTTTTAAAATTGATTGATTTCATATTTTCTAATTTGTAAAATTTTATTTCTTAACTAGAAAGGGAAAGCAATTAAAATGGGGAAAAAAATGGGTAATCTTTACTTTTTACATTTATTATCTCTCTCTCTCTCTCTCTCAACAATTTCTATCATATGCGAATGTTATACTAAAAACCTAGAAATATTTTTTAATGCATCCTTTTTGTGTTCGGTCTATGGCGGAATTTTCCTATTATTTTTGCAATAAGAATTTTAAAGGTAATCTCATTTTCATTCAATTTCTTATGCATTTTTTTTTGTCTTTAAATATTAGAATAAAATATATTGAATTTAACATCCATAATACCTTTGTTACATTCATTCATATTTCAAGTTATATTTAAAGCTAGGAGAAGCTAAGCTATTTTAGCTATGAGTTGTGTACGTTGTATTCCAAAATGCTGATAAACAAATGTTCTATTCTATTAAATTTAGGTACAGAAAGGCGGATCAAAATATGATAGAGAAAAACAGATAGGCATATTTTGTGTGCTTTACAATGACCCCAAATTTTATACTATAAAAATCCTTCTTCTAAACAGATTGTTTATATTTATTTTTTAAGAATTTTGCAATACTTTGAACATGATTTTATGAAACAAAATTTTACCGATTGAAATATTTAGCGTTTTAAAGAAGAAAAGTATGGAATATTCAGAATGAAAGAAAAATTTGTATACTACCTAAAAATTGAATTTCTGTTCCTCACCACGCAAGAAACACAAAATATAGCATTCAATAATATAATCTATGTATATAAAAATGGATGTTTGTATATGTTAAATCGCATTACTCCCACACACCGTTCAACCGGTCAGTATGAAAATTGACATGTATATGTGTCTTTTTGTGTAGCAGATTTTTGTGCTATCATCTTTGTTCCAGCTCCCCACCAGGTGGCGCGACCGCATATCAACTTCTGCACCGTTCAATTCATCGCCAAGCTGTCAACATGGATGCCAAAAATCATGCCAACTTGGTTTTATCGCCAATATTTCGCTGTGTTTCCATTGAATCACCATTATGATCTAAGGAAAGGCAATGCTTGAGAATATATTACAATCTTAACATAAAATACATACAACAGAAAGTAATATTAACGTATCACACATCTCTAGATATAAATTATTTACACTATTTTAAACATTCATTACACAACATTTGTAACAATATGTTACTTTTGCTGAACAGAGATCAACTTAGGAAGGTGTTTTCAAAAATTGGCCCATATGAGATTTACTGGGCGTGATAAATAAATTTAAAAAAAAATTATTTTTATTACCTATTAAATTTACAGGCATTATTATTTAAAAAAATATTGGGGTTTTTTTTTGTTCAGCTGAAATATGCCAAAAGCTTCTTTTTTTTTTAAATTTGCATTTCACGTAAAATGAACGCATTAAGAATTTCTTCATCCTTCAATCTGTATTGTTTACTGTTTCAATTCACCCGTGCAAAGAGAACGGATTACGAGTTAGTTTTTTATAGTTTTCATAAAATAATATTCATATTCCACCTACGCAGTAACGTCTCGAAACATTTCTGCTTTACAAGACAGTCTGTATCAAATGCAAACATTCGGTTATGTAAACAGATAGAGACAGGGATGATTTTCGTCGTCACAATTTCTCATTTGCGTTAATTTGCCTGGCTGCTTTACACCCACCTGCTTATTCCCTGTTGGGATTTCCCTTCGTTTCAGGCAAATTGATCTGTTGTTCACACCTCATCTTTAATATGGAACTCCTTCTGTTATTTTACGAAATGTGTATCTGAGAATTACATTCTTGTTTCCCACTCTCCTTTTTTAAATTACCTTTGGAATTTTTTATCAAGTTGTATATCCCTTTATCGACCTCATTATGATTTAGTGCATTTTTTTCATGGGATATTTTTTTTTTGAATCACTAAATTCAAATTATACATAAACAAAATACTCAACTTTGGGAAGCTTAATTAGTTAGAGCTAATTAATTAATTAAAGATATTCAACTGTAAAATTAATTATATACACGGTTCACTTAAAATAAATAGTCAAATCGTTTTCTAAGGTCTTAATTTACATACAAAACAATAAGACAGTTAAATTTTGACATCAACTATTTTTCAGGACAAAAATGATAATCCTCACAATCCGCAGAAAACGCAGTCAGCCGAAAACACAATTTCTCCTATAAAACTGTTCGATTTTCCTGCTAAAATACTCATCTTAAAACCCGTAATGCCATATATCTTGGAAGAATGGATTTCAAAGAATAATCCTGCTAAATATCGTCAGAATATTCGTACAAATGGTTATTCTACGTAATTTTAAAGGGAGTGGTACTTATTAGTACCGTCGGTCAATAAAGGGATATATACATCGCCTTACTGGAGAAAAGTCACTAATATTTTTTGAAATAAGTATTTTGTACTTAATGTTTTATATGTAGAATTTTGTATTAGATATTTTATATATTTTGTACTATTTATATCATATGTTCTTTATATATATATATGTGTCCGTGGTAACTTAAAGACAATAGTCGTAAAGTCGTTGTCAGAATGTTGTGAGTTCGAATCCTGATGCCAATGAAAAACCATCTTGTTATTGTTGTTGTCTTGCGTTTCATCGTGTGATGCATTCGAAAGACGGTTGACAGATGAACAGAAACATACAAGACAATCACAGAAGAATATCGACTTTATTACAAACGATGATCCCAGCATATAACAAAAGGGTTGCGCTACTTCCCATTCGATATAGGAATCCATTTCAGGTGAAAATTCGACTTTTTTCCCCGAAGATTTACCCATGCCTTATTCGGGATTCGAATCCGAGACCACTCAAATACAAACCGAGTGTCATATGAGGAGGGAAAACCTGCAAGTAAAATCCATAGACGCTTAATATTTTCCAGTCGGTGTAACGTTGCTGTTAGGTTACAGGGGAAGGACTATTTCACACAGAGCCACGGTAGCATAGTAGCCATGGTAACTGTCTCGTAGCCGGCGTGTGATGAGCTCAAGCCCTAGAGCTAATGAAAGCCTGATGAATAGAGGTTTGATGCCCATTAAATGTTATATCTGTCGAGGCTCAATTCCCTCCCCCCTTTGGTTTGGTGTTGATGTTAGAAGACGGGGTAGCATCAAGGTGTCATCCTCGTCCCTTGACCCAGGTACTAAATTTTGAGAAACGTCGACAATATAACTCATGTTGCTTTATAAATTACGTTAACATGACTTCCATTCTCAACCGGATTAGATACGAATTATATAATAGGAGCTGATACTTTTCAAATTCAGTGTCATCCCCTTTTAGAAAAAAAGACTGAGGTGATAGATAGAGAAACGTATACGCAAATACCAAAATTGTTTGTGAAATAAGTGAAATGAGTTTTATTACAATTTAAATTTGAAATTTTTAAATTATTTAAACACACTAAGTAATAACCAAAAATTCTAACATTAAACAACAAAATTAAATTTGAAAAATGATATTCATAATGAAATATATGCATTTCTTAAACACGAAACATTATATGAATGTTGAAAAGATAAATTTATAGAAAACAATATTTGTTACTCTTCATATCCAATGATTTGTTGTAGGTTTTCGTATATGTTATACATATTTTTTTTACGTTTTTTGGTATCTCAAGCGTACTAAGTTTCCATATTTTTAATCTAATAAAAAATATTTGAAAAGTTCGAGTTGCTTGTTAAGAAAATGTTTCTAATCTTTAATAAATTTATGGTTGGTTGGTTGTCGTGTTTATATATGGAAATGGAAGGTTTTTCAAATAGGGCCGGAGGTCCTATTTACCACCTTAGCAATGTCCAGACAGTTGTCCGAATATAAATCGTCCTGAGGACAGCTACTAATTTACTAAATTTATAGAAAAAGTGTATAACGAAAGTTAGTTCATTGCCCAAAACATACAAAAACACTCCTCATTATGAAAGAATACATTAAAACTAGATATAAAAAAATAATTTAAATAAATTTAGAAGAATAAGAAAAAAATAAATCAAGAAGCTTCCTTCTATTATGAGAGTTTGAATTTTAAAAGCAAACATAATGAGAAATTCAAATTTATTGCCAATATAAGATAAATCAGTCAGAAAATATTTCTTGATTAGCAATACATCTCAATGATTTTATTTAAAATATAATACTTTCTAAAGAACATTTTTTTTAATTACGCCGAGGAATGACCCTTATAGGTCATTCCCCTACGAGCGGCTCAATATAAACCAGCCTTTGCAGTAAAGTTGTCAAAAGAAAAGTTAAAACCTGTATTGGCAAGGGAAGCATAAATTGTACAGTGAACACAATTCATAGCCTCTCCGCAAAGACACAGATGGTAGTTTGGAATGTCTTTCTCACCAATTCGGTGTGGGTAGGTGTTGCTGAAGAAAGTCATGGCGGGTCAAAGTTCTAAGAACAGCATAAAAAGCCTGTCTATGAAGACCCATTGGGACTGGACTATGAAGCAGGGTCTCCCAGATCTTTCCCCTAGCCTCATTCTCCTGAATTAGGCAAATGTATTTTCTCATGGATCTAGAAACATTTGAAAAGGACTGTCTGCATGCCAAGCTCTATCAGAAGGCTGTGAGAGATTGCTTCCATGTTTGGCCAGAGAGTCCGCCTTTTCATTGTCTGGGATGCCTCAATGGCTAGGAATCCATTGAAATGTAAATGTCCAGTCAGTACCATTGAGTTCATGAATGTTTTTTCTCTCACCTCCTCCATCTTTATCGAGTCACAATTGCGTAAGGAGCAGGGAGTGATGATTGCAGACTGTGAATCTACAAGGAAGACCGCTCGTCAATCGGAAGTAGACCAATTGATTAAGTGGCATATTGCTTGTGTCTTACAGCCTCTATCTCCGCATCCAAGTTTATAGCATACAAGCCTGCTGACAAAGAGCCTTCAAAAAAGTTCTCACAAGAAACGCCAGCCCCAGCTCAGCCGTCATCCTGGGCAGAACCATCAGTATAAATGTGGAGCCACATATCATTTGGGTATAAAGTCATGATGGGGTTTCTAGAGCATAGGCACAAATGGCAACAGAATTTTTTCTGGAAAATTTATTGATAAGTTTAAAGTTGGAAGCCTGAGGGTGGGAGGAAAAATCTCTCTAAAGCCAAGTGGCCGGCGAGAGATAATCATGATTATATTGTACTTATTCAATAGGTCCTCAGATCTCGAATAGAAAGAATGGTACAATTTAAGTTGTCTTGGAATTTGAATATATTTTTGCCATTGCAGGAGTGGCCATCTCATGCATTCTTCAAATTGCTTGAGTAGTTGTCTTTCCCTCCCTATTTGCCTTTCCTTTTTTAAAGAACATACAGTTAATTACTCGTGTATAGTTGCTTTTCTAATCAGAATGCTCATTGGATACAATTCGAATTTATAACATCTTTAAGTCCCAAAGAACCTTACCTAATACTAAATCAACTAATGTGTACCTAATAAGCTCTAAGACAATTAGTTTCTACTAGTTCAGAAGTACTCAGTTATTAGGTGTGTCTGTAAGATATTCTCCCTTTTATAGATCCGCCAAAAGTTACAGAAATAGAGTTTACACATAGGTTGCTATAATAAATATTCGGACTGCTAATTCTTCTTTACTGTCTGGATTCACCTATAAAAGATTATTTGTCTTTAGAGCAACAATAAATTGTCTGACATAAATACAGATCAATTTACTTGAAATATATACTATATACTAAATATAAAGAAGTAACAAATTGATGATTGGCTATATCTAAGACGAGTTGATTCTGTATAGCTTTATTACTTCGGTTTTCCTGAAACATATGTTAAAAAATTATCAAACGTGTATTGTATCAACTATTTAGTACACTTTATATTTTTCGTTACAGTTAAATATTATTTTAAATATTTCAAATATTATTCTTCATTTAATAATTTTTTCGTTTAAAATTCTCGGTAATATCAATAAAAATATTTCTAGTTATTTATGTTTAGGCAATTGATTTAAAGCAATAATGTCGTATTTTATCAAATATGCTGAACGATTCGCTTTAATAACGTAGATTTCCACAGATGACTCTTTCCACTGAGCTTTTATCAATTTTTACATCAGCTTTTGTTTGCACTATGCATTCACTTTCGATTGCATAATGCTTCAAAGTTCTTTCATTTAATTTTGGTGAAGGGCTAGGTGTTATTACCACATTAAGACAATAAGTTACTTCTTAATTAATTTCTTCATTTAAAAAAAAACAAAACTTTTTCTTTCCTAAGATCATCGTGCTCTTTAAGACGGTAATTTTTCCTAAATGATTCCTACGGAAAACCTAAATAATTAGACAATTTTTTTCAGGATATATATTTTTATTACAGCAGTCTATAACACTTATCTCGTTATGAATAGAATTTCAAACTCGATGTCATTGTGTTGATTAATGGTGTAGCACAATAAGATGCTCGAACTTTATATTCAAATAGGAGTTCAGGTTCCGCACTCGGTTTGTGGTATCTCAATTGCAGTCTTTCTTGTACCATGATTGTATTTCTCAGTTGTTTGGTTATTGAAAATAGACTATACAACAGTTTCACTGAGAAAGGGTTAATGCAGCAACCAGAAACTACAAAAATACTTCTCTAGTAAGTTTTGAATACATCTATTAGACAAATATTGAAATTAATTGAATCTGAAGATATATATAAGATTAATGGGAAATAAAAACTTCGCTAGCTATAAAGCATTTGCTTCTAAAAATTCATTAAGGAGGATTCTATTCTAATAAAAAAAATGTGAGCTAAAATTTTATCATTGCTTTATAATAATTATTAGCAGTCGATAAAAAGATAAATATTAAAGAAACTGCTTTTGAAAATCAATACTATACTCTTATTGTAGATAATCTTTTACGGTGCGTATTTCGGCATAGGTGCTGCAAGCAGCCCTCCATCCCGTATCTGACAGTCAATGATGGGGAAGTGACAATAATAGTGTTTCTCGGTCTGCGGTGTACTTCACGGCTATTGGTGGAGATGGTTTGTCCGGGAGTTGTGGCTGTACTTGGCTCTGTCTTGATGCTCTGAAAGTTAGAATTTTTTCTTGGGTGAGAACTGACTGGCTAGATAATCTGATTATCGATAGGTACTTTATAGGTGTCATGCTGTATAGGGTGTTGCCGAATTCGACCAACAAATTTAGAGAGGTGACAGTAGGCAGCATAGAGACGACAAATCACCATAGAACATGGGGTCACAAACCCCATTTAGTTGGTTAAAATCGCGAGAATAGTAGTCGTCGGGAAGACGATCAGTAAGTGGCCAAATGAATGTGGAAATTTGGTGTGCTGTGGCAGGGTTAAAGAAACCTGCAAGTAACCAAATTTCCCACTTCTCCCTGAGTTGTTGCATGGAGTACCGGCCTCTACGCACCAGAATGTGTGGTTCACCTGAACTCATCAGACACCTCAATTTATTTTATAGGACAAAGCCTTTCTCTAATGCAGAATTGTTGCAACAATTTATTTGATGAAAACAAACGTATGAGCCAATGTCAGTGTTCCACAAATACTTATTTCATCACTGAGTTAATTTAACAAAAGCAAACTAAATAACATATTTTGTGAATTAATATGCACGAACTCCATGATTTAAAAAATACACAGTACGGTTTTCAACAATTTTCATACTTCTGAGCGGGGCCGCTTTTAACCTTCCCGGAGCCCTAGGCACTTCGAATTATTACGCCACCTCCTTACTGTTTTCATATACCCCCTTCCAATCAGTCCTTTCCTTGCTAGTGTTGGTTGGGAAGAATTTTTTTAAGGCTGTTTTCGCCATATGTACGATAGCGTGAATTTGACGCGTAGCACATTTTCAAACCGAAACAATGCCTCAATTTTTGTAAAAATTTGTGACATTGTAACTCATGTATTTGCACATAATATATTGTTTTTAAAATTTCAAAATATTTCATAAATATTTACTTTTTTCTTTTAACATGAAAAAGGATAGCTCATTTAGCATTACGGTATAGGAAAAAAAATGCGAAACACATTTTATATCAGAAAAATTGGGTCAACTCGGATAAAAATGAGTAGTGTGATAAAATAAGGGGTTCTCTACAGGATAGTGAAGCCAGAATATAATAATAATGTTTGAGTACTTTTATAACTGAAAAAAATATTCTAAATTTGGTCTCTATTCCTTAACAATAGCCAAAGACAGCCTCAATCCTCTTACTTTTAACTTTTTTTCCTATTGGAGAGTCTTTCCATCATTCACCACCTATGGAACCCCCGTATCCCGGACTGAAAACCGGTAGCAGTACAGAAAGGGTAGTGACATCGCTTAGCCACTCTTGCTAATTTTTTTACCTTAAGGCAGTACTTCTCAAGCTTTAAATATTAGGATCCCAATTTTGAATTATAATTTTCATCGCTTCCCTATAAAGTGGTAGTGTATTGAATGCAATAATAATGTACTTTTACGCTAAAGCTACAATACTATCTTATATATAAACCGTGCAAATTATCTATATAAGTATTAAGTTTTGCGCAAACGTTACTTTTAAGTAATAAATATTTTGTAACTTTTTTAAATAATAGGTTAAGTACTATGTTACTTTTCGTAGTACAGAATGTATTTTGTTTTGCTTCATTCCAGTACATTAATATTTTTTTTTAAAAAAATAGTCTGTTATTTTCGACTGTTCGATATGGTCATGCCCCCACGTATGGTTATCACGCCCCCTAGAGGGGGCACCCCACAGTTTGAAAAACTCTGTTTCAAGGCATCATACCTACCCACCCTTTTGTAAATTAGTAAAGTGAATTAATGAAATTGTTTGCGATTACAGTATAGAATATACATTACTGTATGAACAGTTTTCAACTTGTTAATTATCATCTTTTTCATCGTTTATCCATTACTATCTTTTACTTTTAGGCACATTTATTCATTGTTGAGCAACTGCCAGTGTACTAGTACAACAAAAGCTTTCTTTCAGCTTTGATCATTACAAAACCATCAATGATATCACTGTAATCAATTTCCAATGCAATATCGTTTTGATTGCCAAATTGTTAACTGTAAATCTCACTTCAGTTTTCACTCTCTTAAGGGCATAAAAGCTTCTCTATAATGTACAGTTTGTCACAGGAAGAGTCAAGTAAACTCACATTGAGACTTCTAAATTTGAGGAGGGACTTTTCAACTTGTTTTTCTAGTAGTAGGAAGAGATTCTTCTTGTTTTTTCAACCGTCATACACATTTTGAAATGTTGACACTCTTGCACAAACTGTTCTTCATCGATGTCTTTGGAGTAGCTTTGAGCCAAGTATTTCGCCTGTTTTGCCATATCTTCTTGCTCCTTTCCACGAAGATTTCTGGAATCCTGGTCGAGAGATATTTATCTCTGCTCGTACACATACATACTCATTAACATTTAATTTAAATTTTTCTCTTTTTTCGTCATCCAATTTTTTGCACTCTAGGCACTTGCCTAGCGTGCCCAAACGGAAAAGCAACCCTTCTTCTGAATTTCACTTCTTTTTGATTGAATTAATTTTTGGTGTGTGAAATGTTATACTTAAGCAATTTAACGAAATTAAAATTTTAAAGGATTTTAAATAAAGTTTTTTCAGTCTAATCAACACTGAAAAATACGTGCCATATTTGTAACCGTATATACATAAAAGTTGTATTCCTTAAGAATCCCATGAAGGAAGGAATTTTGAACATTTCGCTTTCAAGAGGAATGCTTAAATAACAATCATCACTTGCTTTCAGTATAATTATCTTAAAGATCATAGGATGTGTATGAATCCAAATATTTAATTAACTGCCCAAGATTTAAATATGTATTTATAATTACATTAATTTAAAATGTAAATTAAATGTTTCGGGATAAATTAAAATTTCGGGGTATACGGTATTATCTCCTTATACTGCGATTAAATGAATTTAATTTTGAAATTCATTTATCAGATGTTTGAATCTCGTTTTCTAAAACTGTTAATTAAATTTACACCGAATGACACACAAGAGATTAAATTTTACGTGTCCATGAATGCACCTTAATGAATTTAATTTAAATAATTCAGAAGTTAAAAATTTTAAATTGATTAGTCCCAAATACACATATATGTACATTTCAGACCCTTTAAATTTTTATTAATGAACCTTTCTTATCAAATGATGAAAAATTACCTGTTTCATCATTTAAATAAAATTGAATCATCTACATTCTTCTGAAATTCAATCCCTCGAATTTTAATTAATTTTTGAGTACAGCAAAAATCTCTAGTATTCTTCTAGTATTTTTATATATTATACCAGGGGCGTCCAACACGCAGCCCGCTGACTCTCTTTAAAATTTTTTTTTAAACATCAGGTTTTTAAAGTGTTTTCATTTTGAAATTTATTTGAGGGGAAATTTATATATATCTAGAAGCTTACAATGTATTTGCCTGTCAACTGTTCTTGTTTTAAAATAAATCCTTTTTGATAATAGAAATGTCCTTTAGATTAAAATAGATTTATATTTTATGAAACAGTTACGTTTGATTTTACTATAATTACTTTTTTTACTAAATTCCGCATTATGCATACTCTTTACTATGGATGGTACATCATTCTCTGTGTGTGTGACTTTCATTTCTCCTACTTCTTTTCTGTTTGGACTACCCAAAAAGCAAGAGGCAGTCAGAGATGATTTTCAAAATTTAAAAAAATATATTCAGGACGGTTAAGATAAAGGGCAACGTATACTTAATCGCTTGCGAATGACAGCACAATCAAATTTCAACAATAAGTAACGGAAGATCAATTCAAAAGGAGCACACCGTAATTTTCAAGAAAATAGCAACTGTAATATTTTAAATATTATCTGATGATATCATTATTACATTATATAAACATTATTACATTATCTATGTCTGTATACATGAAAAATAATGAAAACAATAATAATAATTAATTCTGTTTTAAATTTCCACTCCAATAAATGTTTTTTTTAGTTCCCAATCTGATATAAAGGTACATACTTTTAAGTGCGGCCCGCGAGATTATAATGTTTTTCCGAAGTGGCCCGCAAGGTCTTTGGATTTTCCACCCCTGACTTGTATCAATGTTTCACCATATTGGTTTCTGATATTTCAAAAAATTTATAAATACTATGCATGAAAGAAAAAATTAAAAAAAACCTGTTTATCCCCTTGACAACCACTCACGTATATATACGTGTTCCTCAACCATTTTGTTAACTGGCCCGGCCGTTTATATACGTCTTTCTGAAATTATTTTATTTTCTTTGCACTGCTGCCAGTAAATCTATTCCGAAGACTCTGGTATTCCATAAAATTACCTTGACATTGTTTGTGAAGGATTTACTTATTATAGAGAAAATTTGCTAATTTGTGTCATTTTTTCACCTCCAATACACAGCGTACGAGCACCAGAGTGAGAAACGGTGGCTCTGGAGAGCGAATTGCTTAATCAGCATTTTAGGGGTTAAATTTTGCTTTATGTTTCTTAATCAATTAACTACTAAATGTTTACATATAAATATTTGCTAATCAAAGAGATGAACTCGCAAAATAATAATTAAATAACCTTTATCACTATAAAAAAAGCAAACATTTATCTTTTATTCAGAACAATTCAAAAATACTTTTGAATAATTGTATAACATTATGATTTAAATTTAAAAAGCAATTGAATATATTGCATCTATTTATTCAATTCTCATTTGTTGTATAAATTAAGTATTCTATAACTACCGTTTATTTTCGTCCCATTGATAAGTTAAACTGTATAATTTTCAAATTTTATTTCTTGTGTGAATTCAGTTAAGTATTACACTTATATATATATATATATATATATAATTAAATACGTCGTACTCGATAAACATTACATTGTAAAATTATTATATTAAATCATTAAATATTCCTTGCCGATTTTTTGTGAAATGTTCTAAGAGAAAATATATATTTACATGTCAAATAAACAGATGTGAACTTGAATGAATAGTGGTCAATATCTTCTCAATTGTAAGCTTGTACTTTATATTCGAATTTTCCCATACAAATCCAGATTATTAGTTAAAGGAATTTCATAGCTTAATTGTCATATTTTGACTAGTAAAAATTCTATAAATCGTTTTATCGGTTTTGTATTCAGCTACACTGGTTTATTCAATTTATTACGTTGTAAGGAATGGGCCACATCATTCATTAGTATTTGGGAGTTAGAATGAAGATCAGCCATAATAAGAACAAATATAATTTATGAATCCTTTAATAAGTCTCAACAACCCATGTTCGGAAATGCACACCAGTATAAAGTATAGGAGCAACTACACGGAATAAAGAATACTTAACAATTTATAATGATTCAATTAACTTACGTTTGGCAATCGTTGATTACTTAAGGTTTGAATTACCGTATTCCTCTCTCAACAATTTGACCTCTCGTCGTTATTATTCAAATATATCTTATTGACTAAATCATCAATTATCAATCTTAAATCTTAAGTAATTGATCGTCGAGTCACTCTCGACTAGTTTCCACTACTTTACGTTAATCACTAACTTCTATCATCTTTCTCTTAACCTCTCTCTCTTTCTCTCTCTCTATCGAACCTAAAAGTTAGTGCCTAAATATAAACCTTCATTTACATAACCACATCTTCTTCGGGAGAATGTTTTCAATAGAATAACATTGAAAAGAAGTAAATTTCCCCAAGAGGATTTGTGAGAGGTTCGCAAATAGACCTGTTACAACATGAAATAATTAATTAGGAAGTAGGATTTTATGTTATGTAAGAATTAATCCCCCAATCAGTGAAGCTTATTGCATCCTCCATTAACGATACTCATGGTGAATAGCAAATTTTGAAAAGAATTCACATTTTTGATTTTTGAAAGATAACTGTTAGAATAGTTCTAATATGCTAACGTTTTCAAGTAATACTACATGTATCTAAGTACGAGAAAAATAATATGCATATGCTCGCAAAATCTCACTACCTTTTCAACCTCAATTTAGTAGTGGAAAACCGAAAGTTTAATGAGGCATGGTATTATGCGAGGACATCAATGGTGTGGATCTCACTAAAGTCGTCGGAAACATTTGGGATGATGCAATTATCCTCCTTGGACATCAGAGTGGTGAGTCGATATATAGTCTGAACACTTTCTCGAAGTGTACACATACTGAGAAATCCAAGAATTGTCCCTCCAAAATCATAGAAGAGGAGAACTAATGGGAAATTATAACCTGGACCGACATGATATTGGAAGGGATGTCGGAGCTGCTCTTTTTCAGGCAGGAACATTGACTGCTCTGAGGTACAGGGATGGAATTCAAGAGACTTGTGTGAGGCCTTTAAGTGGGGTAGTTGCCACCTAATTATTTATTATAACGCTTAACAGATCAACAAATCCTTTGGGAACGAGGATTTTCATAGTAAGGCCAACACGATCTTCCTCTGTATAAGGGATATCTGGGATTTTCTTGGCAGATCAATAGTAGTTCACCAGCGAGCTACTCAAACATTCCCGAAGCCTTGTTTGATGAGCGAAAATTTTTGTTTAAAGATCTGATGAAAAACATTGTACTTAAAATCTTTGTGAAAGCTAATTGCTAGCTAAGCGAGAAATCATATATTCACTCAAACAACCACCAATAATACGATTTGAATGAAATTGAGAACGCACAAAACTTGCGGATAGAATAAGACAAGGAGTGAGTAATAAGTCGACTGTGAGTGGCCGGTGAAACACCAAGATATTTGTAGGTGACCACCTTTACAAAATCCTAAGAGTGCATACTAGAAAAACATATTTATGGAATACCGATTACAGTTAGACTATAAAATGGGTTTTCACAAATGGTGTGATCGTATTTCAGTAAATGATTCGGTAAATGTGTGACCGACACATGTGCTTTCGTTGGAAGTGCACGATAACATTTACCACGTTCACTGTCATTATTACAGAAAAAACGATCATTGCAATGTCAGCCATAGAAACGAGTTTTTCCCAACACACAGACTGAAGGGGCGAATAAACGAAGATGACAAGTAAAGCTCTGATTACTAGCAAAAAAAGAGTAGGGAAGTGATGAGATACTCGCCTGACAATCACTCACCATGCACAACAAGAAATAGGTGTTATGGTATGGAATAAATCCCATTTCATTTTGGGTGTAATCTGTGGAACCCTTACAGCATGACTGTATATCACCGACGTTATATGCACCGTAGATGACCTACCTTTCATGGATACCATACTTTTCATTCTACTACGAGCTTCTCGAAAACTATTTTGGGCAGTGCGATCACCATATCTCTTTACAAGAAATGACGTCTGATCTCTGACGAAGATGCACTTTCAACCATCCTTGGATTGCTCCGATTTTTCTCCAATTGGAACAAAAATTGGAGGAGATTTTTAACTCTACGAGTTAATGCTCAGCTGAATAACAGCTTGCATCAAGGCTAGAGTTGGGCTGAATCATTAAAGATTTTTTCAGTGCTATAGCTTTATTTCCCCTTAGTATATAACATTGAATTCCTATGATATAGGTAAAGTTCCTTTTTTGTCATATACTGATTTTAATCTCATTTAGATTACTCGTATTGATGTTTGATGCATTACTTTCTAGTATAATTAGTGTTTCTTATGAATGTACTTGGAATATATTATGAGTACATATCACGAAATAGATTGATTGCTATTTATTTTTATACGACCCAAGGCAGTAGTAAAATGTATTAAAATAATATTATAAATTAACCTCTTAACTGAAGAGGAAAAGTTACGAAATTCACCCTCCCAGTGACACCGTTTTTCACGCAGTTGCGCGTTGTTACGTGGTTTATTTGGGGAAAAGAAAAGGCCTGTTCTTCCACGTAAAAAGTATTTACTTTCGCTTTAAAAAGAGAAAGTAAAGAAAAGGATAAAATAATAAAATGAAAATAAGAAATTTAATCTCTAGAGTTACAATATAATAAAAAATAAATTATATCTGTTCTGTGATACATCCTGAAACATGGTTAAACCAGTGCTTCTCAAACTTTCAATGTTTGCGACGCAATATTCAATCATAATTTGCATCGCGCCCCCCTCCATACAGTAATAACGATGTATTAAATTTAGTAATGCTATACATTGACGTTAAACCTACAATACGACTTTAACCTCATAAGTACTCCACCCACGTATATAAACGCCTCGCTCAGACAGTGTTTTTTGCCCTAGACGTATATATACGTCTTTCCGAAGTGCTATCTTTTCTATGAACTGCTATCAATAAAATTATTCCGAAGGGTTTGGAAAGCAATAAAAGGACCTTGACAGTGTTTGCGAAGGATTTACTTATTTCAGAGGATTTTTGATTATTTATTCCTTTTCTATCCCCTTAATATACCGCATACGCTTATCTATATGCTAAACGGTTGCATTGGGGAACAAATATCGTAATTTTTAATCGGCATTTAAGGGAATAGTTATAAACCGTACAAATTATCAAGATAAGTGTTAATGTTGGCATATAATTTTATATGACAAATCCATGTTGTCACTGGTAATTATTAAACTTATCCTTAACTTAGTATTGTTAAATTAATTATAAAATAGATTGTGCAGTACTGATACATTTATAAGTGTATTATAGTGTAAAGGTGTATTTTATTTTTGGTTATGTCAGAATGTATTTATTTGTTTACTTTCTGTCAGTTAATAATTATTTAAAATAATCTTTTGTTTTCGACTTTCCAATGCGCTCGCGCCCCCCTCGTCGGGTTATCACACCCCACGAGGAGGGCGCGCCCCACAGTTTGAGAAACACTAGGTTAAACATATAAACCAATATCATATTCATTGCATTCGTATAAAAAATTAAGAAGTTCCTACTATACTCGGTAAACGAAAATGATAGTAAATGAAGAATAGAAAAGAGAACAATCAAACGAAAATACAAGAATAACTTATTAGCTATGGATATGACCGTTCCTGGAATATACCCCCCTTTCATATTCCTTCCCTACCTCTTCTCCGAAATAGGTAAATTATTTAGAAGCACTGTCAATGTCATGTTATTGTATTCCAAAACCGTGGGACTAACTTTAAACAGAGCAGCACAATACAAAAAGTTCTGCTTTGGAACGACGAATACGCACGTCCGGGGCACTAAATACACCAGCTCAGCAGGACGTATATATACGCCCGCCACACTTAAGGATTTAAATTGCAAACACAAAGCATTTTTTCCCCTAGGGATATTCTTAGCTCGTTTCTTTAAAAAAATAAGCAGATGTAAATGAAATGATAGAAAAGTGAAAATATTGATAATTTAAATTAGGACATATCGTTGACCTAATACATGATTCATAAATACGCTTAAAAATGAATACAAACAGTCACTTTATTTTATATTTTTTCATTTTTTTTTTTTTTTTTTTAATAAAAAAAGATAAAATTAAATTCTAACAATAATAGAGTACGTCAAAAACAAGTCAAAAACAAGTGCAAATTCGTAGCGAGTCATATTGTTAAAATTTTACATTAAATTATTATCAATAAGATATCTCATACTGTTCCATGAAGATTTGTTTTTCGATTATAAAAGAGACTGACATATGTGCACATCCATATTGAATTCGTTCTTCCGGTGGCAATATCATTACCTGGATGTGTTTATAATATTAACCCTAACAAATACTATTTTACTAAACATTCCATTATATATTTACTACTTATTTTCAATTAATAAAAGCAATACTTCTTTATATTTTTTGGAAATAAAAAAAAAACTACTTTTATCTCTAAGAACTCTTGACTGCTTCTATTAGCTACTGAATCGATTTTCATTTGGTAGGAAATAATAGTTTTTTGGTATAAAATGTAGAGTTGATTTTCAATGTATCTTTCCGAAATAACAGGAATTACGAAGGATGAGAGTTATCTAAAGTAAACGACTTAGGATCCAGAAGAAATTGCTTCTTTCTCTACCTTGCGAATAAGCCTAACCGGGCACAAATAATTTGTTTGGCTGTAAGAGGATTATATATTGATGTTTCAGGGGAAAAATGCCTCTTCGTACGCATTTGAATAAAAATTCCTCTATAAAGCATTGAAATAGATTTTTTATACATATACACTAGTTTCCTTTATAAGTCAGAAATATTTGTATCTTTACGCTAGTAAAATCTAGGCGAATTGCTGTAACTATATTTATGCAAATACAAAAAGCATTCCATATTTTGTGTTAGGATAATTATAATAATGATAATGTTACAAACAGTAAAACTTTTTCCCGTTTTTAAAAATATGCAGAAATCGAGACATATATTTAGACAAGATAACAAATGGAGATATTTTAGTGAGGCATTTTTTTCTCTTCATAATTTTATTTTGAAAACATTCATTTGAAATGAGTTGAAAAAGGAATTTTGGTATATTCAATGACTTTCGTTATTTTTAAAGAATAAAATATGTTACACAATCGCAAGGTACTCAATTATTTCTATAGTATGATTTTTATTATTCAAATGTTGTTGTTTTCTTCATTTACATATTAACAAAATTAGTCTTAAGTGGCATACATAGCTCATAAAATTTAACACATAATAATTGTTAATTCATCTTTAGCATTAACTGTATAAACACATATAGCGAAAATATAGCGAGTAATATGTCTTAAATTTTTTATAAAATATCTCTTTTTACAATAACTCCAATAAAGAGGAAGACTGACTGACAAAACTAGAAACATTTACGATTCCAGCAATGTTTCAGAAAGATTAAGAATCATGTACTTCAAACAAACTGATAAATTATGTATGTAAATATATTTAAAACAGGGTGCAAATTGCTACAAGTGCTATAGAAGTGATGTTTGATATGCAGACGGAGGAAATGAGTTAGTGTTAACTTGATTTGAATTAATTCTCCTCTAGAGCGACATGAGAAAGAGGAAATGAGATACGGAAGCATTTGAAACGTTTTACACTTCAAAAGGGAGGTTCGTTAGAAATCTAGATAAATGTTCACATATCTTATTTAAATTGCTGCACACTAACCCCGTTTAGCCAACATTTCAAGATTTTGAAATAAATTTGAGATATAAATATTCGTGTTTATATATAAAAAGTTATGGATCGTTAACGCGATAGCCAAATCTTGTGTTTATGAATACATGCTATTTGAACTTTTACGAAATTCTAAAATTATAATGTCAATTTTTTTCAAAGAGAGAGAGAGAGAGTTTTCCTTCTCTTTAATATTATTAGTAATAAGTATTTCTACAACTAAAAAAGTGATGTCCATAATATACGTGATATCTTTTTGATGTTTTTGACAATTATGAAAACTAAAACACAAACAGACTTATTTGTTTGAGTGAAATAATTCCAATAGACAATGACAATTACTTTTTATATTCAGTTTAAGGAAAGAAGGAATTTTATAAAATGAAAACCAAAACATTCTTATAATTATTAATAACTCTAATTCTTCTTTGAATCGATCTAAATACTATTACTTCATAGGTTGGAAAGAGACAAATATTTATTATTACTACATAGAGAAATTTAACTCTTACGTTTGCAATTATTTTGCAATCATGATACAAAAATAAACAAATTTAATTCTTAGAAAAATGTATATGAGAAAAGGCGATAGCTGCAACTACGTTGCCATTATACGATATATATTTTAAGCTGTATTAGAACTTTTCAATAATTTAATTCTCGGTACTTTTAAATTATGAGAGAATGTATAAATGAATCTAATATATTGCATTTTCTAAGAATTTCTATGTTTATTTTAAAGAAAAACATTTGTCCCAGAAAAAAAAACTCTTGAATGCAGTTAAACTTAATACATCTATTTATGCAAAGTAATGCAAGCAGTCTTTTGTTACATATATTATAATGACTCAAAAAATCTTAACTCTTGGTATTTTTTTTTTGCTTCATACAAAAAATGCTAATTAGTCTCTTCTAAAAATTTCTCCTTTCTTATCATCTTAAAAACGTCCTATACTGCTTACCTATATTCGATTGTTTTTTCTTTGTTAAAGTTGTAAAGTACACAAAATAAGCTATCCCATTCATTATTATACGTAAAAATGAAAGTATTATCCTTAAATATACAAAAACTCGGATAAACTTAAATAAAGTAAATATTTTCTGTTAGCGAAAATAAAGTATAAATCCTCACAAAACTTATTCTTTTGTAAGCATACATATTAAATGAAAAGAGGAGAATATGAAGGGGGAAGAAGAGGTAATATAATGCTAAAAGTAAATAAATATTTTATATAAGGCTTTTTAATTTTGTTAAGGTACAAGTAACTGCACTAAACTTTAGTTCGGCTTACATAAAGTATCCTTCTAAAATACGAGGGTCATTGGTAATGAAAGTGCTTTTGAATGTCGATCAAGTAATATACTCTATGTTTAATATTATTACATTCTTTCGATTTGTGGAAGACTACCTTTCTTGTGCAATTAATGTTTTTTTCTGCATTGAAGGAATTATTTAAGGCAAGTTAAAATAATACAACATATGTAAACACACTCTAAAAGCAGAGGCGAAGCTACCGCCGTATCAGCTGTATCAATGATACAGGGTCCTCAAGCTATAGGGGTACCAACATGTGTAAGTAAAAAATCGTAAAATGTTAAGGGGTTCCAACAAAGGGCCCCCAAGGAATTCTGATACGGGGCCCACTCAGGACTAGCTTCGACAGTGTCTAAAAGCTTATTTTAGTCAACATTAATCATGTCATCAGTACAATATAGAATTATAAACAACCTTTACATATACAATAAATATTAACTTTTTAATATAATAAAATTACATGCATTAGTGAGTAAAACTTACGGTATCTGACCACGTTCGGAACCGTGATTTTGAAAAAACTCATAAATGGATAATTTTCATGATATTTAGTGTTACTTAGATTAGAGTACATGTATAATATTGTTTTAAGGACATTATGACAAAAAAATATTTGATTAAATACAATATTTCGGCAAAAAATTAACTTAGAATAACCTTTTTTTCAAAATGTTCTCCTTTTGGGAAAAATGCTTCTATTATAATAATATTTTGCCTGTATATAGCTCAGACCTCAGTACAGAGGCTCACAAATTCACATTATTTTCAGAGTTACAACTCATTGAAATAATTATCGGCCTTTTTTTCTTAAAATTTCTCCCCTCTGTTGTCGTAAAACATGGATAAACCCACTTCTTAGTTATATATTTCAACAATTCTAGTTGAGCCTTTGTACAAAGGTCTGAGCTATATACAGGCGAAATATTATTATAATAGAAGCATTTTTGACAAAAGGAGAATATTTTGAAAATGGGTCATTCTATGTTCATTTTTTGTCAAAATATTGTACTTAAATCATTTTTTATTGTAATACTATCCTTAAAACAATTTATATACTCTTTCTAATCTAAGTGACACTAAATATCATAAATATTATCCATTTACTCGCTTTTGCAAAATCACGGTTCCAAACATAGTCGGATACCTTAAACAACTTTCCTGACTTTTCCGTAATGCCACAAAGATTAAACCGAGATGTATAAATCCGATACCACAACGGCACAATGCAATACGTAAAGAATGGAGACAATAGTTATAGAAAAGATTAATAGGACACATACTGTATGAAAGAAAGCAGAAGAGCTTTATTTTTAGAATTTATTTGGTACAAAACCCTGACCGATCAAGGAGAATAACAGATCAATGTTCCTTATTAAGACCCATTTCCTACCTTATTTGCAATGGCTGCGTGGCACCATCTATTCTTACTCTACATTAGATCTACCAACATCTCTAGAACGTGTTTCCATTTCTGAATGAGTTTTCGCGTCAATTTTCTGTTGATTTCTTTAGGATGCAATTGAGCTTCAAGGGGTATCCCAAAACATCTTGCACATATTCCCTGATAGTTAAATTAGTGCCGAACATCATCGATAAATTCATTATACGAACATTTTTTCTTTCTATAAGTTCTCGAATAGTATGGATCCAGTGTGGCTATGCATTGTCAAGTGTAAAAAAAAATAACCTAACGGCACATCAGAACATACACACTCCAGAAAAAGAGCCTCTGTGTAAAGTATGGAGTCCGAATTTAAAAACCTTCCATCTCATATAGACACTTCCTAACCATGCTAATTATCTCTTTCCCTAATATTGCGATAAAGTGTTCTTCCTTCTTCATCCCTTATCAAATGTCACCAAGAATCATTTGTCAGATTGAAATGATTGTTATTGATGAGAGAAATTTCTCTATTTTTGAGATGTCCAGTATTTGGGCTTGTTCTCCCACTGTAAAGGGTGCTGCTGACTGGCTTCTGTAAATAACCTGCAACATTCATAATGGCGGCCGTGTAGCTCACATTTATAAAAGCGTCTGGCTTTAGCAAACTACGATATTTGTCTGAGGTTACTGTTGATCCACCTGCTAGGAAATGCTGACCATTATTTGGATTGGTCTCCTTTTGCCTACACGAAGATATATGGGTTACACATATATATATATATATATATTGCTTGGCTGACCAAAACCAGATCTTTCTATAATTGTAGCTGTCCTTTGGAATTTATGAACTGGGCATAGAATATTTTTGTTAATTTGGAACGTTTAAGTAGTATTCGTCAAACTGCTAACCTCTAAGAGCTTGTCCATCATTCTGATGGATGTTTTTAGCCATACTGCGTATATGATCCCATTTTTGCTCTCCCAACGAATGCCTGAAAATAAGCTACTAATGTTTCTTTTGAAGTCACCTTACACAAAGCGTAAGTCCACGCGTTTTGTATGCTATTTCGTCATTTTCCTGATATTTGCATAGACATCATCTTTCGACTAGTTGAATTTTCTGTCCACTAATTGGAAAAATATTTTTGTGCGTTTTAAATTACATTTATTCAGAAAAATGAATTCATTGCTAAATGGATCAATTGCATGAATACATTCGTTTTGCACTGCTTATTTACACATATATACATACTTTATATTAATAAGTAATACCAGGAATATTGTCAAGCTTATTTCTTAAATATTCGAATATTTGACTAAACTATCAGCGTAAAAGTGTATAAATATAGAATAAAAAGAGAAAATTATAGATTACACAAAGAAAAAGTATAATTAATTGATTAAATGATTTAACTAAGAACAATCACATCTTTGGGTATTTTTTCTAAAATATTTTAAGTGAACATTTAATGGCATTACGTTAAGGTGATATCTTAATGACTTTCTTCGCTTAGTTTAAATTTTTCAAAACCATATGGAAAATATTTATTTTATTGGGGAGTATTATTTATATCATACATCTGTTTCCTTTTTTAATTCTTTATTAGAAGTATAGTATTTTACNCGACACAGAGAATTTTTTCCCCAGAAATTTACGAAATTAATCTAATGCTATTAAGTAATAAATCAGTAAATGGTTTAGCCTTCATTTCTATCTTTTAATGTTATCTTTCAACTATGTATCTTTTAACTTACAAATTCTGAATTTTCTTCAACAGCTGCTTACTACAACTTTCTTTATTTTCGTGCTGACAAGACCAGAATTCTTCAAATCTAATTTTGCAGGTTATGAGCTGGAATACGAGTTCCTTGAAAAAATAATTATAAATTATGCAGTGCATGTAACGTAACTAAAACATGAAAATAAACTAATATAAATGAAAAAATTATAAGACATGTTCTCACCTTCCGTTAAGAAGTAGCTAAATTATTAAAAGAGGTGTAGTAAAAACAAAATTTGATGAAAGTTTTGGAGTTAATTTAATTTTTCTGCAGATATTTCTTCACACATGACTCAGCCTTAAAAACAAATTACTGGAGGAAGCTGAAAACGTAACTATTTACAAGGTGCGATACTAAATGAAGTGTATCGTTCTCGAAGTATGATATGCTTTGAAAGCAGAAATGCAGCAAGTAATATTGCGAAAAATCGAGTTTGTTTCAGACTTAATTTGTTTATGTTTGGAAGTTCTTTCCTATTTTTGCTTAAGTATTTTAACAAATTTTAAAACAAATTAATTATGCTTGTAAAAGGTAAAGTACAGTAGAAATTCTGTTTTGTTAAAAGGAAACAAATACTTTTAATTTGGAATTATAACCAATATTTATTAATAGTTTAAAAATATTTTTTGTAGAAAGTTTTAATGATATTTGTAAAAAGTTTCCTTTCTAAGCAAATACTTTAAGTAGATAAATTCAATACAAATTCAACAATAGATTTCTCTCTTATAAGAAAAAAAGATGACTTCTTATTAAAAACTAAACATTTTGAAAAAACACACTCAATATTAATGTTAATTAATTTTACTGAATTATTCGATAAAATAATAAGTATCTTAAAGTTATGATATATATTAATACTTTGAAGGACGAGTAGCAGAGTACCAAGTTTCAGTTTAGAAAAAGAAACTGTTTAGCGTTAGTTTTTGCCGAACTAATGAATTGAGACTGTTCAAGCATATGGAATTTTGCCTCTAGTTTTGCGAATATTACATTAAAACAAATAAGTTAGTCCGTTTACAGTTAGAGGACTTCTCATAGTCATTCAGATGATTCCTAGAGATAGGCAGGCTTGAAGATGACTTGTCTCAAACGGAGGTGGCTCGAAAGTAATATCCCGGTTATGGAATCAATACCAAACAAGTGGTACTGTCACAAGAAAGGTAGGCCAAGGTCGCAGCACACCTGCACAAAATCGCTTCTTGGCACTAAGTGCACAACTACATAGGTGAATAACGGCTCCTCAGCTGTGACTGGTAGAATTATTTCCAGGCGTACAGTCTACAGCTGCCTTGCAGAGACTGGCCTTTATGCCCGACGTCCAGTGCGTCTCTTTGCTGCATTCTGCAGGAAATACCAGGTATTGTGGAGCTGAAAACATCAGCTGTGAATGTGGATCAATGGGGGCGTATTGTTTTCCGTGATGAGTCGTAATGTACCAGAGAGATTCTCGTCAATTGGAGCGAACTGAAACCCTCTTTCATTCCTCCTATGTCACAAAACTCGACAGATTTGATGACAAAGCAAACTTTGTGTGTGGTAGCATAGTGTCTGACAATCGTACACCACTGTACGCTTTAGATGCGAGACTGTCAACTTATAAAGCTATAAGGATGAGATTCAGCAAGCTTATGTGAGGTTTTTCTGGGTGCTATGGGCATGTACTACTTTTTTTTTGGACAATAATGAGCGGACACACAGAATTCACAGTATTAATAAATTTCTTGAAAGAGCTGATTTTTGAGGTCTCCGAAACACAATATTGAACATGTATAGGATGGTCTAGGAAAAGCAATTTCTCTCAGAGTAACTCCCCTCGTGGGACTCCCCCCCCCCAAGAATTAACCCGCGGTCACTCGCGCCTGTTTTTGCTACCGTCGTTACTCGTGGGGTGTAGAGAACACCCCAAACTTTTAACACGTGTATTTAATTATGAAAATAAAATTAAGTCATTTTGATACATATTTATAAAGTACAATATATTTTTTGTATTATACAAATAAAATTATTAATATTTATTGCATACAAATGAGACTAACATTAATTTAAACTAAACATACAAAATTTTCATTTTAAAACACAGAATTTTATATTTTTTAATAAACCAGTATATATATATAACCTATATACCAGTTATAAATATACTTTATAATTAATGAGATAATGATAGTAGAAAGTATAGAAAAATAATATTTTAATCATTTTCCAAATATTCAGAGCAGAGTGTATACATATGCTCAACTTCTCGCGGGAGTTCTCCTCCCCCCAGATAAATTTTGAAGGTCATTACATTCCAATCATTCGAGAAAGAGGGATTGCATCAGGCCTGAAGGTTCAATGACCTAAAATGTGCAGCTATAGAAAAAGTAATGGTTCTGAGCATTCTTTTTAGAATCCTGGGAGGATTTTCTTATTGCTGGGGTGTACAGAACACCCCGCGCGAGTGATCGCGGGTTAAAAGTTCCACTTTTGGAAAAATGGGCTTTGTTGTCACAAATACTTCTTGTTACCTTCATAAACAGTATGGCAGCTCGTTGAAAGGCTTGTATAGCATTTCACAGTGGTCACACTTCATATTAGAGGGAAGTATCCCAAATTAAATGCTTTATTTCTGATTCATTATTCCGCACGTTTTGATATGACTTGTATCTTAATTCACAATTAAAGTCCTTTCCATATTGCTATATTGCTGTATTCTTTCTGACATTGTAATATGTCTTTG
>BMAV01016715.1:57098-70074 GCA_019973955.1 Trichonephila inaurata madagascariensis | reverse complement strand
AAAAAAATACTTGAAATACTTAATTCAAAAACTGAACTTGTACATACAAATGCTTCTGTGTTTTTAGTTTTTAAAAATAGGATGTAATATTGAAGTTACAGACTCATTGTTTTACCAAATAATGATATATTTTTAAAATTATTATGTTTAGGTACTTCAAAGTTTTAAATCTTAGTGTTTTTACAATTTAAAATGTAAAGTATTCTTAAATATTAGAAAAAGAAATAAGTTTTGCTACATTATTCGAAAAAAAAATCGTAAAATTGGCGAGAATCTCAAATTTGAGAAAGCTTATGCTTAATTTCGTTTAAAAAAGTTTATACATATATTTACTTTTAGGGTTTAGGTTAAAAAAAAGGTTGGGAGCAGTGGTCAAGGGATGGAACTGTCTCAAGAAGACCGGTTTCCGGGAGGCCACGGGGCACTACTGAGAGGGAAGACCACCATATTCGGCATACAGCTGAGGCACATTGTACTCCGAAGTTCGAACTGAAGTTGTTAAAGCTGTGACACAACGAATTGTTACACATCAGTTACTTCAAGGACACATCCGAGCCAGGCGTCCTGTAGCATGCAATCCACTCATTCTGAGCCATTGTTGTTTGCGACGCCATTGGTGTCAAGCCAGAGCTTATTGTAGGACGGCGTGGATATCTGTTGTGTTTTCTAATAAAAGCAGGTCTGCCTTAGTGCTAGTGAGTGCTGTGGTCAGAAGGAAGACAGAGGAACGCCTGCAACCAAACTCTAGCCCAAACACACTGGACTTACACCTGGAGTGATGGTTCGGGGAGAAATTCCCTATGACAGCAGGAGTGCTCTCATTATTATCCCAAACACACTCACTGCAGATCTGTAAGTCAATCTGGTAATTCAACCTATAGCACTGTCATTCATGAACAGAATTCAAGGAAATTTTTCCAACAGAATAACGCTCGCCCCCACTTCGCTGCTGTAACGCAACATCCTCTACAGAGTGTTTACATGCTACCTTGACCTACGAGATCATTAGATCTGCCTCCAACTGAGTACGTATGGTATTTCATTGGACGATAACTCTAGTATCTTCCACGTCCGACACTGAACATCCCAGTATTGACACAACAAGCACAAAGTGATATTCGGATCCACAAAGTGATATTCGGAATATGTGAGACACAATGCATTCACGCTTGCAGTCTTACGTTGAAAATTCTGAGGGTTATACCGGCTATTAATGTAGCAACATTTCACATTTAAAATGCATTTTCTCGAACTTAAATTAACCTGTGATCTTAAAAATTTAATCAATTAAACAAGTTAACTAGACAATTTCATTGTCCAAATTTTCATTAATCTACTACAATACTTTCTTTGTGTTGGGAATTTTTTTACCGTCAGTGTATTTAAATTTTAAAAGGTTACTCGCAATCCTTAGGGTATATAAGCACAATGAAATCACAAAATTCAGATGTGCAAATTTTGCTGGAAACGTAATTTGCTCTTGTAAACCAATCTCGAAATGCACAAGTGAGCGGGTTACTTCTATTGCAAATCGAAACGATCAATAACAAAAGTAAAGGTGTCTATTAATGGGCCCTACAGGAAATTCCGCCAAGTCCAATTGCTTGCGAACCTGCAGACAGCAGTTCATTTCTTCAGTTTGTTAGGTTGTGCTAGTAAATGAATGCCATAATTTCTTTAGAATAATTTATTCATAAATCAGTACAAATGAAACAATAAACAATGGTTGTTGCACTTATAATTTGCATTGCAGGGTGGCCGCGATAGCCTAGTGGTTATGTTCTAGAACACGTGGACGGAGTGTCGTGGTTGGTGGTCGTAGTAATTTTTACAGTCAATGTCAAAATACAGAATATAGTGAATTTATTTGTATAACTCCAGTTTTCCTGTTTACATTTAATTGAACATTTAGTTTCGTATGTGTTAATATTTAAATAAAGTTTTTAATTAAATAATTATTTTTTTTAACTAAGTTATCCATATTTTTATCGAATTATTAATTTAAATGTATAATTATAGAGTTATAACCATTCTAATTTATACCATTATTTAAGGATCTTAGTACCTGAAGAACTATTTTCTTAGGCTAAAAAGCTATTCTTGATTTTAGTTGTTCTTGACCTAAGCTATTCTTGATGGTTACTATGCTGATTTTCCTTTTAAGTACTTTTCCCCTTACTTTCTAGAAAAATGTTAAGCAAAACACCTTTTTTTGTTACTTTTATTAAAATAAAACGCTTCACCGCATCAACTAAAGAAACATAAAACAAGCAATTAAAGAATTGTATGCTTATACCTGGAATTATTTAAAATTTCATTGTTTTACCAAAAGCCAGTGGCGTAACGCACCCCATCCCACATTGCAATGGGGCCCAAAGTCTAACTGACACCAAATAAGTACTTTTTTGTAAGATTCGTCTTGAGACCCTATACCTGACTTTGCAGGAGTTCCCTAATATTCTACGTTACGTTTTGTGCCAGTTAATGCATTGGGCTTTTGGGGTGGGCACCAGGGGAGCAGGGCCCGAATAAGCTGGACCGCCAGACTTTCTGGCTAAAAATTTCGATCATCCAGTGCCAAGGGGGCTGAAGATCTTCTACGCCCAGAGCCCGAAATGAATTGAAATTGGCAATGGTTACGCCACTGCCAAAAACGATGCATTCATTATGACCTTACTTTAAAAGACTTGGTAAAAATTCTACTTAAACTTTTATAAACAAGAATGCAACTAATTGTTGTGAATTAAGAATAGTTACTAATTTTCCTAAAAGAAACTTTGCTTCAAATAATACATTATACTTACAATTAGTTTTTTAAAATTTAATTAAACAAAAAAAAGTAAACATTATTTTATGCAGATTAAATCCTATTTTTTATTACTATATTGAATTTATTAAAAGAAATTACGGATAATTTTTCAATAAATTCAACATATTTATTTTACTCCAATCTTAAGCATCTTATCATATATTATTCTTACTACACTAGATGACATTTAAATTTTCATTGTCGCGTCTTATATTAATATTTCTTATAGAATAGCAATTATCATCTTATTGATGGCTTTTACTTTGTAAAATCATGTATCAAATTTTTTTCAGCTTTAAAGTGTCTTAAAATCTGACATATTTTTATTTTACTTCACCTGTTTACGAATCAAAAATCTGAACTGCGATCTTATTGTATTATGTTTTTCTATAAATCTACTGAAAATTCGGTTAAAGTGTAGTATAGTGGGGGGGGGGGGGGGGTTGGGGCGGGGTTTTTTTTTTTTTGGGTAAAAAAGGGGTCGCCAAGGTACTTTTTTAGAATTATTTATTATTTATTTTAGAATGAATTCGATATCTCAACATGACATTTAGATAAAAATCACCAAATCCTAAGAAAAATAGCTAAAAATCGCCCCCCCATACTACACTTGAGCCAAAAATTCTTGTACTAAAAATAAAGTTATTCCTTTTCTTAAAGGATATAAAACAGATTCTGACAAATGAGATAAACTATTTTATTGAAAGCCAAAGTTTTTCACATTTTTTTGAACCTATTGAGGTGAAACTATTGACAAAAAACCACATAAAGAGTCACTATCTCTAGTATTAAGAGTCACTATCTCTTGTACTAAGACTCACTATCTCTTTAAAAGTCAATATCTCTTTTATTAAGAGCCACTATCTCTTTTATTGAGTCACTATCTCTTTAAGAGTCACTATCTCTATAATTTCATTAACACTGAAAATCCTAAGATCCAATTCTTGAAACGAATACTATTATGTACGATCTGAATAGATTTTTGTCATTGCTGATGCAGTCAGAAAAATTTTGATGGTTCGTTGAAAATTCTTGAAGATTTATGATGTTTCAAATTGTATGCACTGTCTTCAAAAGGATATTGCCAAGTTCTGAATATTCATCAGTTTTAGAGAAAAATTGCTTGCTACAAATGCATCATCAAAGTACTTCATACCAGCATGAAAGTTTAAAAGTTGATCAGAGTGCTGGCAAAATGATTCTTCTCCAGATAATCATTTCATTGGCAGGGTTGAAGTCTTCTGTGTTCTCGTTGGCAATCACAGGTTTCAGCTATAGAAGGCTGAACAATGCAATCAAGTGTTATTCCTGCGATAGCATTCTTTTTTGTATAGGAATTCACTTTTTGCAGTGTTCCAGAAAAAGAATATATCCGACGGAGTAAAACATGTAAGACATGTCGCAGTAATATAGTACCTGTAAAATGTTGATGATCCAAAGAATCATGACAGAAAAGACATCAAACAATGATTCTGCCATTGTTAATGACTTATATATCCAAAGTTTATACTTTGGAGCTGTAGTTTTTCAGTGTTCCAGACAAAAGATATATCCAACGGAATAAAACATGTAATATATGTCGCATAAATAAATCACTTGGAAAATATTGAAGATCCTAAGGAGCATGACAAAAAACGCACCAAACAACGATTCAGCCATTATTAATTATTTATGGATCAAAAACTTATGTTTTCAAAAAAGATAACGCAGTGATCAAATAACAACTTCACTTTTCTCGCTCAGACTTTAAACCGAACAATTTTTCAAGATAACAATATGAGTAAAATAGCTGTGGTATTTGTAACGATTTTATATTGGTTGAAACAGTATATACATTGCTGCTTGCTTTGTTAAAATTACTAAACTAGAGGGACTACAATGGTGCTGTAAAAATAAAAACAAGTAAAGAAATAAACTTATTGTTTTAAAAAATATAAATATGTATTCCTTTTTTTACTCTTATTAATTATATTTTACTCTGTAACTAATATTTAAAATTTTAGAAATTTAATTTAAATTTATTTCTTTTAATGACATTATTGTTATATATCGATGTTTTGTTGAATGTTATTGTTTTATGTAACACACACTGGTTGGAGACCTTAAAAAATATCGAAAAAAAACGATTCAAGCCAATTTAACTTAAAAATAAACTCAAACTGAAAGTACAATATTCACGTTAATTAAGTGATAGACTAACAGGAAAAATTAAATAGGCTCAGATTAGATAAAATTATCATGAACAGAACGAAGGTAATATACTGAGTAATAAATTAAAACATGAACATATTAATCTAAGCTAAAAATAATAATAATAAAAACTTTCCAAAAGAATTAAATCAAACCAAAATTTATCTTAGGAATTTTAAAAAAGGTCTATAGTTTCAATCAAATTACATCATAAATCGAAAAGTAGAACCGTAATCACTCAAACTGCTCTGACAAATCTAAAAATGAGACTATTCAAAGATACCTTTTGTAATGATTATTCATTCAAAAAATGATGGTAATTTACCGCAAAGAACAAATAAATGAAAAAATAGAATCTTAAATAAATATAATGGTAGGAAACAAATACGTTAAGATTTCTTAAAAACTATTTGAGGGATATCGTAATGCATTCTGAGATAATTGTGATGTAATATGGTGTCATAGCACTTGAACTATGACACCATGGGAAATTCCTTCAAAATAGTATTTAAAACAATTTAAAAGAAATTTAAAAAACATCTTTTGACGTACAAATTATTACCGAGCGCGCACACAAATTCTTTCATTAGTACAGATTTTTTCCTTCAGCTCTTAATTCAAAGTGCGAAATTAGCAAGGGCACAGCTATCACCATATCAATGATTTGGGGCCCCTAAGCTAAAGGGGCTTCAACATGTGTAAGCAAAACAATCCTAAAATATTTAAGGGCCACCAAAAGAAATCCCAAGGAATTTTGAAACAGTGGCAATCAGGACTAGCTACGCCAGTGAACAACAGCTAGGAGTTAGTGTTCAGATATTCGTGCCCTTATTCTTCCCATGTCTCGCATCATTCCAAGTTGACTTTACGTACTTTACCAATCATTAATATATAAAAAATATTTACCCTAATGGTTTTTTATTTCATTAACTTTAAGGTATAACAATTTTGTGTGAAATCGCCATGTTCTCTTTTAATCGTAATGCTCACTTGCATACTTTGGAAAATAATCAAAATATTTTTTTACGGTTTTTATGTTACAGAATTTATTTTAATTATATTCAATTACAGTGGGACGTAAATTTGTAAAATACAAAGTTGAAAAGTAAAAAAAAAAAAAAACAACTTTTACTTTATTTGATTTTTAAAAACAACTATGAACATGTAATACACACTTAAAAACTACCTAAATTATTTTTCTGCCACAAATATTTTTTCAATATTACTTATTAGACGCAATAATCTTGAAATTTTTTCTTGATTTCTAAAAATCCTTGATCAGTTATAGTTTTAAAGTTTAGGTTATGTTTGAGATCTTAGTTGAATTATTAGGTAATTAGAAATAATGGACATTTTTTTTTTTGTTTCGGGTTATTTTTTGTGCTTTTTATTGTGTCATTTTTTTTTCATTCGGTTTATTTTCTAAGAAAAATGGAATTGGTGAAAATTTTTAGAAAATTTAATTCCATTTATTCATTGCTTTACATTTTTTTTTCAATAAGCTAAAATAAAACCAAGAACTATGACAACTTTCCTTTATTTTTCGTAAAAAAAAAGTTATGTTTTTCTTTATTTAAAGATATTTCATTTCCCATAACGCCAAAAGTTTTTATATTTTTCTAGCTATTGCTTTAACTGTATGTAACAAACGTTACTGCTTATTTAAAAAAAACAATATCTAATGTCTTAAAAATTGTTAATATTAAAAATCATGCATTTTAAAAAAGTTTTAAATAAATGTTCATGAAAATAAATATTCCATGAGCTTTTCAATAACGTTGCCACAAAATTCATATTAACTTTTGTTGTACATAGTTTGACATTCTTGTAAATCAAATTTGATATTTGAATGATAATAATTGTAGGAAAAGTAAAATTTTAAAATATTTTGAGTAATTTATTTTTTTTAAAGAAAAGAAAAAAAATTACATTGTTTCTTTTTTATGGGATTTTGAGCAAACATAATGTTTTACATACTCCAAATACAAAAGTTGCAAGCACAAAAAATTTGTAAGAATCTTCATGTCAAAGATTTTTATTTTAAATCCCACCGTATACATTTAATATGGTTTTGCGAATCAATAATGAAAAATTACGTTTCAAATTTTATTTATTCTTACACAAGAACACAAATATCCCATAAGTGGTTCAGTGATACTTAATTTCAATACTCTTTTAAATACACAAAGAAGGCTTATTGATTTGTTTTTCTTTTGCTCTCCGATCTTTCAAAAGAATCCAAGAGACTTTATTTCTAAATTGAATACTTCAGCTTTGTCAAAAACATGTATTTCTACTGAAACTATTGGAAAAGATTCTTTAGAATTATCTATTCATTCTGGTGAATCAACTTTATCGAGAATTTAGAAAATTTCTATTTATAAGTATAGATAACCGATATATAATATTTTCCAGGGATGAATCAATTTATTTAATGTACAGAGCATTGCTTTGAAGGTTTAAGTAGCTGGAAATAAAGATCTTTATTATTTTGGTTAGTAATAATTGTGCATAGCTTAGCAATAATTGTAGCGTAACCATTGTAGATTATTTCAACAAATATAGTTGCATTTAAATAGTTAGAAACCAACAAAAGGTTGACATCAATATGTAATTCTATTCATAAAAATATTGAATTGATATTTAAAGTGTGTTTAAAATTCGTGTGTTTATAAAGCAGATTTATTTTCAATTACAATGTTCACTTACATTTGCTCTTAAGTGCTTTCTTAACATTTCGTGCTTTGTTAGATCATTTTATTTCCGTTGCACTATTTACCTAATGTCATACGCTTTAAATTTAGAATAGAAATTGATTTGGATCAAAATTGAAACTGTTTGGAGTATAGAAAATTTTAGAGTGCATGATAGTTTAACAAAGGTATACTTTAAGGAATCGCAATTATAGATGAATGACCTACAACTGTTCTTTTATACAATAGTATTAACCCTCTGACCGGAACATCCGTCTCCCAGACGGGGATGATTTGCTTTGACGGTTGTAGATAACGCTGGGGTGTGATTTTTGGAGTGGGCTGCCTTGGCATCTTCAGTTGAACTCTACCCAGTGAGAGGATCACGTGGTGGTATTTGGCGATTTTTTTCATCTCATGGTATGTGCGATTTTTCTTATCTATCACCGTCTCTCAGACGGATATTCCACCGTACGTTTGTTTTAGAGTCCCGACGGATATTCCTTATTATAGACAATATTTATTTTATAATATTTTAATTTGCATTTTTATAATTATTTATGAATATTATAGATGGCAACTATGAAGAAGGAAGGAATTGCCTTTTTTGTCCCTACAAAAAGATAGAATAACGCCATATAAATACGTCCAATGTGGAACTCCTATTTGCTTAGAACACACCCAAAAAAACCATGTGATATTTGTATTCTATAAAAATTTTATGCTTACTATTGTTCCTATAATTTTATGCATTGTTAGTTTTACTTTTGCATTACTTTTGTTCCTATAGCTTTTTCGTTTTTGGTATTATTATTATTTTTGATTTTATACTTTTACATGAATATAAATAATTTCTAATAAGTTTTTATAAAAATAATAATCACAATTCTAGTGATAAAAGTATATTAATATAGCGTGCCTCATAAAGACTTAAATATTAAAAATTGCATTTTCGTTTATATGTTTCATGTTTTTAATTGAACTGACTAATGTATAGATCTTGAAAAAAAAGTTGTGCTTGATTTAACCCCGCACATCGTATTTGAGCCATACTCAATTTCGTGAACGATAAGGAAATTTAAAACAGTCCTTAAAGTAATAAAATTAAAAAAAAAAAAAACCTTGCGTACCCGTCTGTCAGACGGATGTTTCTTTGAGTAGCAATAAAATTGATGTAACGCCCAGAGGGCTAAGCTCTGTAACACACACACATACACACATCATATTATTCCCACCAAAAATTCATTGTATCATACGAAATGTAATACAAGAAAAGTTTTGCGATCAAAATAAGAATTTTGGTATCTAGACATACATAAATAAGCTAAGCCTAGACCAGGAAATCTTCTTGGAATTTCTTGAAATTTCGATTTCCTTAACTATACTAATTAAGTGTTAAATCAATTTTTTAATGTATTTAATTCTAACATACTAATGTACTCAATTAGTTACGCTCAAAGTAATCATAATATACTGTGCATCACTAAAAATTAAATTATTTTTACCTCCTGCTATTTTTGATGAATTTATCAAGGACAACGCTCTCAATGATGGTTCATTAATGCACACTTCAAAGCAACACGAAGGATTTTGGAGAAGAAACTTTTTTTAAAAAATTTCAATTGCAGTCAATTGACGAGGCCTGTGCCTTATCTGGAAATTCAATCTTTGAATTTCCACACCACGATTATCACCTTAAGACTTAATAAATTGAATGTTCATCCTCTCTTCTACTCCTCGGTTCTTTGTTAGCGGTAAGAGTCAAATAAAATATTTGACAGAAAAAACGCTAGTTGTACTAGTTGGCATCCCTTGGTTATCTCGGCGATCGCAGTCACAGGTTAATACTCACAGAAAAGGGGAAAAGTCCACATACAAAAAAAACGTTTAATAATATAGAGCCAACTCATGAAAGTGCAAATAATACAAAAAAAAATCACCAAATATAATACTAGACTAATCTTGAACTATATAGTAAATTTGAACATTATCAAAAAGGAAAACTTGCATATGTACCATAAATTTTAACGAACAATTTATACTACGGAAACCACAATCACAACATTTATTCAGTTATTTTTAAATTAAAAACTTTCTAGAGTTTTGTGATAGTTACGATAATTTGAAGAAAGATCTTATCCCTGGGGGGAAAAGAGGGAAAAAGAGTTTTATACTCTAAAATACCCCGTGCACCATTGGACTAAGCAAAAAAAAAAAAAAAAAAAAAAAAACCTGACAAAGAAAAAAAAAGGCCGGAAATTTTGAAAAATGGAATTCTAATGACATAAATATAGAAATCACTCACATTGGGCATACACACACACAGAAGTGCTGGAAAGTAAACATTTCTATGGGGATAAAGTCATAAATTTTTAAAAAGCCCGTGCAACACCGGGCTAAGTGGAGGAGAAGCAGACCCGTCCGACGGGGCAAAGATGTGGAAGAAACTTCGAAAAATTAAATTTTAATGGCATTAATGTAGAAATCACACACGCCAGGAAGTGATGACACCTACAGGAGAAGGGTAAATATTCATGGACAAAAACTTACATACCCGAAAAGCCCATGCAACGCCTGGTTATATGGCTAATAACTAGCATAAAATTGTAGAAAGTTGATAATTTAATAACTAATCAATAATTTATTCGTTCAGAAATAGTATGGTAGATTAACAAGATTAATAGTGAAAAAAACATAATTTTAAATGAAATAGCAAAAAAGGAAATAATCAAACATTAAATAAAAATTAATCAAATGAAATCTAAATATCTTCATAACAGACGCTCGTAAAATTAATATTGATTATTTTGCTGAAAGTATATTTTTTAATCTATAACACAGGGATGGCCATTAAGTCGATAGCCTTTAATAAGCCCTAAGAGGCGCTTACTAAAAGCAACATATGAAACACCAACGCCAGCAAGACTGGAGATTTGGCTTTTCATAATAAATGTGACTGTGACTTGAGCAGATGATTCGATAAATGTGTAGACGACACATATATCTTCATTGGATGTGAACGATGATCCTTAACATGCTCTTTGCCGCTGTAGAGGAAAACGCGATCACTGCGAAGTCAGCCGTAAAAATGAATTTTTCCCCAAATGCCGACTGATGCGGAGAAATAAATGTTGATGACCAGTTCTTCCCACTATAGCACGGGATTTGCTTTTGATATATTATCCCTCACCCCGCGCTTCCACGAGATTGGGTTCTCGAGAGGTGGTCATGTGCCTAGATGGCGCGGAACTCGGTCACGAACAAATTAAGTAAATACTTCGGTTTCAGATTCCTCGATTCACGTATGCTTCCTGCTGGCTGTTCTGCCTCCCCCCCCCCCCCCCCACGGTCTAGTAGTCACGCATAGTTGTTCAAGTATTCAATTGATAATTTTGTGTTGTTTTTGTTTTAAAAATAGTAATCTGTCACATTTTAAAAGAATCGAAACAAGCGTTAAGGAAAAGAAACACTCAGTTTTAATACAGAATGGCCAAATATATACCACTGGGTGTACCGCAACACCGTAAAAAATATTAGTAAAAAGTAGTAAAAAGTAGCTCGTATCCTGGAAAAGTCTGCCCACCTGTGCTTAACCTGAGTTAAAAATTTCTAAAATTAAAAAGAAACATGTTATTAAAATTTATACATTTCCAACAGAAAAATTATTTTTAAGCATATGATTTTATTAATAATGTAGCAAAAATATTCATATTGAAATAAACCACCAATAGCAAAACTTGTTTTTATTTACGATAACATAATAAGTGAATATATTATGCATAATATTAATTATTCTTGATTTCCTGGAATGTTTATGACCCATAAGAGTAAGAATAAACATTAATTATAGCTTAAGCTCCAGTTGAAGCAAATTTAATAAATTAATCATCGTTACAACTTCAAAAATGTATTTCTTACAAACCATCTGTAACGATAAATGTAAATATTTGAGTCATATTCAGAGTTTTTTAATGTCTAAGAAAATGTTCGTAATTATATTGGGACTAAATCAGAATTAATTTAATTGAATATTATGAGACTAAAAATAGTTTTATTTCTATTTCATTTTTTGTCTGTTGCGTATCAGATTTAATCCGATTATACTCAACTTGTTTTTGAGATTTCTTACACATTATAAGATTAAAGCAAGTAAAAACACATAAAAAAGCTTAGGGAGTTATTTTTCTGGAAAAATAATTGCTATTTTTTATTAATTAGTGCTCTGGTAGTATAAGTATATTCATTACTAACTTGTATTTAATACACGAGTTTTTTTCACGGTTCAATACAAAAATAAATACATAAAAGCAATTATAAGTTTTCTTTTTCTCTTTTAGTTTTCTTTGTTTACTGATTCTTTTTCGAGTCAAATATATTATTTTTTTTTTGTAAATTTGCAAATATATTAATAGTAAATAAGAAACATAACAGGAATAAACAATATTATAAAAATGTTACAGTTAACACAACACACTTAGAATCAAAATTCTCTTCTAGCAAAAATTGAATAGTTTAAAAATGTGTTTTTTAATTACACTTTCAAATTTTTATCTCTATCCTTTACGCTAGAATTTGAAACAACAACAATATCAAAACAAAATGTAATGAAAATGTTTTATTTATAAATATAAAATATCACTTACTATACTACACGTATGCATGCTTAATACTTTAAATTTAGCCTATTTTTCTTCAAATATTTCGCATATAACGTATGTTCCTGAAATAAGCAATGTAATTTTTATAGTACAAATATTTTATATTTGATAGGTTTGAAGGGTGTATAGGGGTTACAGAGATTACTCGTAATCACATAGGAATTTTGGGTTGCAAATGCCATGGGACAGAAAAATTTTTATTGAAAGGTTGTACTGCAACATGTGTTCAAAATTACAACTAGAAATCTTCTGGCACGTGGCGCTGCATGGAATTCATTATGCTCTGGAAGATTCCCGGCATGTCACATATCCTCCCGGTAGCTACAGATATTCGAACGATGAGATTTTTGAAGGAAGGAACGGGTGTTTCGTACACCAAAAGGAACCAGTTAACTCAGGGGTACTCAACATTTTTTACTGCTGGGCCGGAGATATATGTCAGCCATATCACGCGAGCCGCAAACATATTTTAGCTATTTCACGCGGGCCGCACACATATGTTAGATATGTTAGCTATTTCACATGGACCACAACATGAGGTTAAAAGGGGGGGGGGGTGAAATTTTTTAAGTAAAATAATACATTGGTAATTTTAAAAGGGGCAAATTGGACACAATCATTTTAAG
>BMAV01016715.1:3063-55817 GCA_019973955.1 Trichonephila inaurata madagascariensis | reverse complement strand
TTTTAAAAAAAATGTTGTAGTTCTGAAAAATGTTTACTCTTTATCCAATTAAAATTTTCATCTTAGTAATTTGATCAAAAGAACTTAAAGAAGTATTTTTATATGGGGAAATGTATAACGAAGTAATTTGTATTCAAAGGGTGATTTTTTCGCAAAAACTATTTCAATTTATTTCAGAAAATCCTTCTTTAGCTTCTTTTAACTAAATGTTCAACACAGAATTTGTTCGGAATACAAATTGATTTTAAAAGCTATTATTTTTCATCATTTTTACGACTTAGAGTGAAGATGAATAATGAGGAGAAAAGAAAAATATTTTCGCATGCTGTTTATTGATAAGATAATCTGCATTTAATTATTTTAGGCTGATGTGTAAAATAAAAAGCAAAAACAAATATAAGAAAAAGTCAAGCTTTGGATCTAAAATATTAAGCAGTTTTAAAATGCAATTAAAAAAAATTAGGTAAAACATGCACAAAGAAACTAGTTTTTACAAAATGTTTTGTAAATGCAATCAAATAGCATTTTTAAAGAGAGCTTTTATTTAAATTATTTTCTGTAACGGGTTACTCTTTCGTTATTCAATTTTATGAACTAACGAATAATTATATTCTTATTAACCATTAATTTTTCAAGCTTGATGAGATGAAATTTACAAAGTATGCAGCACTAAATAGTTTTATTTTGTTTCTATAAGTATAGCTCATTTCCAAGAAATAATTTAAGTTTAATGTCTTTCTAAATGCATTTAATGTAATGTAAACCTATATATATGCAAATTCTTCCTTTGCCTGCTTATTCGCCGGATATATCGCTTATTGAGCACAAGAGGGATTTGGTGGGTGGGCGTCTCGCTCGTGATCTGCGTCCTGTAGCTTCAAAAGACGAACTTTTGCTGCGCATACAAGCAATATGGACTTCTCTTCCACAACCAGACATTTAAAATCTGTTTGACTCCCTGCCACGTTGTATATTACAGCGTGTGGTGGCTACACCAGATACTGATTTCGGACACTTAATAATACTTTTTGTTTTGAAAATGTCGTCAATTATTTGTACTAATACAAGTCGTTTGTGCATTAAATTTCATTTAATTCTGATGATTCCTTCCTGGTGTTGCCACTTTTATAAACAACAGCTTATTTAGAATATTAAATTTAATGAATTTTTCGATGCATAAAATATACTTCTTCTCTGAAGGACAAATGAGGGAATATCTTTACCCAGACTATTTAGATGATGTATAATTTACAATATGCAATAACTATCTTCTTATAACTTAAATTTATCCGTGCATTTCAAACACTAAAATGTGTGCAGATACTATATAGGCACTGTTGGGATGGTTGTTAATGCAGGATTACTTTAAGATGTCTGCATTAGGACGACATTGTCAGGTTCGTAATCTAGAAACTTGATAAGTCTCTATAGTTGTGAGAGCGTGACAAGTTAATCCTGAAACCAGGTTGATAAATAGTCTGGGAGTCTCTCGAAGAGTCTGTGTTGGAGCGTCATAGATTGTTGAGAGAGAAGAGTGTAGAAGAATCTCAGAGTGTTGAAGCCTGTTGAAGCGTTTCTGAAAAATCAAAGGTTTTCTCTTTTGATCACTCATTAAAGACAGAATATGTCACACCTTTCCAAGTCTTACATGATGCAGAATCACTTCTGTTCGGATCTGTTCGGACATAGTCGGGATTACTATTGGGCCATTGGTCCTTGACACTCCTAGTTACGGTGGACTTTGAGGCCAATGATTGACGTGGGAACTGCTGTGGTTACCTCTCACTCGGCTGGATAAAGGGAAATCAAAGGCTGACGCCTTAAAAATTGATGGATTGTCCGGTCTTGGATACTTTCCTACGCGAAACTACGTTACTGTTGAGAAGTCCTTAGTTTCCAAGAAGGTTATAAATCATTTTCGTGTAGACCGTTACAAAGGAAACAAATACTTTTTTAAAATGTCTTGATATTTATTTCAACTAAATTTTTAATCACCAAGATTTAAGAAAATTGTATTAAATATACTTCACTGTGTCGAGTATCCAAATATTTAAATAATGTATTTTTAAATTTACACACGTATTTTTAAATATTACACATATTAATTTCTAATCAAATTTTAAACATATTGTTGTTTTAATGAGATTATTAAGCACTGAGATTGTATAAAACATGATCATACATTGAGAATTTTGCTTTTGGACCAGTGCTTCTCAAACTTTCAAGATTTGCGACTCAATTTTCAATCATCATTTTCAACACGCCCCTATCCATACAATAACAATGTATTGAATGCAATAACAATATACTTTGGGGCTAGAGCTATAATGTGGCTTAATTAGAAACCGTACAAATTACCAAGACAAGTATTAAATTTTGCATATAACAAGCCTATGGGAAGGTCATTAGTAATTATTAAACTTGTTCTCTTAACTTTGTGTTCATGAATTAATTATCAAATGCATTGAGCAGTACTGATGCATTTATAAATATATTATATCACTGTAAATACGTATTTTATTTTTTATTATGTCAGAATGTATTTCGTTTTGCTGTCTTTCAATAAATTAATAATTTTTTTGAACTTCTTTTCGACTTTTCGATGAGCTCGCCCCCCTCCCACATAAGGTTATCACCCCCTTCCTAGGCAGGCGCGCCCCATAGTTCGAGATACACTGTTTTAGACTTACGTTAAAAATATTACGATGAATTATTATGTTTAAGATGAACTAAAACTATAAATTAAACAAACACTTTAAAATTTTTTAATACTTTCATTGTTTTTTTAAATCAGTGCTTCTCAAAGTTTCAATATTCGCGACCCAATAATCAATCATAATTTTCATCGCTCACCCCCTCATACAATAATAATGCATTAAATTCAATAATATATATATTTTTTGACAATAAACCTAAATTTGATTTTAACCTCATAAATGCTGCCAGCGTATATAAATGTCTCACTCAGCCAGTGCGTTAAGTACCCTGGACGTATATATACGTCTTTCCGAAGTACGACATTTTCTGGGAACTGCTATCCGTAAAATAATTCCGAAGGGTGTGGAATGCAATAAAATTACCTGGACAGTGTTTGCAAAGGATGTTCTTATTTCAGAGGATTTCATTATTTATTCCTTTACTACCCCTCCCCCCCCAATACATCACATAAGCTCGCCTACGGGTTATTGGGGAACGAATCACGTAATTTTTAATCGGCATTGAAATAATTAATCATAAACCGGACAAGTCATCAGGATTAGAGTTATATGCAAAAATTGATTTTATATATAAAGAACCCATGGGGTTACTGGCAATTATTAAACGTTCTTAATTTAGTATTGTTAAATTAACTATAAAATGCATTGAGCAGTACTGATATATGAATGTATTTTATTTGTTTACTTTCAGAAAGTTAATAATTTCTTTTTTTTTTAAATAATCTTTTGCTTTCGACTTTTCAATATGCTCGCGCCCCCTTTGTAGGGTCATGACGCCCCCTAGGGGGGAGTGACCCCCAGTTTGAGAAACACTGTTGCATTCAATACACTGTAGCGTTTGCATTAAAATACTAAGACCATTTTTTTTTTCACAAAATGTCAAATTCAAGCATTTTTTTTTTCATCAAAAATTAAAATCTGTTTGTTTTCATGAATATTAGTTAGAATGGAATAACATATCAATAAATTCGATACGAATTTAGACAGATACGCATATGCCAGACATATATATCAGTAATATCATCTTTCTGACTCATGCATAATACATCGGATATATTTAAATTCAAAAATATTTATATATTTGTGCAGCTGAATTTTAACTTCCATCTACTTTCAATCCACGAATGACAACAAATATTAGGAATAAGTAAATGTCATTTTTGCTATTTTATGCATATATTTTTACAACGAAATGAAACTTTTACCTTAGTCTTCCCTTTCTTATCTCTAGGAAAATGTATTCATCAAGAACAAAATGTCTTACTTTGTGCGCGTGTGTGTTTTTCAGATCAGTAATTATTCCAACTAAAGAAACATATGTACGGCAGGAAATGTAGAACCTTATTTAATTCGAAGAACCATGTAGAAAGAAGTGATGACAAATCAACTGTATGAATGTTTAAAAAGTTGAAAGTGTGACAAATAATATTTATTAGACGCTATTTTCTATTTGTTCGTTATGAATGCATTTGCTAACGACCAGATGAATGACAATCGCTGTCCTCGAAAAACATTACTACAATATCCGCCGTGCTTGAATCTAAAATGAAGTCTCGTACTATAATGATGATTTGATTATATGAACTGTTTATCGAACTCTTTTATGATACTTGACAAATTTCTAAGGAAATCTATTTTTTTTTTCCCCCTTTCTTAGTGTCGGAAGATTTGTATAAATTTTTATTCTTTGCTGAAAAAATCTTAAGAATTAATTGGAATTCTAAGGCTCATTGTACAATAAGAACAACTAAACATCAAACTCAGTAGCACAGCCGCCCATGAGGGCCAGGGCCTATTGTGCCCATCCCAGTATACGTGACCATTGGGCGCTGAGCTGCATGAGCAGATATCCCGATCAGATTGTCAATTTGAACATAGACCCCCAGTGTTTAAGTCTCCTAGCAGGCCTTTATCGATACTTTGCAGTAGGGATGAAAGGTTGAGTCGACCTTTCCCAGTCCTGGAATAGAACCCAGACCTGTGGAGTGGAAGCGCGATACGCTACCACTCGACCATTGGGCTTTAATAATTTGAACAAATCATTGTTAAAATGATTTCCAAAACTGGTATTAAATTTAAAGGTGCTACAGATTCATTGACGTCTCTTGTTTGAATAACCTTAAATTATTTTATTGTAATTAAGTTTGTGTGCGTAGCATCATACTTTTTTAAAGCCTTCTGCTAAAATAACCTTTCCACGGGGGATTAAAACGAAGAGTGTATAATGTAAGCGTGTATGATCAAAGAAAAGCGTATGCAATGCGGTACAAGATTAAATATTTATTCCTTTTGTCCAAGCTCTTGGTTTTGTAGTTTTCAACTGTATCCAACAAATGTTTAAAAGTCGATGTTCCACGGCCCATTGCAAGCAATGTTGAAGCTATTATATAATAAACGTAAAATGACGATTATGGAGCCATCTCCGTATTCCAGTACGGCAGTTCTTCTCAAACTTTCAATATTTTTGACCCAATATTCACTCATAATTATCATCGTCCCCTTCCATACAAATAACAATGCATTGAATGCAATAATACTATATTTGATGCATAAGCTACAGTTAGACTTAACCTCTTAGGTGCCACCGGCGTATATATACGTCTCACTCAACTGATGTGTCAAATTCCCCCGGACGTATATATACGTCTTTCCGAAGTATGATGTTTTATGGGCACTGCTACTCATAAAATTATTCCGTAGACTTTGTAATGCAATAAAAGGATCTTAACAGTGTTTGTGAAGGATTTACTTATATCAGAGGATTTTTTTTATTTATTCCCCTTTTTTTCCTTTCCCTCCTCCCCCAATACATCACATACGAGGGCCTATGTGAAAACGGAGGCACTGGAGAGGGATACGCGTAACTTCTCATCGACACAGTATATATAAAGGGATTATTTATAAATAGTATAACTTATTAAGATAAATGTTAATGTGTGTATATAATTTTATATGTGACGATCCCATTGTGTCCTTGGTAATTCTTAAATATGTTCTTAACCTTGTATTGTCAAAGTAATAATTAAACACATTGTGCAGTACTGATACATTTGTAAGTGTATTACATCTGTGTATATGTTTATTTTATTTTTTATAATCCAGAATGTATTTTATTTACTTTCAGTAAATTAATAATTTTTTAAAAATAATCTTTTGTTTTCGACTTTTCAATATGTTCACCCCCTTCTTGTAGAGTTATTTCACCCCCTAGGAGGGCATGCCCCACAGTTTGAGAAACGCTGCCGTACACTGCAGTGTAGTTTCATTTTCAAGGCACACTGTATCGGTCACCACTGTTGTAACTGCTGGTGACATTAGCTGATGCAGCTCTTCGATCATAAGGAACAATGCATAACTATATCCATTCTCCTTTGAAATTAATGTTACATAGTTGACAAACCGCTTGTCTACACTTTATCCTTTTACCTTTCACGCACTATTTTCGATAATTTTTCACAATTGCTGTATATGAGCACCCCGCAAAATGTGCCGTTTCGGGAATCAATTAATCAATCATAGTGATTTACTTTTATCGAAATCTAATATACATCAGCCGTTTTTCCCATTATGTCGCTATAAGCGTGGAATGACAATGTATGGTGTTTTTATTATTCCTTTAGAAGCCATGGCTTTTTCTCTGGGACAGCTCTTTTCTCAAGCTGAAAAGTGTTCATAATGACTCTTCGGTACAAGATATACTTTCTCAATATCCTTTTCTAAAACATTTCTTCTAATATGAGTATGGCAATTTGAAGTCTGAAAATAGACTTTAATTAACGAACAGTATTTTCTACATATTTTATTTGCATACATTTGGGAGTAACTGAGCAAAAAAATAAATAAATGGGAATTAATACATTTTGTGTTTATTTACTGCGTTGCTACTTTTCTAGATCGGCAGCCTTTATTTTAACCTAAAGCTATTTTAATTTATTCTGTGACAGAACAAATTACATAAAATTAGTTTCACCCCTTCTCTGTATTACTTTATCTAAAAATAAATAAAATTTGCTGAGGAATCTAATATTGAACATGTATACCCTTGAGATTACAATAAATTAATGGATTCTCTGCAATAATAGAATATCTCTGACAATTTCACAGCAGTTTTCTATTCTCTATCAAAAGGTTAACATTCCTTAAAATTAGGATAATGTGTTGACATAGATCTTCTGCTAATAGGTTTATATGTGTGAATAGTTTCGATACATTCCTCCTTTCCCAAAGGTGCATAGATATATGTCATTTAGTAAAATATTTAATTACAGTCATTGACTTCAGCAAACTGAATGTTAACACTGAATCAATAAGATAAATTACGTGTAGATTTAAGCAATCTACGACGGTGATTCGGGAAATAAGTTTCCCTTGTCGACTGTGATCAGAGTTGTGTAGGAAAGCCAAAATATAGAATGAGACATTAAGGATGAGACGTAACTTTATTTTTCTACCTAAGTGCCAAGCACATTACGACATTTGCCACACCGCTTGATAAGCTTCAAAAATCCTTCCAGGAAAAACTCAGGGTTTTGCTTATGTAGGTAGCGTTGAACAGCTTGGTTGACTTCATCATTGCTTCCAAAGAGCCTTCAGGCGATTTTCTTCGTCCCAGCTGGAAACAGATGAAAGTCAGTTGGTGCGAGATTAGGACTGTATGGCGGATGGTGTAGGCGTTTCCAACTAAGAGTTGCAATATGGTTTTGCATTACCGTCGTCGAGTGTGGCCTCGCATTGTCATCCAACAACAGAAAGCCAGATTTGAGAAGCTGAGGCAGCTTTTTCCTTATTGCCTCTTTCAATTTCGACTGGGTGTCAAAGTACTGCATAGCATTGATGGTTCCAACCTCCAAAAAGTTCCTGCAAAAATTTACGCTTATTCAGTATGCAAAGCCCTGAATTTTTCTGTAGAGGGTTTTGAAGCGTATCAAGCGGTATGGCAAATGTCTCAATAGTATTTATGTGGAAAAATGAAGTTATGTCTTATCTTTAATGTTTCATTCTATGATTTTGCTTCCATACTCAACTCTGACCACAGTTGACAGGGGACACTTATGTTCCATACTTCTGGTTTTGAGCAGCGTTACTTTACTATGTGATCTTGTGTTAAAAACAAGATCTTCATGATCAGTGTAGTTTAAGTCTGGCTTCAATTTCCTCAAGGATTTAGATGTTGAATAGGAGAAGCTGTAAAATTTCTCTTGGCATTCATGCAGAATAACATGTAAGATTATGACAAATACATATCGGTAGCAATAAGAGGAATATTTACTCAATAATTATCAAAGCATTTAACATGTTTATTTATACTGCGAATAATCAGTAAAATAAATTAAAGCTATGTAATTGTTTAATTTAAGCCAACTCTAACAACTAAGACAGCGTTTCTCAAACTGTGAGTTGTGCTCTTTAGGGGGTCGTGATAACCCTACAAGGGAGGGGGGAGGGGAGCGAGTAGATCGAAAAATTGAAAACAAAAGATTATTTAAAATAATTATTAGTTTACTGAAAGGAAGCAAAATAAAATACATTCTGACATAATTCAAAATAAAATACATATTTATACTGATATAATGCACTTACGAAAGTATCCGTACTGCTAAATGTATGTGATAATTAATTTAACGATACTAAGTAAAGAACAAGTTTAATAATTACCATTGACCCTATGGGCATGACATAAAACTATATGCATAGTTTAATATTTATCTTAATAATTTGTACGGTTAAATAATTAAAGTCGAGTTGTAGCCTTACATCAAAGTACATTATTATTGAATTCAATACATTGTTATTGGATGGAAAGAATGGGGAGGGGTGATGAAAATTATGATTAAAAATTGGGTCACAAATATAGAAAGTTTAAGAAGCACTGAGTTAAGGAATAGCTAAATAACTGCTTGTAGTGCTATCCCTAATTAGCAATCCCTGTAATAAAAGAATCCTATTTAAAGCAGATATGCTGTAAATCATTTCTTGTAAAGTTTCTCAGATATTAGTAACACTTCTGTAAATTTCCCTTATATTTTATACATTCACTACACTTCTACTTGTACCTAGAATCGTTCATTTGCTTATATCACGGTGTTTAAAACCAGCTCAAGCACTGCTCATAGTTATAACACCGCATTCCGCATTACAAAGCTATACTATTCGAATTAATTGGGACAAACATTTTCTTTCTTGTCTGAGTTGGTTTGTGATTACCAGATATATCCCGACCACCTCAAACCGGTAATATCTGCCCATAAGTAGTGCGATGGATCAACCTTGACTATAATTTATTTTTTTATTGGTTTTAGTACATTAGTTGTTCAGCTGGCAGCCATTCAGTGTGGTAGCTGGTGGTTATAATTTTTCTTTCCACGTAACGCGAGTTACTTTTACTTGTTCAGAGATGAATATTACTCCGAGGAAGCGTTCTAAAATAATTGCTCTTAATGAACACTCTTCTATGACTGTGAGAGATATAGCTAAGGTAGTTGGTGTGGGCAAATCAAGTGTTTCAAGAATTTTAAGAACGTTTCAAGATTCCTGACCATCATCTCCAAAAAGAAAAGAAAAATGTGTGCTCAAATGGAAAGTTACTACAAGAACTGATAAAATTTTAATAAGAAAGAGCAAAATAAATCAATGTAAGACAAGCACAGACCTTCGAAGGTATTTTACTTTCCTTTTTTTCTTTTGAAACAATACACTGTTCCAAAATAAATTCAATAAGCTGCTGAAATTTATAATTACACTTACAGACTTCTAACAAAAAAAAATCAATGGATTTATAAGATGTTTTTAGTTAATCAAGCCCAGACTGTAAGGGCATGTGTTTTCAACTACATCCTTTTTCAAAGATGTCCTTATAGACCACTGATTCTTTTTTTTCTTTTGCAACTTGGGCAAAGAAGAATCAAGAAGTAATCCTCTAATGACATCATTCTGTAATGATAGGCATTTACCATTTCGTCCATCAGTATTAAATTTTTTTTTAATATTATAAGAAAATTAGTTTGCATTAAAAATAGCAAAAATTGAATTATTTAATAAGAGTATAAAACAAAGAATGCTTTCAAAGTGAGAATAATTATTTCTTTGAAACACAATTATTAGAAAATATATATATATGCTTAAGTATATATATATATATATACGCAAAAATATACATAATTATTAGAGATTAATTATTAGTGTAAAATTAAGAACAATAACAACATAATTATAAGAAATGTCAAAAGCATGATTATTAGAAATGCATTTCTTCCAAATTCGGTTTTCTAATGACAGTAATACTAAAAATAAATAATAATTTTTCTGGTGGTTTTTTTAAAGACATTCTGATAAAATCGGTTTGAGAAAACATTAAATAAAAATTCCTTAAAAAGTGTTTAATACTGATTTATTTATACATAAATGTATGTTATTAAAAATATTTAATTATTACTTAATCATTTCAAGTGATTTAATTTTTTGAAACATTGTAAACTTGAGTAAGCATGGTATTGAAAAAAAAAAGTTAATCTTTTTTCAATTCAATACTAAATTTATACCAAAAATTTCATTAAAGAACAAGTGATTTATTTCAAAGATAACCTGATTTTTTTCTTTAAATTTTTTTAATAACCTTAATTAATGCTATACTTTATAGTGTGTAAACATTGAAATACGTTTAACGCGAAAACGCTAATGATGAAACATCGGTTAAAAACTATTATGTTCATGCAAATTTTCTCTTACAGCGAAACGAAAATCGCTTAACACAAAAAGATTTCGCTCTTTAAAATGAATGAAATACGGGAATTGTCAGCCTCGTAGGTGAGATTTATGAGGGGTGTGAAATGAAAGATAGGTGATTCACAAGTTTTGTAGAAATGATGTTAACCTGGCTTTGAAATATACTCGGAATAACTTGTGACACCAGCCAATTTTGTTTATCTAAGCTACTTTCGGCCCCCCCCCTCACAAATAAAACCTCACCCCTATCAGTTGGCTTTGAAATTCGGTGGTGAGTACATCGTAGTGAGAGTAAAAATCTGTAATTCGTGCGATTTTTCTGTTTTAGAAAAATTTTCTCATAAGCACAATTTCAAAGATCACATTGGGAAAGCAAAATTATATTTCGCTTGCAATGACGATGGAGCTTCGTAAGGCTGTTAACCAAAAGCAGAAGTCGAAAACTGGAATCTGTAAAGATTTTGGTATTGTTAAATTTCATAAGATCTTGTGAATATTTTTTAATTGATTTTTTGATAAATGCATGTTTATATACATATCTATATGAATAAAATGTACTACAATAAGCTTAATTTTGTTGGATATATGGTTTTTTTTTTTTGCAAGATCCTTTAACACGAATTTCTTTTAACACAAAAAAAAATCAGTCCCCTCAGTTTCATATTAAGCGAATTTCCCTGTATATAAATTTATATACAAAAAAATAAAATGAAAAATATATAAAAAAAAATAATAATAAAGACTCCCTTGAGCAAAAAAATTAAATATATACTCAGTACCTTAAAAATAATAAATTAAATAATAAGGTATTTCAAGGGATAAAAATACTTACATGATCAAAATTGAGTGCGAGAAAAACATAAATAAAAATTGTTATGATATAGATTTTGATGTTATAACAACAGTCAGAAAACTCCAAATGTTATTAATTGAATATTAGCTCTAGAATTTGAGTCTAAACGTCTAGATCCGTTGTGTCAACACAAATATATATATATTTCTATTTTTCAAAGTCTAAATAGCCCTAATCTATCAAATGTATCGAAAATTTTCAATATACAAATGAGTCTGTTATTTACAATACAAAATTCAGAGAAAAATTGTTGTACCTTGATACTGATATAGAAAACGAATTTTAAACCTCTTCAATTTAAATGGGATTGCTTGAGTCACTATTTTTCTTGAATAATTTTATTTCGAGTCTTATAAGATTTATTTTAACTTCAGTATTTAATTGCCTGAGTATTCAATGTTCAATAACAATTGCATTAATTTTAAAAGGTAATTTGAACATTGTAGTTTAAAGGTGCTCTCTCTAGTTTCCATTTCACATAACTGGATTTAGATCAAGTAAACATATACTATTTTAGAAGAAATTAATTTAATAAGAATTTAAACTGCTTATGCCTAATTTGGTTTTAAATTTTGATTTAAATGAAATACGGGTAAAATTCCGTTCTCACACATGTATATGAATGAATAAATATAACTGAAAACATTTGGAATAGACATAATATTTTAGAAACCCGTAAAATTATTATTAACATTAAAATAATTTTTATATCCTACAAACTCTGCTCACGAATCAAATAATAAACTCTATAAAGAAAAAGAGCATTGCACATTTATATTCAGATTACTATTTATTTATGAACGGAATTGCACGCATTTAAAGAAAGTTACCTTTTGGGTAGTAAGTTTTTTTTCGCGAGTGAAATGAAATTTTTTTATAGGAAAAAGTAAAATATGTCTTATCATTTTCTTTAAGAATGAAACTGTGCTCAAGTTATTATGTAACTTTAGATTTCGACATATGCCCTTCTCCCCACTAAAATTGCGCCACTATGAAGAAGAGATGTTATTAAAGTATCCAAAACATGAAGATACTTTTATATATAAATAAATAACATTTAAGGGCAATCAAAAGAAGCAGGATGGACACACAATACCTGAAACACTGTATGTAAGGAAAACTATAAATCGATTCTTTATTCATAAAGCACATTTGAATTTTCGTTATATGTGAGAATATCGTATTATCCCTCGTTTAAAAAAGGAAAAATGGTTTTCGGCATGTGTCAGAATTCGATAGCTGCAGGATCGTGGCTTATCTAGATTGCGTTTTATCGTTCCGTGATATTGATACTAGTGCTAGTCAGAATCTACCAATTTATAATGTAAATAATGAATCGATGGGCTTAGGATGATCCTACAGAACGTCACACAGTATCTTATCGACCCCTAATTTTCAACATCCTAGTTACTAGACGTGTAATGAAGTTAGCCTTGCTGGATCGTACAATCCCTTTAAGAAACTTGAGTAAGGTTGTAGGCTTGTTTCCACCTATAGTGTGATGACCTCTAGAGCAGCGTAGACTGTCTACATGGTGACCATAAAAGCGGTTTCATTTGACACTGCAGTACAGAGTAACAGGACATCAGTGGTGCATCCGACAAAAAATAGGTACTGAAATGACACCATGTCGCCTTTTCATAACGAGACTTAGTGTCTTAATGATAGTATCCGTATCTGGATGCACTGAGTATACATATGGTCTGTTTTCAGTATCATCATATGGACCAACACCTGGTGTGATGGTATTGCCATCAATTGGGTACAAAACACGAATATCCAATGTGGTCAGTTTTTTGGTAATATAAACAGCCTATTTTACATTTCTTAGATCAACCCGGTGTCTGTGTTCCATCTTCGAGGCCTCGGAGACGTCATTTTTCAATAAGGTAACGCTGGATCGCTTATTTCCTGTTATATTCTGACCGAGTTCAACATAAAAAGGTGTTGGGCTGTTACCCTAGCCGGCACTTTCTCCAGGCCTTTCATCTGACCATGGATTGCTGAAAGACTAGACCGAAACCACTCTACATCCACTATGATTGGTGAAGCGTGGCATTGATTTAAAATAGCATGGAATGATTTTCATATCTCTCTATTATATCTAAGCCCAGTTGAACTACATTCCTTAGAGGTCTTCAACAATTTTAGCAGCCAAAGGCAACAGTTGTGTGTACTATTTCAGACTCTATTTAACCACAAATTGTCTGTACATTTAATCATGTTTACAATCTATTTGCTGTATACATACAGTAACTAATATTTTGTTATTTACTTTCTTTTCTGGTGCAATTTTAATGGCGAAGAATGTATTTATTATCATTTACATCTCTCGCTTGTTCCGTTAGAAGATGACCCTTAAAACTTGCAATAATATCAAAGGTTAGCAACATAGGTTAGTTTAAAAAAATGAAATATCTCTCTAAACATACCGTTTCCTAACTAATTATACAAAGCTGCTACAGTATTTATCAAAGTATCAATCATACTTTGCAAGTAAAAATAGTGTATTAATTGTGTGATTGGATGTGGGAATTGTGTGATTATATAACTGACTGTGAATAAAAATTGCCCAAAACGTATTGTATTTCCAAAATATCTACACAAAGAATAAAGAGGTTAGTAAATAATTTGTAATCCTGTCATAGGCAATGAAAAATCTATTTAATTTCAAGGATTTTTTTCTTTTATTAATTTAATTCTCAGTCAAAATGAAGGAGTTAGTAAATACAAAGGAGTACAATTTTAAATTTGTGAAAAGATCTATATATTTTCTTGGGATGATATTTAGATATTGTAGTTTTGCACAATTAGACGTCCTACAACTTGCCAAAAATTTGTATTGCATTGGATTTTTTTGGTACTTTAAAACGTATTTAATTAAATGCGTACGCTACATTGTAACACAGATAATACTAACATTTTCGAATGATACAGACATTACTAATACTTTCTAATGATACAGATAATACTAACATTTTCGAATAATACAGATAATATTAACATTTTCGAACAATACAGATAATATAAAGGCTTCCCAAGTGTTATTTAAATCAGAATACTAAAAGGTGAGATGTATTTTTATTTTAATACATTTGACGAATTGATATTAGCAGAAGCTATGAAGATGTGAAAAGTTTTATTCCTGGTCTAAGGAGTATTTATTTTCACAGCATCAAATTCTCAAAACTAAAATGATTAGGAATAGCCAATTTAAGCATTTCTTTAACCTAGAGGAATACACGAAGCTGTTGTACTTTTTCCCTTAACAGTAACTTTAAGGAATACAAGAATTTAAAGATTTTACTTTTCTTGAGCATTTCATACAAATGCGTTACTAGCAATATTTTAAGGATCATATGTATTTGTGATCTATCTTTTATTTTACTCACGATGATATGCTCAATCCATTCGAGGGTTAATAATACAATTAAAATAAGAAATTCTTTAATTTTCTTTAGAAAACCATCTACTCCTGATGAAGTGCCTTTCATTCTAACAATTTCTAATTTTTAAGTCCTATGACGAGATTTTGCACAACCTTTTAACTATATTTTCTCACAGCAAAAATATGATCTTGAGAAAACACAACGTAATCAAAATTGATTTTGAAAATAAGGAACCGTGCGTAAATAAATTATAGTTTAAAAAAAACTAAGAAACACTCTTTTATAATTAATCGTATGAAAAAGTAATAAATAAATCTTAATATAAGAATCAAATGATGAAGGAGAAAATTATTGTCATTGTGGCAAAAGCGTGGGGTGCTCGATATCAATTGTTATAATTTCTTACCAGTTCTATTCCGAAATGCAGAGTTAATGTAAAAATGTTGCACAAAGCTCCCCACGTTTTTACCACAATGACATTAATTTTCTGCTTAATCATTTCATTGTTGTATTAAGAATTATTTTTTTTTACTTTTTAGTTCGATTAACTATAAAAGCGTGTTTTTCAGTTGTTTTTTTTTAACTATAACTTGTTTTTCCTTTTTAGTTCGATCTACAGTAAAAGCGTGTTTTTTTTTTGTTTTTTTTTAGATTTTTAAATTGCCACTTATTCATTGAGGAATTAATCTTAAATGTGTTATTTTTTTATAATCTGGAATATCCATTGACAACCTATAAGTGTGACTATAGGGCTTGGTTTGTAAAAAGTAGGATCAGCCCACTGAAGGAAATCTGAAAGACCTAAGTTTGAAATATTTCATGCGGAAGAAGACGGTAAGTCAATTATATTTTTTTACTAAAAATAGCTCAATATTCTTTTTATAACTTACATCAAGTATTAGACATAAAAGTACACGTTTTAAATTGAACAGTTTGTGAGACATTTTTTTTAATCCGGTGTCACCTCTCTGCTGTTTTAGTAGTCACCAAATCTGGAAATGTAATGTGGAATTAGTCACAAAATCTGGAAATGCAATCTGAAATTAGTTACCAAATCTGGAAATTTGATCTGGAATTAGTCGCCAAATCTGGAAATTTGATCTGGAATTAGTCGTCAAATCTAGAAATGGGAGAAATCGTTAATCCTGATAATCTTGATCTAGACAATCGAATAAAATTATTAAATTATTGTATTGCCATCTGTCCTTGACAAATGTGCAAAATTTCAAATTAATATGACCTTTTAAAGTGGGTAAAAATCGAGTTCAAAGATTATGTTACATACAGGTAAAGCTTATAAATGCGTGTTAAAAAATGAAGACAAGTTTTAATTGAATAAAAAGTTACACTCTACAGAAATGGAAATAAAATAATGTTTCTCAAATCAAGAAAATAAACAACGATTAATCATCAGTTAGGAAGACTTATACTGAAAAAAAATAATTTAAATCCTCGTAAAAAGAAAAGAACAATAATCCTAAGAAAATTGGTATCTGTGGAAACTAATCAAATTGAAAAAAAATCAGAGATGGTGTTAAGCAGACTGAAAGCAATTAGTCGAGAACTAATTAAACTAACTGAAAAGAGTACTTGAATTCCTTAAGTAATTAATGTTCTTTTTTTGAGACCAAATACACTTTTTCATTCACCCAAAGTGAAGAATACTTGATATCAAATGAGTTTTAGGAACAATGGCGGCAAATTCAGACACAAATATTGCCATCGCTAAACTTTTCCATTTTATCCGATTCACCTTTTTACAATTACAAATTAAAAGTATTACGCTCTTTATATCCGAAACAAGTGCCTTGTACAAGCAGATAACCACAACAATAAAAAAGACAATAAGAATATCATGAACAATTTATTACTTCTTCGAATACCTGCAATCGAATTCTTTCAAAAAAAAGAGAGTAAAATATTTAAATTAACTTTCTAATTACTACAGATTTTTTGCCTTTTCGTAAAATAACACAGAGGGAAAACTGTAAGAAGATAGAGAAAATAAAGTTGTCATTATGTTATTTTCAAAAAAGTTAAAATGTTCACAATATGTCTAGGTTTAATTTAATTGGTAGTGATATTTGTTCTTGTGGTCAGGTTGCTGTAATTACGGAACGTGTATTGTTGTATTGTAACCTATATTTTTGTAAAAGAGAAAATTTTAAGAAGCAGTTGAAACGTTTAGGTATTTCCGGGCACTTGTTTTGTCTTTGTTGATCAATTGTTCTGAAAGCTTTAATGTCTTAAGAAAACTTGTTTACTGTATAGATTTTTAAAGTTATATTGTGGTTCCTCTCCTTATTTATAGTTGTGTATTTCCACCCTTCATTTTTATTTTATATTTTTATCTTAAATATTCTTTTAATTTTGTTTTAAATGATATAATTGGTTACCACTCACATCTGTAAGCCTCATGTTATGCAATGTGGAGCATGAGGATTTTCGGAAATACATTAATTTTAAAAAGGACTTCTCATTTTACATATAAATCTTTTAATTTTTTTCTAACTTAATGCATTTTACAACAATATTAATTTTAGAAAGGTAAGGATTCTTCGGTAATCCTTTAAGAAATTGTATAAGCCAACGTAATATATTTTTTAAGAAAATTGCAACATTGAAAATAATTAAAGCAAAAGTAAAGTACCACCAGGAAATAAGATCAAAAGGATTAAGTTCATCGCCATTAATTTTTTTAAAAATATTTAAAAGGTAAAACATAAATTCTTTTTACAGATAATTTTCTTTCTGTATAAACTTATATCTCAAGAAACTGTAATGCCAAAGGAATCCATTCTTCCGAATTTATGTTTTAATTTATTTTTATATTAGCACCTTACATAAATTCTCTTAGCATTATATATATATAAGTGTAGTTAATTTCTCACACTACATTAATTTGCTGAATGTTTCTGACAGTATTTTTATGCAGTTCGAATATGTATCAAACTACTACCAAAGTTTTGATACTATGTCCTTAAAAAATATACATTCATGCGGAAAATTTGCTACAAACCAGTTTAAAACTGCTATTTATTTATTTATTTTTTTTTACTTATTGGTTATTCTAGTTTTTATGAACAAAGCTGTCTTGAGATATTTTGATGTAAATTATTCGGGATTATTTAATAATAAATAACGGTACTGGATATTTAATGAAAAGAATTAAAATATAAAACCTGATGGTTTTCATTTCAACGCCATTTATTTCATTTGACACTTCTCAGCTTGTTTTTATCTTTATCGTGCTTTACGATGGTAATGTATTATAAATATCATGTGAAAATATTTTTGATGACTAAATAAGCAATAAATGGAAAAAATGGAAAATGAAAACGTGTAATCTTAGCAAAAATAAAATATATTACGTTCTTAAAAACTAGGAATAATTCAAATGAAGCTTAAAATTATGTTTCTCAGTTCAAAAGAAGAGAGGCACTATACAGGGTGTCACAAAAGTAGTGCCCATACTCTGCACAATCAGATTTGTTGTTGGCAGTATATACAAAATGTCCACACAACTGTACCTATGCCGTCCATAGTTTACAAGAAACATATTGTTACGAATTTTGTGTAAATAATTTATATTTGGGTGTTTAATGCATTTATATTACTCTATGTTATTTTTATTTCATGTTAAAATTGTACTGTTCACAAGCAATGCCTCCCCCTTACGTTATAAGGGCGATTCAATGAGAACTTGGGTGAAATCTTGGCGGAAGAACCAAGTTGGCATCATTTTTGACGACCAAGTTGGCGGCCAATTTGGCGTCATTTGAGACCATGTTGGTGAGTTCGAAACCCTCTGGATTCTTCTAGAAAGTAGTGGATCTCTCCATTAACGTCACGCTCGATGACACGAGTGGTTATATTTCTGGAAGTTTCTGCCGCGCCTATAAATAGGCATCCCAGCCACAACCAGTCAATCTTGATTAAACCAGCGAGTAGTGAGGATTGTTTTGACTAGTGATTAGCTTGGCTGTGCTTGTGAATAATCTTTACTTACGTGTATTTTTAAACACTGATGATTGTGTTTGACTGCTGTTGAAGGTGTGAAGACCTTCGGGTATTTACCCTGTGAATATTGCCGCTGAATCCTGTATTTAAATTATTGTTGATAATAAATTCGCATCGCTCTTAAAGAACTGTTTATTTTCTTTGTGATTGTTTTGCATAAAATCCTCGAACCCAGATCTACGTAATAATATGGTAAATGATGGTTTAGGATGGTTCATGATTGGCTGGATATGTTATATTCCGGTCACTAGAATGGACTTGGGTTAAAGTTCTATGGCCCCCACGGTTGCACTATCTCACACTGTTGAGTTTTTTCTTACTATGGGTCAACATCAAGGATTTTATGCATCGAGACTTGTTGACAACACAAACGGACTTAGCTGCTCGTCTGTTCGTACTGTGCTGCTTTGTTGGACATCACGCTCGTGCGACGTGTGCATTTATCGATTTCATGGCGCATTGAATCCTGTGCCTCGATATACACATCCGACACTTTGATCATCTGCATTTTTAAATATTTGCAAATACAAATGCACTACGGTGTTTATTCCTTGCACCGGCTGTGGTATCATGCTATGTATTTGTAAACTAGGAATCGTACTGATTCAGTTCTTTGGGCAATTTTTATGTACTCCCGACAGGGAATCTAGATGTTCAAATTTTGGAGTTTTATTTTGGAGGCACATCCGGTATATATGCGAGTGTGTTACATAATTTTTATTTTGTGTAATATTGTTACGAAGTTTGTGTAAGTGTAAATAACTTGTATTTTCTTGGATGTGCAATGCTTTTATATTACTGTATGCTATACTTAATTAATGTTAAAATTATAATATTTGCAAGCAACACCTCCCTTTACGTTATAATGAAGATTCAATGACGATAGAGCTAAATTGGCGTCATTGGTGACAATTTTTGGCGAGTTCGTGACTCTATGGAATCTTCTGGAAATTAGCGGAGAAGTCCGCTAATTTCACGATCTGTGACGCAACGTATCTTTCTCAAAGGATCCTAGAGGCCTATAAATAGTGATACAGTCGCATTGACTAGCAATTAGAAGTTTGTCTTGATAGTGAAGTATCGACTAGGAATTAGCGTAGCTGTTGAGTAGGACGAGCGGTGCTTGTGAATAATCTTTCACGTGCTTGTATTTTAGATACTGATAGTTGTGTCTGAGCACTGTTGAAAGTGTGAAGACCTTCTAAGATTTATTTCTCGAATATTTCTATTGAATCCTGTACTTCAAGGATTGATTTTAGACAAAAAAGTTCCATCGATCAAAGTAACAATATTTATAAACTATTAATTGCTCATTTAAAAATATTTATTAGAGGAACCTGATCATAATTGATGGTGTAATATGTTTTTAATATGTTGTACTTACTTAGTAAAAGTTTGATTCAATTTAAAATGTAGGCATTTTCCTCTCAAACTATGAAGAACGTTATATATATATATTTCAAGTTCGATTCTACAGAACTCGAAAGGTAATATTATTAACAATACTTTGAAATCATTTACGTGTTTTATCTTAAGGATGGCATTGCTTATTCTGTAGTTGTCTGTATACTGAAGAAATTAGGTACAGTAACTTATTTTTAATTTACATTTCGATACTTTTAATCCACGCTTAAACTCTTAGAAGATTGAGAGCTACATGGTTAAGGCTGTCTTGGGGCTAATGTTAAAGAATAGGACCAAATTCGGAACCTTTTTTTAGATATAAAAGTACTCGAACATTCATATTATATTCTTGCGTCACTATCCTGTAGAGAATCCCTGATTTTATCATATTACGCAATTTTATCCTAGTTGTGACACAATTTTTCCTTTTATAAAATGTGTTTCGCATTTTTTCTCCTATACCGTAATGTTAAATGAGTTATCCCTTTACACTTTAAAAGAAAAAATTAATTATTTATGAAATATTTTGAAATTTTAAAAACACTATATTTTAAACCAAGATATGAATTACAATGTCACAATTTTTTCTAGAAATGGAGTCATTTTTTCTGTCCAAAAATGTGCCCCGCGTTAAGTTCACGTTCACGTATATATGGCGAAAACAACCTTAAAGCATTCATTTATATCAATCCATATGAAAACTCCTAATATTTTTTTTTAAAAAAATTAGCCTGATGATAATCTTTTACTTTTAAAAGAGATTAAAATTAAGTAGCACCACAAAAATAAAACGGTGTTTTGAAATTGTGAAGAAGTTTTGTATTTAAAGTTTCTAAGAAGAGCTTTTTCATAAAAGGAAATATCCGCACAAAACATTAAGATTTATAACCTTTCCCTTGGTGGTTTCATACCGAACGTACCACCCTTCTGAGATAAGCGGTTCTTACGTTAGCCATGGTGCTCTGAATCAGCTCTGAGGAGATAATTTCCTGAGCATTTTGGAATCAGCGAAATGTGTAAGATAGGTTTGGAAGGTTGTTTATTATAGAGGAAAAGTGCCTCTAACTTAACAATAGTGGACGATAAAGCGTTGTACAATCGTAGCAAAAAGCCATGGAAAACTTTTTACAATCTCTTTAGCTTCCTGCAAGAACTTATTTTTAGTATAAACGTGTACTTTTACCGTTATGTGCAATATATTCTTTTTATAAGTATTTAATTTATTTTGAAGTTAGATACTGAGAATGCAATTTATTGATTTATAACGTACTTTCTTTTTATCGCATTTTATTGTATCATTTCTATAATTCCATTCCATTTTGAATTATCTTGCACTCTATTCGCATTATTGATTTATTTAATTTGTGTAGTGGTTGCCGGGTTGAAAAATATAATAGAATTATATACAGCTACAGATGTATGAGAATAAGAAAATTTATTTATAAGACACTTTTATTTGTAATTAATAATTTTGCAACATATTTTTTGCGGTGTTGGTGTTAAGAATGAATTAAAATATTTTTTTTTAATAATGTTACCAAAGTCGTATGCAAGATTTGTTTTTAACAAAATGTAACTGTTATTTAAAAATATTGGGGCGATCACGTTACCCATTGCATTTCGGTGGCAACTTCAAAACTCTTGGGTTATCTCATCTTTCAATGTCGTACAGGGGTGGTGGCTTCATGAGACAACAGGGAATTCATTTTTTAATAAATTCAAATAATTCACACATGGTCATAATATTGATATTAATGCATTATTTTATTAGTTTTTAAAAATATTTCCCTCAAAGGATTAAGTCAGTGTTTCTGTGTAAAAATTTTCAACGCTTACGACCCAATTTTCAATCATGATTTGACTCGCGCCTCCCCTTCCGTACAATAATAATATATAGAATGTAATAATTATGTACTATGATATAAGACTACAGTACAACTCTAATTATAAGCCACGCAAATTAACAAGATAGTATTAAATTTTGTACATAATTTTGTATATGACAAGCCCATGGAAGTCATTAGTAAGTTTTAAACCTGTTTTTAACCTAGTATGATAAATTAATTATCAAATTCATTGTGCAGTACTGATACATTTATAAGTATATTATATCGATATATATGTGTCAGAATGTATTTTGTTTTGCTTCTTTACAGTAAATAGATATATTTTTAAATAATGTTCTATTTTCGAATATTCAATATGCTCGCCCCCCCCACGTAGGGTTGTCACGCCCCAGTAGGAGGGTGCACCCCACAGTTTGAGAAAGGCTGGGTTAAGTCATTCTCTTAAAAAATAATGTGTGTATATATTGTACGATAAGTGTGAATATATATACACACACACTAGATCTAGAATATTGTAAGATTTCTTTAATCAAAAAATATTTTAGTATATAATTTTGATGAAATATAAAATTAGTCTTTCCATCATCGCGCAGTCTTTTATACATTTCTCACTTAACATTATCAAGTTTGTTTGTTTTTTTGTAAGTTTCAATTTTTGTATGTTTTATAAATTAGTTTTTCATTCGGGTTTATTCTGAATAAGTGTTTATTCTGTTACCCTAAAAATATTATATATATATATGTTAAATTGATCAGACATTTTCATGTTATAAAAGTATGTATAATGAATATGAATTAATAAACTTCAAAATTTTTCTTCCTTTTCATATTGTATTTCTTCAGAGGGGAAAGTGTTAAGGAATTTTTTAAGGGTGAATAACCTCCTGTCAAAACCTTTAGTTGCAAAATAGCGGTATAAGGAGTGAAAAATATCCATTGATTAACAATAATATACAAATGAATAACAATAGTTGGTTACATATGTATACAAAAGTATATGTAATGTTGCATGACAGATTTAAAAATTGGTACGAATATTTATTCTGAAATATTTGTTAGATTGAAGTCCTTTTCTAATTTAGTGGATCATATATTTTCTTAATTTACGTAAAAAAAAAAAGAAATTCAAAACTCATTTAAAATAGGACCTATGGAAATAAGGGTTTGAGCCTTAAATAAGCTTGTTGTGAATTTTTAGAATCATTCATAGAATCAATTAGGTAATGACTCAATATCGAGTAAAATATTAAAATTATATTCATTTAATATAAAGTCTAATAGGTTTCATGTTAAGTGTTATTGATTAAGGTAAATATGTTTTTCAAAATATTACAAACTTTTTTTCTTTATTTTAGGAACATGTAATTTTAATTTTATGCGTCATAAAATCGTTTGCTAAAATTTGTATTTATCGAAACAAATTTCAGAGAGGGGGGAAAGATTTTATTAATAAATTGTTAAAATATAAAATAATATGCAATTTTAATTTGTTTGAGAGATTCAGGTCTTATTTTCTTTTAATGTTTCTCGATTATATCATTAATTATAAAATATTTCATGTCTAGTAGAGATAAAATATGGTCTGGGTTGATTTAATGACGAAAATGTTTAGAGGAAAAAATCATCAATCATCATTAAAATATGAGAAATAGAAACAATTTCGAAATGAATATTTTTAGCATTTTTGTTTAAGAAATTCGAAATAATTAAAAAATCACAAGTGCAACGTTGAAATACTATTCATCTTCTAAATAACTTTAGAAAAATAACCGTTTTTCTGCATGAAAAAAAGTTTTTTTTCTTGTCACACAATCAAAAAATAAGAATCTGGGGGTAAATTTTTATTGCAGTGATAGTTAACGTTAAAATTCGAGTTATGCGTGATGCAATTAAAAACATGCACAAAACTCTTTTATTACTCTTCTCATTTCTAAAGAGTGAGTATTTTTAAATATGTAATTATCATTGTTTTAAATGAATAGTTTTTTATTTTTTTTAAAGCGCTTTGGCAAAATTGCTGAAATGATTATTTTTTTCGGTCGTTTAAGAACTGTTATTTATTTTGCTGAATTTTGTCTTAAAAATATACGTTTCCTATTATTATAAGATTTTAGGGTAATTATATTTTTATGAACGTAACAGAATAATAAACTGTCTCATTTCCTATTAAACTAATTTAATTTTTTCAGTGACTGCAAAGCATAATATTCTGAAAAGTTTATTTGGCCACCACATTGTTTTTTAAGGGTTTATATACACCTTTTTGGAATATCTTGTAATGTAAAAGGGTTTCTTCTTTGTACATCAGCGTTTCTCAAAATGTGGAGCGCCTCCCTAGGGGGGGGCGTGATAACTCTATAAGGGGGTTGCGAGGATATTCAAAAGTCGAAAACAAAAGATTATTTAAAAAAATTATCAATTTGCTGAAAGTAAACAAACAAAATACCTTCTGGCATAGTAATAAATAAAATGCACATTTATACTAATGCAACACACTGATAAATGAATCAGTACTTCACAATGTATTTTATAAGTAATTGAACAATATTAAGTTAAGAGCAAGTTGAATAATTACCAGTGACTCCATGTGGGCTTGTCATATATACAATTATATACAAAAATTAACACTTAGCTTGATAATTTGTACGGTTTATAATTAATCCCTTCACTGCCGAAATTAAAAGTTATATGGTTCAATCCCCAATAGCACTATTTTTACATGTAGGCGCGCGTATGACATGAGGAGATGTATTGGAGGAAGGGGAGGGAACAAGAGAAATAAAGAAGCAAATCCTCTGGAATACATAAATCCTTCGCAAACACTGTCTAGTTAATTTTATTGCATTACAAAGCTTTCGGAATAATTCTATGGATAGAAGTTCACAGAAAATATCGTATTTCGGAAAGACGCATATATACGTCCGGAACAATCAGTGGTGCACACAAGGGGGGGGGGTCCCGGGGGGCCCGGACGGAATAGTGTTACTGAATTCAATGCAGTGTTATTGTATGGAGAAAGGGGGCGCGATGGAAATTATGACTGATAATTGGGTCACAAGAATCGAAAGTTTGAGAAGCACTGTTGTGCATTGTTTGTGAGCCACGTAAACTGTAAATTACATGAAACCATCTTAAACTAGTTTTATTTACCTTGAGTCGGCATAACTTGGACATTACCAGGGAAGTTTATTTGTGATCCGTTGACTGAAATACATGGATGTTTTGGCACTCTTTATAAAACACGTTATTATTTGTTTTTGAAAGCAGGCAAACTTCGAGAAAACAAGTATAGTATTACTATGAAGGATCACACATCTGTGATTAAAAAATGTATCGCTTATGCATATAGTGCAAGCATATCAAGTATATTATTATTCGTAACAACTTTAAGACAGTGATTCGCAAACTTTCAATACTCGGGACCCAATATTCAATCATCATTTTCTTCGCGCCCCCCTCCATACAACAACACTGTATTAAATTAAAAAAAAATACTTTTACACTAAAGTTACAGTACGACTTTAACCTCTTATGTGCCACCGACGTATATAAACGTCTTGCTTAGCCAAAGCGTGCATTGCCCCAGACATATATATACGTCTTTCCGGAGTACGATCTTTTCTTTGCACTGCAATCCATAAAATTATTCCCAAGGCTTTGGAATGCAATAAAAGGACTTTGACAGTCTTTGCAAAGGATTTACTTATTTCAAAGTTATTCCCCTTTTCTCCTCCCCCCACCCCCAAAAAAGACATCAAAATACGCGCGTCGATGTGGAAAACCGTGACATTGGGGACCAAACAGCATAAATTTTAATCGGAATTAATTATAAACCGTACAAATCATCAAGATAAGTGTTAATACAAGCTTATATGGAGTCACTGGTAATTATCAAACTTGTTCTTAACTTAGTATTGTTAAATTAATAATAAAATACATTGTACAGTACAGATACTTTTATAAGTGTATTATATCAGTGTAAATGTGTATTTTATGTTTTATTATGTCAGAAAGTATTTTGTTTGCTTACTTTCAGTAAATTAACAATGTTTTGAATAATCTTTAGTTTTCAACTTTTCAGTATGCTCTCGCCCCCCTTGTAGAGTTATCACGCCCCTCAAGGGGGCGCGCCCCACAGTTTGAGAAACGCTGACTTTAAGATAATCTGGATATGAGTCTCCAAAAAGGAGAGATAAATGTAGGCGCAAACAGAAAATTTCTTCAATAACTAATAAACCCCTTATTAGAAATATTAAAATGAATTCGAAGAACATACACTCAGACTTTAGATGAGGTTTATTGACAACTGATTTTAAGGCTAGTAGCTCAAATGTGTAGTATAGGCTTCTAGAAACTGTCCAGAAAGCAAAACTAAGGTTTTTTTTTTTTTTTTTTTGTTTTAAAAATGCTGGACCAAAAATATAAATTAGGAATTAATGGCGACTGCAAAAGATAATTTTCAGCAATGAAGTTCATGTATGTAAACAGGATTACAAAGAAAATACCGTGACACAACATTTGAAACGCCTGAAATAGAGTTTTGGAGTTTTTTTCTTGGCAAATGGCACTTAAGTCTTAGTTCTTATTCTATGTATGACGAAATTAACCAAGTACGTAGATATTTTAGAGAGTAGATTTATTATAATTTAAAACTATACAACACTTTCATTCTGGAAAATCATATTGATGTGCCTAATTGTCCTGGATTTATATCCCAAAGAGAACTTGTGGTAGAATTTGAAGAGTCATTTTTGTAAGATGTACTTGATTACCGAAGAGTACATCATATTTGATATAAAAATGTAGTTCAAATATGATGAAGACGAGAATGTAAGCATTAATCTCGTTGACTTCTAGTAGGTTCTCAATGCGTTTCAAAACTAGCTCTAGAGAAACGTAATTGCCTGACTGATTTCAGAACCTCTTTTTTTAAAAAAAAACTGTGATAGATTCAAATTAAGTTGGCTATTTAAAGTGATCTGAGGTTGAATCGTCGGAGATTATGAGATTATGTTTGTAATTGAAGATGTTCATATTGTGACTGTAAGGAGAGTTGTTTCAGTTGTGTAAGTGCAAGAAGGGTCTTTGAATATTTCTTATTTGAAATGATGATTAAATACTCATGGATTTATGATTGATTCATCGATTTATGAATTTCGTATAATTTTTAATGATATGTACTGACGAAGTATCCCCAAACACTAAAACAAACTCATGTTCGTTACAGATTCAATGCCAACATATTTTCAAGAAGTCACTGCTGTTACAGAACACATTATATAGGATATCATTCAACTACTCTGAAATGTTTCACGATTGCAGCTCAATTTCATCTTAGTGTGCTGTTTTCTATGCTCTTGATTGTAATTTGATGTCGCACTTTAAAACTACAAGAAGTTTATAATTTTAAGGTGACCCAACCGTCCTTCTTTAGGAAGGACAGTCCTCCTTTTATAGGTTTTGTCCTTCCTCGAAAAGTGTGCTCCTTTTTATCCTTCTTTTCAATATCTTAAAACTGATCTGTTAATCTCTGTATTCAGATATAAATCAAACATGTTTCCAAAATGTCGTAGAATAGTCTGAAACAAGTATCACAGGAAATAACAGTTTTCAATGGTATTTTTTGACTTTGTCACAAGTAAATTGGGCAGATATAGAAAATTACGTTGAGTTTTTATAGAAAGAAATGCCTGATATTAAAATCGATGACAATGGTCAGTTTGAAGTAGAAAAAATACTGAAAGTATATTTAAATTCTAATAAATTAGAACAAAATTAGAACATCAACATGTTGAGAAATTGGTAAAAAATGGGTGAAAATACTTAAACCATTTAAAAAATGAACACATTCCATATGCAAATGTAATTATGCTCGTTGAATTTACGTTATTCTACCCTGGAACTAATGCAGCAGTTGAAAGAGTTTTTTTCAGTTAGTAATGATTTTTGTGAAGTGACTAGTGAGAAATCAAAATTGAATGTTAATATTTTAGCTACAGTGCTTACCGTAAAATTCAGTATGGAGGATATTTTTTGCCCGAACATTTCCTATATATTAGAAAATGATATGTTGACAGAAAAAATCCTTCAGTGGAAAAATACTTGTTTAAGATAATAATTAAAAAGAATGTAAGCGTAATTAGCATTCTTTTGTTTGAATTAATAAAATACCTCATCTATTTAAGTTGTATTTTTTTCTTAAATTTTTCGTCGTCCTTTTCATTGTAAAAAAAAATGTTCACCTTACTAATCTCCCAAGATTGAATCGCAGTCAAGTGTAATCCTACTTCCATTTTTCTCCAACACATTAAGGCATACCTCTCTACATTTAACGTACCATCTTCTCTATACGCCTGGTATTCAGAGAAATTAAGTCATGACACGGCAGAAACAACGCGGCCCGCGTGTTCATGTCTATGACCACTTGGGTACAGTGGCCATAACTTACATCATAACAGTTCACGATAGGCGTTTTCATTTTAATACAGTTAAAAGTAGTTCTTCAATAAATTTTAGATTTTATTCATTAATATTTTAATAATAATAATATAAGTAAATGCTTTGAAATATTTCCTTATAAATTACATTTATTACGCATCTTTTCAAAAACGATAATCACATAAAAACACGTTTATTTTTCATATAATTCATTGAACAATTTTTTAATTCATTTGACTCTTAAAGATAACATGAAATGAACAATAAAAGAAATATTATAAAAAGTGCAATTGGAAGTTTAATTCAAATTTCCAAAAAAGAATGAAAAATGTTTCAAGATATATTTAACTTTGCGTTCTTCCTTTATGATTAATTAAGTAGTTATTTATTTTACACTGCGAAAAAATGATATATATACAAATCTAAATGTAATAAACTTCAACAATAAACACAAAACAGAAGAACGAATTTATAACTTTAAAATACCTTATATTGGTCGGCGGCACGACGTGATCCTCTATCAGGAATTGAAGACAGGGATTTGCAGAATTTATGAGTAATAAAAACATTTACAGCTTGGTATCTTTGATTTTGTAGTACCGTCTTCTGCAGAATAATATGCTTCCTGATTTTACAATGTTTTTATGTTCTATCTAGCATTATGTGCTTCACACTGTCATGCCAATTTTTTATATCGTGTAGAGATCTGGCATTCCAAATTTGAATTCTTTTCGGTTTTCTGCGTTACTAGAATCTTTTATTCTAGCAATCGCTTGCTTAAAATTTAGTTATAAAATAACTTCTACATGTTAAGAATGTTGACTGGGTGGCGTAGTTGGCTTGTCGCTGGCCTTCTGTACCCAAGGTTGCGAGTTCGACCCCGGCCCAAGTCGGTGGATTTTCCTGATGTAGAAAATCGACAGCGGCCGTGTTGTATGATTATGCGGCATGAAAAAGATTCCTTGAGTGTCCGTTTGGCTTGGATGCTCTCAGCAAAATTAAATTCCCAAGTATAGAATTCGCATCGACAGAGCTCAGGTGCCTCCCTCTGGGGAAGAAACTGAGCGTCAAAATCACTTGCGGTAATTGGTATTGCCTAAATAGTGCCACACCAAAAAGTAATACCAGATCCTGTGGAATGTACTAGGTCTGCAAAGGTAGAAAAATCAATACGCAGCCCCGTTAAAGAAAAAAAAAACATATTAAGAATTTGAATGAATGAGTACGTTAATTAAATCTTTTGAACCAGATTTAGACTCATGTTTTTACAATGCAACAAAAAAATAATCCTTAATTAGTCCATTTAAAAATTAAATTAATTATAATGTATTATATAAAAAATTCAATTCCAAACACAAACATTCCGGTTATATTTTTTGGAATAATAAAAGTCCGTCCTCACGGAAAAGTGTTTTAAATTGTCTGCCGTCCATTAGGAGTTTTAGGGGGGTTCCATTTGGGGGGTCGCAAAAGGGTCAGTGGCAAATGTTTGTATCAATTTAAGCAATTTTAAAGGCATTTTAAATTAAAAATGTGAGAATTTTCTTGTAAAATAATTCAGTGTATAACATAACAGTAAGTTTATTATTTGAATTAATGTAATAAAAAAAAAATTCAGCCATTATTTTGGTATTTTTTATCACAGACCAGTGAATTTCTTTAAGAATCACAAGACATATGATAACCGAGTATAAATTATATATACATATAAATTATGCTACCATTTGAATCTTGTAAAATAAGCAAAAACTTTACACTGAACGACTCATATTACTTCAACACGTATTTATTCTGTTACATTAATATTCTTTTAGTTATAAAAAGTTTTTGTAAAGGCTGTTTACTGCTTACTCGTTTTAGTAAATGCTTTAAATTTGTCAACTTATATAATTATATGTAGTAAATTGTGCTGTAATGATGGACATTTAACATCAGTTTTTAGGAATATACTACAATACCACTTTTTCGAAGAGAGGAGAGAGGTGCAAAAATTCTTGATGATCTGCAAACGCAAATTAGGGACATAAAAATAAAACGTATGATAAGTAAAAAAAAATCTAAGAGTGGATTTACATAATCAATTAGAATAAATAAAAAAATATATAAGTAATATTTAAAACAAATATTAATCTTTCAGGCAGTTAAAAGTTAAATACTTTACTGAAAAGAATAGAGCACACATGCACTTATCGAGGAAAATTTTTCTACAGAATTGAATAAAACTTTCTAAGCTCTTACTGCTGAAATACGATCATCATCATAAAAATTTTAAGATTATCTCTTATACCAGATACGAATTTCCTTGACTAATTATTCTATTTTAACTAATTGCCTTTTACTCATTTTCATTAGTTAATTGAAACTAGTTCTGTTTTTTTTTTTTTTTTTTTTTTCGTCTTCATGATTGTTGACGCGATATATTCTACTAAAAAGTCCCCGAGTATTAAAAAAAAGGATTCTTCACAAAAATAAGTAAAGCAATACCCCTTTAGAAAGCGTTTTTGAAAATGAGTTTTAAGTTTTTAATTGATATATGTTTTTTTAGACATCATTAGCATGATTTAGAAGGAGGACTTTAATATATTTCTAATTGACATGAGTTTTAAACCCTGTCAATAAAAGTATAAATAAATTTATTTCAGTAATTTTGAATAAAATAGCCTTAAACAATGGGTATGTCAAAAAAGAGGAGTTTGAATAAAAAATCTACCAAATTCTTTTTAGATCTAATATTAAAAATATCCATTTTATAATTTTATTTCAATGAATTTAATAATCGACAAGAAAAAAAAATTACCAAATGATTTCGGAAAATTTATTTACATGTGTTTGAGCTTGCTTCTTTAGTCGAAAAGCAAATTATGCGGGTTTATTCTGTTTTGAAGTTAAATAGGTAATTATTTCCTTAGAAGAATCGACTTTCTTCATTGAATTCCTACTATTAGCTCACACTCTCCATATATTTATTTATTTATCTTGGTGGAATTTTCAATCGTTAATAAAACACATTTTAAAGTGCTCAATTGAGCTGAAATTTTATATACATGATTATTTTGAATGATAATACAGTAATTTAATTATAACTAATAAAAAGTAATTGATTAAAACTATTTATTTAATTCAAATACACAGCCACGTTGGCATCATTTTTGATGACTTAGCTACCCTTTTGGTGACTTGTGTCAAAACTTGAAAAGGTTTTTTTTTCTCGTGTTTTAATGCATTCAGTTGAAATGAAATTTTATATACACGATTGTATTGGATGACAATATGATACTTTAATGATAATTAATAAAAAATAATTACCAATTGATGTTGTGATTCTGTCATATGTAGATGCATATTAATATCAATTATAACTATTTAATAAAAAGCAGCTGAAATAATTTTTTTTTATTATTTAGGTAGGAATTGACTTAATTTTTTTTATATATTACTTATTTTTATCATCTGTTCTTATAAGAAATTTAGCCATTGAAAAACGTTCAGGCTAAAATCCTGAGTGATAATTTTCATGCAGTCCTTCCAACCAAACAAAAATATAAATTTCACTACACATTAAGCTTTCCTGAAGGATATCTTAAAGCAATTTTATTTTCAATTTCTCAACAAAAAAAAAACTTAATCACATGTATTACAAAAAAAATCGATTAATAAAAATAATCAGATTAATAAGAATTTGGAAGAAACACGAGGGGAAATTTTTCTTTTTATATTTCTTAACCCACTTTTCTTTAATTAACTAAATTTCAGTAATTGGTTTTGTTGTAAGACAATTTTTACTGGACATTTCAACGTATTTAATTAATATTTTTCTTATTTATTTAACAAAATAAAAAGGATTAAGCAAATAATTTTTCAAAATTAAAACATTTAAGATTTTTTTTTTTATTTTCATAAATATACATTTTTCTGTTATATTGAAAAATGACTTTTTTTTCCTTTTACGTAGTCATTTTAAAAATTCAGAAACATTTATCGTCAAGACAAAATGCTGCTGTTTCAACACATAATTTCCGTTGCATTTTTTTTTCTATAAGCCTTAGAGTTTTAAAATAAACTCCCGACTGTACGATTGTCTTATTTTACAACTAGTCTCCTTTCCAGGCTTCCTATTCCTTGTCAGAATCATTTATTTAGCTCTCCTTCAAATCAAAAAAGCTAAAATTCCAGTTTTTTAAATTCTAAATATTTTACATTCATAAAAAAATATTATAAAAAGTACCATGTATTTAAAAAGTGTAACTAAATTTTGTAACACAGAGAGGATGAAGGAATTTCGCTTCTAGTACGTCTTCTCTTAACTATTTTCTTAAAATGCAGTGATTCAAAATATAATAAAGGGTATAAAATTAGATTTTTATCTTATCCACAAGATACGTTGTTTTTATGAGAGCCATTAAGTACTCGGTATTGAATTTGGAAAAATTTTGTTTGTAAAATATTTTTATCAAATATCTTAGCTTATCACTGAATAAAATCTGTGCTAACAGCTTTAAATTGTGGAAAGGCCTATATATCTAGGTAAGAATTCCATCATTTTATATATATTTTTTTATAGTTTTCATAATCTATCTGAAATAATCTGTAACTTATAATAAATTGCCATTTTAAAATTCAAAATGGTCTGATTTCTATTTATATTAGAAAAACGAATTATTATAGTTTTCAATTAAAACTTCATTTTTATTATTTTAAGTAAGTATGAAATGATCATATTTTTTTCACTTCATGAACTGCCAGTCATTTAATTTCAATATTGTATATATGAAGCGCGTCAGGAAACTAAGTACTCTTTCGTTCTATCGCAACCGTAGTAGTAGTACCGGTGTTCAACCCTTACGCACGCGTATCTCTGGTTGATTCTCAGTATAGTGACGCAATTACAACCAGATTGCTTTGTTTTGGTTTGTTTTATGAGTATTAGTGAGCGTTCACATTGTTTAAGATGATTGCCGACATTGAAGTGTGTTCTGTAATCCATTTTTTTACAGCAGGGAATATTAAGCCAGTTGCAATTCATCGCAGAGGTTTATGGGGAAAATGTAATGAAAGATGGAACTGCAAAAAAGTGGATTGAATAACTCAAATATGGGACCATCAATATTCATGACGAAGCACGGTCTTGGCATTCTTCTGTTGTCAATGATGGTTTAGTTGAAAATGTGAATGAGAAAATTCATGAAAACGAACGGTTCACAATAAGATTGTTTGGTGATGAGTTTCCACAAAGAGCTATTCTGTAACTGATGGCATCTTTCTTTAAAGAGATAATATACAAGTTGGTTTTCCTATATGACAAGTATCTGAACAAAAGTGGAAAATATGCAGAAAAATAGTTTCTGGCATGCTCTTTCGTGTAAAAATAAATTTTGTTTAAAAAAAAGATTTTTTATGGGTGTTTTTCAGAAACGGAACTTAATTTCCGGAAATGCCTCACAATTAAACACGGAACTTATCTGTAAATATAATGACCTTCTAGTTTTCACTTTAATTTTTTTATAATTAGTATTGTATATTACAAACTACAAAACCTTTAAAATTCAGCTATTGAAATAATTCTTAAATTTAGGCCTTTATTATCCATTTAATAAAAGATTTTTGTCTTCATTTTAACCGTGGAAAGAGAAAAATTCGTAAAATTTGTTAAACAATTGTTCTGCAAATCGTGGTCCGAATGCATTTTGTATGTAACACCGTTTCATCATTAACAATTTAATCACAAACATGTAAATGCTTAATAACATGAAACTGTAAGTCATTAAATCGTGCTTTTTAGTGCCTCATCATGTACCATTAAAAAATGTGTAACTTATAATTAACAATCGCGTTCCGTAATTTTCCCCCCGAGTACACGATCACTATGTTATCATCTACACTATTTTATCGGGGAGCAACAGAAAAAAAGCAATTATCTCATGACTTCAATTATAAAAAAAAAGAAATTAGTGACTCATTGCCTGTATCCTAATCTGTTTGGCAAAGTGCTGAATCAGTCTTACATGACATTACGTATAAAGGAGCAATTCATTACAATAAATCTTCCAGAACAGCTTAATGAAAGGAGAAGATGAGAATTAAGATAAGAATATTGTGTTTGGGCGACAAAAAACACTAAAAAAAAATTAAACTGAATAATGAAAATACTTTTAAAATAGAAATTTGAAAGTCTTTTACATCATATTTCATCTATTTCATCAAGGCTAAAGTTTAAGCAATCTTTAATTATTTTTAATTTGTTTCTGGAGTAGAAAAAACAAATACAATATCTGAACATAGTGTATGATAATATTCAACTGATAAAAGTCCTTATTTTATTTTTATCTGTTCTTGTTTAATCAAATGTTTTATTAAATTAATACGGACAGATAGCATATATTTTAGAATCAAAATTTAGTTTAGAATAACCATGTGTGGAAAATTCGGACAGTCTTGAGATAAAAATCAGTTTTTTCGTGAGATAATTAATATTTTAAAAATAGAAAACTATTATCTATAATAATAAATTAGAGTAAAATATTTTTTCAAGTAACATCAGGTCGGCGATTATCTTTTCAGCAAAAAAGTTTATTTTATTCCCGAATTTTAATTACCATTTTTATGAGGCAAATATTGATAAGCATAATCTAAATTTCTTTATTAGATTGTTGCATTCTTGTTTATTATTTGTTTTTGTTTCCTTATTAAGAACACTGAATAATTTAATATTCCGAGATAATAATCTTCTATTTATTTTATCTGTATAAATGTGGAATGTGATTTGAACACATACTTTTCTGGGAATTCAGTAAGATAACAAAAGATTATCAATTAGTTGCTAATTGGAATTGCAATACATGTGTTCTGGGATACAGAGTACCGGTATTTTGAGGTACTTGTACAATTTTGTTATTCCAGTATTCACAAGTGTAAATACCTTTTTTTTTTATATTTACTAGAAATTTTTTAAATTGCCTACACTATATGTCCTGGGATCGCTAACATGGCAAAACTGTATATACGTTTTTGTTTCTATGTCTCCCTAATGGGCGATATTAATTAGACTGCGAATATAAAGTTGCATCGTACAATCAAGAGAAGTGAGTAAATATGTGAATCATCCAAAGGGGCGGCTCAAAACTATCCTATTACAGCTCCGAATGATACTTCACACGCGCATGTTTCATAGTCTGATATTCGTAACTGTGAAAACAAGGTTATAGTTGTGAAGAAAGTGCGTAATATTACGATGCTTTTTTAAATTGGTGAGTTTCTTATTCACATTGTATTTGCATATCATACTTTAAAGTGTTCAAAATATGCTTCATATTCATATATATATATATATATATATACTCATAAATAATAACCCATAATAATGAACAAGAATAACTTTAAAGAACATGAAAAATCAGTTGATAACACTTATGTTTGGTTTCATTAATTATATAATGAAAAGAATATGGTGGCGCAATGTGAAAAAAATGTTCAAGAGTTATTCAAGTGAATGGATTCGGACTCCATTCACTGTCATAATTATTTTTGTGATATTTACACTCTAATAAAACTGGTAAATAAAACAAAGAAACACCTGTATTTCCTTTCTTTTTCTAAAATTTCTACTACGGGTATTAAAACCGTATTCCCGGTATTAAGATCTAAAAGATACCGGTATTGAACTTTTTGCTCGATATTGCAAGCCTTAGTTGCTAATATCTTAGTTGGAAATGAATAACTCTTATAAATTTTTTTATGGTATTGAATTTAATTTTGTGAGCTCTTATAATTTACTAAATATTGTCTCTAAAATATTCAAAAGCTTCTACATAATAAGAACATTTAAATAACTTTTCAACAATTAAAACAAATGTGCTTTTTCCATGCGATTTCTTTTGTAACATTGGAGGTCTCCTTTTGATCACCAGTCTATAAATTGAAAACAAATGTTGAAGTGTACTTATAAAATACAGATCATATTTTGCGATAAATTCTAATGAATGTATTATAAGGACGTCATGAAATTATAATCGAAAAGTTGGATAAATGTTGGTTTCTTTTATAATATTCCTTTTAATGATGTTGTTCTTAAATCGAAATAATAATTTTTAATACATTATTTCTCAATTAAATATTTTATTGTGTTAGCATGTTAAAAATTTATGCATTTCCTCTCCTTTAGATAACTAATACAACAATAAATTCCAATAACCAATTTAGGATTAAAAATACTTAGGTTTAGTATTGTTTTGATTTCAAGTCTGCATTACTTTCACCTATCACAAAATCAGAGATACTTGTATATTGATTTAATTAGGTATAAATGATACTATATTAGATATTATTTATTGAGCCTTTAGTAATTTGTCTAGCATACTATATTGAATTTTCTGAAGCTATTGAATGAAAGGTGCTATCATTTGATCCTCTATCTACCGCACTACGTTTTACTGCAGATTTTTTTCATGAAATACTTTTTTTGAATCACTACACTAAAAATTAAGGAATATACATAAACATAATACTAAACATTGGAAAATTTAATCCATTAGAGCTAATTAATTAATTAAAAATATTCAAGTATAAAGTTAATGATATACACTGTTCACTTAAAATAAATAATCAAATCGTTTTCTAAGGTCTTCATTTACATACAAAAAAAATGATACTTATCTTTTGAAATTAGCTATTTTTTCGGGGGAAAAAAGACAATCTTCACAATCCACTGAAAACGCCGTCAGCTGAAAACGTAATTTCTGCTATAAAACTATTCGCCTTCCCCGCTAAAATGCTCATCCTATAACCCATGCTGTCATATATCTTGGAAGAGTGGATTTAAAAGATTATTCTGTCGCCCATCCGGTATAGTGGTTAGCGACGCTGACTGCTGTGCCTTTGGGACTGGGTTCGAATCCCGGAGAAGACATGGATATTTGTAAATGTATAGTGTCTTTGCGGCATGGGGGTACTTTAAATAGCCGTCGAGACACAAGTCCTCCCGTAAGGTTGGTGGAAGGGAAAGAGAGGTGGGAGGCCCTGACAATCCCCAGGGTGTTCTCCCTCTAAATTGGGGGAGGGGAACTGAGCTAAATCATTCTGTCACCTGTATGGTGCTCAAAGCTACGGATAACGACAGGTGTCACTTATCCCTTAACCATGATGAATTTCGTAGGCATTAATGTGGCCTTTACCGATTAGGTGGCATTGGCAACAACAACAAAAGATTATTCCTGCTAAGTATAGTCAGAGTATTCGCAAAAATGGTTATTCTACGTAATTTTAAAGTGAGTAGTACTTATAAGTACCATCGGTAGATAAAAGATTAATAGATTATGATACAAATAGGACAGAGTCTTACAAAATAAATACTGAAAGATTTGGAATCATAATGAAATCTGCTATTAAATGGTTATTATTAGATATTTCCGGTTTTGAAGAAAATTTTTAACTTCAGATACTTCAGAGCTTAATGGAAAATTACTAAAATTAGTGCATGGGGCAACATGATAACTATACACGATTTGGAATTCGGCACAACCGAGTTTTACATATTCTGATTTATTCTTAATGGGAATTGAATGAAAACATTTTTATGACTTAAATATCAATTTCATTGTTAAATATTAATCAGTTTAGATGTATATAACTAGTTTTCATATTTGTATTTAAATTAGTGTTTAAAATTTAAAACAAAGTTGAAAAAACTGTAAAAAAGGAAAGATTAAATAAAAGTTGAAAAAAGAGTGATATAACGCATAGTTGATATACTGATGTTAATCAATGATCATGTATGTGCATGTATACCGTATTTATTCGAATTTAAGTCGCACCCCAAATTCTCAACAAGCTTTTGTAAAAATGAAAAATTAGTTTAAAATGGTTTGTCGATATCCAATTTTATGAAATTAAAAAAAAATTAATTGAGAACTAATAATAAGGGAATAAATCGTTATTTTACTAGTATTATAAACTTTTAAATACATATAAGAACCTACAATTGCTCTAAATGTCCTATTCACCGATATTTTCCTCTTCGATTCTAAGCCGAACCCGATTTTCGGTAGCATTACCAATGGAAAAAAAGTACGACTTAAATTCAAATAAATATGGTATATACATGTGGAGTTTTTAATGTGTGTTATGAATAACATATGTAGTTAACACGTACTGTAATATTTTAAGACTGTTGTAACTTTTATTGTAATTTCATAAACTCATATAATTTTCAGCAAAAATATATTGCACCTATTATTAACTTGAATGAAAATTTCTTATTGATTTGTTCCTTAATGTTATCATTACGATATATTTAAACTATGCATTGAATCTTAGCGATTGCATTTGCAAAATAAAAAAATAAAAATAAAAAAAATTACCCCAACGGATGATGTTTATTTGTGTATTCCCTTTCTTATATTGAAAACTTTACGCGGACTTCTTTGATTACATTGTTAAATACCCGTAATATTTTTTTTTATTTTTCATAAGAGAATGTGCAGAGCATAACTGGTGATAATTTTAACACTACTTAAGTTCTAGGCATAGTTTTTTTTTGAAAATATAAGCTTTGATTAGGAGCAAAATATGCATAAAAATAGATAAATAATAATGGGATTCGGGGTTCTCGAGGATTTTATGCAAATCAGTCGCAAAAAACAAGACAGATCTATAAGTGAGATGGAAATTTACTGTCAAAAATCCAATCCTTGACATACAGGATACACAGCGAAATTCGCAGAAGAAATCTCAGCAGGTCTTCACACATTCAACAGCGTTCAGATACTACTATCAGTGTCTAAAATACGCGCATAAAAATTACTCACAAGCACCCCTCGTCCTTCTCAAAAACCAAGCTAATCGCTAGATGACTCTTCATGGTCAAAGCAAGGCTACTAGTCACTAGTCAAAACAATACTGACTAATGACTAGTCAAAACAAGACTAACTTTTTTCGGTGAGCATATCTCTATTTATAGGTCTCGTGGACTTTCGAGAAAGATTCGCTTGCCTCTTAGGTCTTGAAATTAGTGTTTTACTCCACTAATTTTCAGAAGAATCCATAGATTCACAAACTCGCCAAAACTGAGGCCAACTTGGCTCGATCGCCATAATTTCGCCAAGTTCCCATTGAATCACCATTATACCGTAAGGGATGGTGCTGCTTGTGAATATTACACATTTAACATAAAATAAATATAGCATAGGGTAATATCAATGCATTACATATCCAAATACAAATTATTTACACTATTTTACACAAAATTCATAACAATATGTAGTGTTGGTAATTTATAAAGCCTTTCATACCGGACTTATAACTTCAACATTGCTTTTTTCGTTATCACTCTATACGGCAAAAGCTATAAAACATTCACTATTGCGGATATATTTAGGTCCTGACCATTATTACGAAAACAAACAAAAATACTTTTGATCCTTAGAAGAAAAAAATTATTTTTGGATAATATTATGAGTTAAACTTTGATTTTAAGTTTTGGGCTACAAAGAATTATTTAACAACAATAACAGTAAATTTGTAGACTTTGGTAAGATATGTTCCTGTAAACATTACAGGAAAAGATTGTTATTTGTATTAATACTTAATACGAACAAGGATAAATAAATTTTCATCAATACATTCTCGTTTGACCTGGCATTGTTGACACTGTAATTACAAATATAGATGACACTCCAGTTTACATCTTTTCAATATTACTTAAGACTTACTTATGTGTATAATTCCGTCACCTTAGAGGCACCACACCTAAAGCTAGCTACACAATTCAAGTAAATCTGCGCATTTGACTTAAATGCTTACAGCATTTTTCTACATGTATTCTAGGTATTGCATTTTTGTTTAAAAAAACATTCTGTAGAAAATATTTCTTTCAAATTTATTTTCCATATATCAGTTTCCTATCAGGATTTTTGACGTATTCTCTGAAAACATTAATGGGTTTCAAGGGTTCCTCGTGTAAACTTACGAATAATTAAATACTGAGTAATATACCGAATTGTACCAGTACGCTGACGATTTAGTTATACAAATTCTATCTTTTACAGCTTCTAAAAAATGTTCGTTATCATACACAGATCAAACTTGATGAATTCAAGTTCGCATGCCAAACGAAGTTTAATGGGGTTTTTTTGGGTTTAAGGATTCATTTACAAATGAAAATGAAATAATCTTGATTTCTTAAGATTTCCTTATTTCAATGATGTAAGTAAACTTATATCATCTATGTACTATTTTAATTTTTAGACATATCAGAATAACTTTAAAACAAGAAATAATATATAGCTATACTTCAAGATGAGTGATATTCTAATTCCTTTCTATTTTTTTCATATTTAATAAGAAACTGATATTATTTACAGATATTTTTTGATGATGGATTTAATAAATATATATCTTTTCAAAAACAAAAGTATTTAGTAATTATTGGATGCATCTACTAACTCCAGCAATGATATATATCGAAAATAAAATTCAGAACACATATAATGCTGATTAGAGTAATCTTAAATTTAATCTAAATAAGTGAAATTTTGATGAAGTATAGGTGAACACCTTTGTAAGAAATAAATTAATATTATTAAACAAATTCACCATACCAAACTTTTTATTTTTATTTTTGAATGGGTTAAAAGCAACCATCAGCTAGAATATGTGATATTAATTTTAAGGTCTAGTTATAATTATGATCAAGTTAAAATTTTAAAAAATAGTTAATATAAAATCGCTGAACTTATACTTATAAAAGCATGGAATATATTGAAATCATGAAATATGATTGTATGAGTTTATCCAAGAACTGGTGCTTTTGGATGTAATATTTTATAGTTATTTTATTTTCTGAATCGACACATTCCATTCACCTATATTCAAGCTATGTGTCTAAACTCGATTTAACTATTATGCGTGAAACTAGTAAAACAATGACTTGAACATTTAGTATTAAGATAACAAAACAGAGCAATTTGCGCTTAGATATTAAAAAGCTTATAAACTGAACTCTGTGATCTCATTTAATTTCTATAAAACTAAAATATTGCATTTAAAATGGAATTTGTATAACTATATATAGTATCAAATGATTATTTTTTATTATATTTTTTAAAGAATATAAAAGGTAAACTATTGAAATAAAAGCAATCGTTTGCAAAAAAGATCAAAATTTGAAAAATCTAGTTAAAAGCGAAATCGCAACTAAAAAAAGTTTACCTTTAGGATTAGACTAAAATAAATTTTGCTGACAATGGAAGAAACTGGCGGTGTTTTGAATGTCTCATACAACATAAAAGAATTTTTCAACCAAATATCCTTTTTAAACAATAAATTATTATTGACGATGTTCAAAAGAATGAAAGTATCTCATTTTTATTATAAATTGGAACATATTTTCTTCCACATAAAATTATTTATTTTTCAAAATTTTCTACTGACAACTTCTTAGAATTTTTACAACTCAAATAAATCTCAAAAAATTCCCAAAGGTTTAACATGAGTATTAGGAGTTATAAAATCAGATTAAATTGAAATAAAAGTGGTCTTATTACGTGGAGTTCAGTATACATGTTATTTCAAAGTGTGTTCTCGTTTTTTAAAATAATTTACACAAATTATCGTTTCGAAGAATTTGTAATTCAAAATACGATTCAATCTCAAAAAGGGAATAGTTGAAAAGAATCTACATAATTCCAAGAGACACAACTGAAAATAAAATTAAAACTCCTTCTTTCTGTGATGCAAACTAATGTATACATTGTTGCAGGAGTTTGAAAACTCAATTTCAGCAAGAAAAGGAAGAAAACAAAATAGTATATAAGTTCGTCAACTTAAATTCAATTTAAGTTGATTCTTATACTTAACAATGCTTCACTATACATAAAAAAAGTTTTAGTATTTGCTTGGTAAAATTCATTGAAAAATATTAAATATTTCATTTTATTTTACCTTATCGTGATATTTTTCCTTTCCTAGTTTTATTTTAAGCAAAGTGAATTAATAATGGAATTTCACTCAAATAAAAAAAATTAGTTTAAGAGAAAAATTATTCAGTTTTAGTTTCTTCTAAAGCTATTCACAATCAGAGCTAAAAAAGGTAATGTTAAGCAATTATACATAATTTAATATGCACACTTTCATATTACTATCTCAGAAGATTATTTTCTCGAATCTGTATTTTTTGCTTGTTTAATTGTATTAGATACCTCGTAAAGCACATTTTGAAACAGACTGCTTATGTAAAAAATACTCGTCTTAAATATTTCATTTATTACTTTAAACATATATATATATATATATATATATATGTATGTAATTTTACTTTTGTATTGCGCTGGAAACATAATTTGTTGTTGTACTCACGAAGTAAGTCTTACCATTATTGCATCGATATTAAAAATCTACACTATTATATATTAGTAGGATATAATTTTATTGTTATATTTTAATAGTATAGAGTATATTTTATTTGTAATATTTAAATATCTCTTATTATTACCTCTTTCTTTCTCTATGCATCAGTAGTATAGGCAAATTACAGGTGAAAGTTGGCTAACCCTAGAACTTTGTTTAAACCTGCAATCTTGGTTTCTAAGGCCAGGAATTCGCTATTGTACTACTGTGGCTAACATTTACTACTATATTGACTAATTATACTTAGGTTTCCCTGTACAATTATCTCTTATACCCACTACAATTACATCCATATAAATTAATATTGGTTGAGAACTAAAAATATACTCAAATCAACTTATTTCCCTATTTTTCTTAAATTATTAGTTTTTAAGCGATTATGTAAAGAATTTCGACTTTACCGACTTTTAATAATTAACTTATTTTGGTAAGATTTACTATTAGTGATTGTCACATTTAAGAATAAGAATAGATTTCATCATGTAACTGCTGATTTAGTTTTTGGGGTTTCAAACTTTATTCCTGTTCAAAAAGTTGTTTCCTGAGCATTGATTCAAGCGTTAAGCTTATCCTAAAAATTCAATGAGATCTGACGATTTATTAGTTTGGTCATCCACAGAGTATATACACCAAAATATTATGAACACCTACTCAATAACTCGGTACACCATTTTCTGCCTGCAAAAGAACTGCAACTCGGCTTGGCATAGTGACCATAGTACCAGTTCTTGGTAGATTATTGGAAATAGGTTGTACCAATTGTCTAAGAAGAAGTTGAGATATTTCTACATGAAGATGTTTGATCTCTGAGCTGCCTTTCAAAGAAAACCCAAATGTGCCCTATCAGATTAAGATCCTACGAGATAGGTAGTCAGGATATTAATTGGATTTCATTTTATGCTTCTCGAACACTTTCAATACAATTCTAGCCTTTTGACATGAAACGCTGTCCTGTTGGGAAAACAGTCACCAAATAAAGATGCAACTTATTCGCAATCATACTCAGTCTACAACTTAAGCGGTCTCTTCTACCAGAACTAAGGTTCCCATAGTCACCCACGAGAAGGTTCTCCGAAGCATAATGCCACCATCACCAATATCTGGATATGAAGGGAGCAACTAGTCGACTGTGGACTGTAGACGGTACCTGCTGAATGAGAAATCGGGATCCATTCAAACAGGAAACTCTATTGAACTTATTTATGGTCAATGTTTCTGAGCACACTTTAGGGGTAATAGACAATGACGCTTGGTCAATATAGGCCCAGAAGTGAAATATTCGATCCGAGTCATCAGGCCATTACAATCTGCCCTCTTTCAAATTCACTCAGATCAGCCGCCTTTCCTCTCACTCGCAAAAGTAAGTGCCAGAGTGATCATGATAGATTACTCTCCCCAGTAGCAGTTAAATATCATTCTTTCTTAATCATGTGGCTTTCACGAAATCCAGAGACCCCTTATTGAAAAATGTGGAGGTGTTCATATTGTTTTGACTCGACAGTGTTTAGTAGAAATGTGACTCACTCATCGCATCATCTCTGGAACTATTAGACCTACAGACTTGAAATTTGGATGGAATGTTTCTTTAGTTTAGTAGTGATCCCTTTTGGTTTTACATAGGGTGACCAATTTTTTTAGAATGAAATGAGGACAAAAATTTTACGAAAAAATTACAACGTAAATATATGAAACATTTTATCAATTCAAACCAAAACATACTAATAACTCTTACATCCCTTTTAATTATTTACTTAAACGAGTATTTTTACATTGAATTATCTTTTTTTGTCAATGCAAAATTTTCTAATACATTGGAACTTGCACAGCAAGAACTATCCTTCATGTTGAACTTTACGGTAAGTGCTACAGCTCAAGTATCAACGTTCAATCTCGTTTTCTCAATTTTCCAAAAATCATTAACAATTTAAAAAACTCTTTCAACTGCTGCATTAGTTCCAGGGCAGCGTAACGTAAATGCAACAAGGGTAATTATATTTTCATGTGGAATGTGTTCATCTTTGAAATGGTTCCAAATTTCCACCCATCTTTCATCAATTTAAACATGTTGATTTCAAAATTCTTCTCATTTTTTTAGAATTTAAATATGCATTTAGGCTTCTAATTTCTTCAAACAGACAATTATCATCCATTTTAACGTCAGGTATTTCTTCCGATATAAACTCAACACAGTTTTCTGGGAGAGTTGGAGACGCATAATAGTTCAGCTTGGGATCCTTGAACTAAGAGATAAACAGATCAGTTTTAAAATATTGAAAAGAAGGACAAAAAAGAAGAACAATTTTCAAAGAAGGACACCTATGATCATTTCAAAGAACCTATTACAGAAGGACTATACTCCCTAAAGGAGTATGATTGGTCACTTTATTTAACAGAAATCAAATTCCTGAGAGAGATCGAGGATTTGGATGGCATTCCATTTTAGAAAAATCATTTCCCATATTGGGGTAAAAGTTAATATTTATATACTTGACTTAGATCAGGGGTGTCTTACCCAAATGATCTTGCGGGCCACTTCGGAAAAAACATTATAATCTTGCGGGCTCCACATAACACTATGTACATTTATATCAGATTTGGAAACAAAGAAACATTTATTGGAGTGAAAATTTAAAACAAAATGAAATATTATTATTGTTTTCATTATTTTTCATGTATACAGATACATAGATAATATAATAATGTTTATATAACATAATAATAAAATGATCAAATAATTTTTACAATATTACAAATGCCATTTTCTTGAAAATTACGGAATTCCTTTCGAATTGATCTTTCATTACTCATTGTTGAAATTTGATTATGCTGTCATTCTCTCAAACGATTAAGTATACATTGCCTTTTATCTTAACCGTCCTGAATAATTTTTTTAAACTTTAAAAAACACCTCTGACTGCCTCTTGCTTTTTGGGCAATCCAAACAGAAAAGGAGGAGGAGAAATGAAAGTCGCACAGACAGAGAATCATGTACTATCGATAGTAAGGGATATGCATAATGCCCCATTCGGAATTCATTAAAAAAAGTGATTTATTATAGTAAAATCAAATGTTACTGTTTGATAAAATATAAATCTATTTTAATCTAAAGAACGTTTCTATTATCAAAAAGGATTTATTTTAAAACAAGAACAGTTAACAGGCAAATACATTATAGATTTATATATATATAAATTTTCCTCTTAAATAAATTTCAAAATAAAAGGTCTTTAAGATCATGATATTTAAAATTTTTTTAAAAAAAAGAGTAACTTACGTACCGGTGGGCCACATAATGCCCGCGGGCAGCGTATTGGACACTCCCCCCGACTTAGATAATTATATGTTAACAAATGAATAAACTGGGAAAAAACACAGGGTAAGTGAACTCTATTTATTGATTTGACTTGGCTATTTTGTTTTCTAAATCGTTCTTTTCGTTTGATTCTAAAATTTGAATTACTTAACATTATTCAAACTATTAATTAAATATTTTACCACGTTAACTTTTATTTATCCTTCCACCTCAATTCTTATACTAATAATTAGATAAAGTATTTGTAACTCAGCCTCCCATAGCCCTAAATATATAACAAGTCTAATAATTTTTCTCATAAGAAATCAGTGACACAAAACACATACGAAAACAGTTTATCTCAAGTTGTTACTACTGCACGAAAATTGTCATTGGATTCAAGTATAGCAGATGTGATAGACATTTTTAAAATGATTCTCCTCTTATGGAAACTGCTTTTATAACAACATTTTGCTTATATGTAACTAAGACATCTCTACATAGCTGAACTAAATCTTTTGAAAAATTAATATTGCTATCAAAATTACCACAATCGAAACAAGAACCGGGGTTTTCTGTCAAACTTTCTCGTCTTAAGGGTATTAAAATATGAATAAATCCCCTTCTGTAAACTATAAATTACAAACATGGTGCCTATGAATAGTATAGAAACTTTTTACCAACTTTTGTAAGTCTAAGTTGAACTTCACAGGATGATTCGATTTATCAATTTTTACATTATTGTATGTAATATGTATTAAATTATTTCATTTGAAAAGTTGTAATTTTTTTTAAAAAAAATGATTCAAAGATCAAAATTGAATAGAGAATACAAAATATATATATAAAATCAGGCATTATTTTCAAAAGTATTAAAGTTTTTCTTATGTAATAATTATGGAAAGAATTGAACTTCAAGATTTAAAAAAGTATCTTTTTCTTATTTATTTTTATTAATTAAATTATTTTGAAATCGTTTCACATTAAATTGTTTAAAATTCCATCCTTACGTTTCGTAAATTGAAAAGAAAGGTAGTTTTAGAAATCTAAGAATCATGTAATTTATTCGATAAAAAAAATTTGAAAAATTCGATATATTTTCTTCCAAATTAAAGTCTTAGACCTAATCAAGTTTTTTAACATTACTTTTGATAAGAATCATAATTGAAACTCGTTCCGAACTTAATGTTATTAGCGTATCAAAAGAAGACCCAGAAAGAAAAAGAACTATTTTATGAATATTATAAATATTTACTTTCCTTAGAAGATTTTTTTTATTTTTGAAATACCTGAAACAAAGTGTAAAATTTATTAATTTCAATATTACAATTATAAATTTTATAATGATGTGCAAATATATCAAAACGTTGAAGTAGTTAATATAGGAATGAACACCAAATATTTAACATTTTATGAGAGTGCTCCTCAAAGTTTGAATATTTGCGACCTAATATTCAATCATACTTTTCATCGCACCCTCCTCCATGCGATAATAATGGATGAAATTCGATAATACGATACTCTGACACTAAAGTTACAATACGACTTTTACTTCTTAAGGTATCCGACTACGTTCGGAACCATGATTTTGCAAAATCGTATAAATGGATAACATTTATAACATTTAAAGTCATTTAGACTAGAAAACTCATATAAAATATTTTTAAGAATATTATTACAATAAAAAGTTATTTAAGCACAATATTTTGACATAAAATGAACATAGAATGACCCATTTTCAAAATATTCTCCCTTTGTGAAAAATACTTCTATTATGATAATATTTTACCTGTATATAGCTCATACATCTGTACAGAGACTGAACAAGAATTTTAGAAATATACAACTTAGAGGTGGATGTATCCATATTTTACGACAACAGAGAGGAGAAATTTCAAGAAAAAAATGCCGATAATTGGTGATAACTCTGAAAATAATGTGAATTTTTCAAAAATTCTAGTTGAGACTCTCTGGAGAACTCTTTACTTTATCTAAGAACACACACACACACAAATATTATTATTATAGAAGCACTTTTTTATAAAAGGAGAACGTTTTGAAAAAAAGGTTATTCTAAGTTAATTTTTTATCAAAATATTGTATTTAAATATTTTTTTTTGTCATAATGTCCTTAAAACAATTTTATACATGAATTCTAATCTAAGTTAAAGTATATATCATGAAAATTATCAATTTATGGGCTTTTTTAAAATCACAATTCCTATCGTAATTGGATACCTTAAGTGCCGGCGGCGTATATAAACGTCTCGCTCAGCCAGTGGGCAAAAGGCCCTGGACGTATATATACGTCTTTTCGAAATTTAATCTTTTCTCTTCACTGCTATCCATAAAATTATTCTAAAGGTTTTGGAATGCTATATAATGACCTTGACAGTGTTTGCGAAAGATTAACTTAATTCAGAGGATTTTCTTATTTATTCTCTTTCTCCCCCTCCCCTACACCAAGTACGCTTGCATACGTGCAAAACGGTGGCATTGGGGAGCGATTCGCGTAACTTACAATCGGCAGTTAAGGGATTAATTATAAACCGTAGAAATTATCTAGATAAGTGTTAAATTTTGCATATAACTTTAAGTATAAATATGACAAGCCTATAGGGCCACTGGTAATTATTAAATTTGTTCTTAACTTAATATTGTTAAATTAATTATAAAATACATTGTGCAGCACTCATACATATATAAGTATATTATAACAGTGTAAATGTGTATTCTGTTTTTTATTATGTCAGAAAGTATTTTGTTTACTTGCTTTCAATAAATTAATAATTTTTTAAAATAATCTTTTTGTTTTCGACTTTTTGATATGCTCGCGCCCCCCTCCTAGGGTTATCACATACCCTTAGGAGGTACACTCCACAGTTTGAGAAGTGCTGCCTTATATTCTCTTGTCCTGAATAACTTCATGTCACAATTATTACACCATGTTAGAATCAACTACATAAGCGACATTACATTAGATATTATCCTTTTAATCAATGACAGATAGTCTGGAATGATATGCAATACCTTAATAAAGCTTAATTAATCGTACAAAGGATATTTACCAGGATTTTATTTCGGCATGGTAAGGACCTGTCATGTCAAATCTGTGTGAAGCTAATTATATATCATAATCTGTCATTAATATTATAGTTCGCTTCTGGCTCTCAAAAAATTCAAAAGCTCAGTTACTCGTATTTGAGAATGACTACTACAAATTTGATAGAAAAGCGTACATAATTAATCGATCGATAAAACACTCTGAATGTCAGTCGTTCGTTTTAAATGTGACATATTTTATAATTAGGCAGCTGTTGAATGACATATTTGACATATTGGTACTTAAATGCTTCAAAACCGAATTAATTTAGCAACCAGAAATGTATTTTTCTTAAATTGTTTATATCCTTTTTTTATCATTTAAAATAATTTTTAAAAAAAATCTTAATTTGCAAACTCTTATTCGCTTAGTTTTTCTATAAACATTAGAGTAACTTTTATGATTACAAATTGCAATGGATTATAAATTTCCATCATTTCTTCTATTAATTTAATTCACAGATAATTTCGTATTTAAAATGATTTCACTACAAATAAAAAAACACGTAAATATATTTCTAGAAATAAATATTCCTGGCAATAAAATTGCAACACCACGAAAGATGGATAGTACAAACTTCAAATTTCAACGAAAGACACATGCTGTAGTATGAAAAGGAGGAGCATTTAAGCTTAATTGAACAACGCAAAAGAAAGAAACGGCATCTCAAACTCTGTATAATAGGAAAGTTGTTGAGCAGGTTTCTCATTCGTAAATCTCATTTGTGAAAAGATCGCAGTACGCATCGCATAAAAAAAAAAGGCTATCAGAAACTGTCAGAATTAGATAAGAGCAGTATCGTGGTCTACCGAAAGTACGGTTTATCACTCCTCTGGTTCTGGTACTCATCGGAATCACATTAATGCCATACGAATATGACATCGAGTGGTACAGGTAAGTCAGGCTGAACGCCATAGAGGATTTGAAGAAACTCTCGTCTCTAACACTAGAGAGGAACGACATTTTTGGTCCTGCCAGATCGTACACCCACATCACAGAACTTAATTCGGAAGCGGGCTAGTTTGTAGTACGACAAATAACCGCACGATATCTGGAGGCGTATGAATCGCCTATATGGTGACATTTATAAAGGCGATTGTGGTGCACTCAAAGACACAAATGGGAATTGAAGTGGCATTACATCCTCTTTCCAGACTTCTCGATCGTGCATGCTGCCACAGTTTGGATGTCTTCTGACCTAAGGAAAACACACATGGCTTTCTAGTTTTTGATATTGTCATACGATATCATATCGTTTTAGGGAAGTGGGTAGCCTAGTGGTTAGAGCATCGGACTCCAGACTGAAGACATAGGTTCGATGTCCGATGCCACCAAATACCCTCCGAGTACACACAGAGTACGTGCTCGTTAAATCAGTGGGTCCGAAAGTCTTGTGCGCGGTCGCAGAAGAAACCACAAGTGCAGGGGGCTGGAGAATATTTCCCTCCCCTCCAGTTCAATGCCTAAATTGTGGAGGTGGAGATAGGTGGTGTCGCCATCTACCATAAAGAAGTCCAACCTGTCTCAGGCTCTGGCAACATTCATTCCTTCCCTTCGGAAAGAACACGACAACAACATATCGTCATACGGACCATGTTCCTTGTGTGATGTTATGCGAAACTATTGGGTACACGGCATGAACGCCTTTTATACGCGTCGCCAATCATCTGAGCAGTCAGACTAACATTTTTCAGATTTGCTGTGCCTTTTTTCAAGTCTCGAAGACTTCAGTTTGCAACAAGGTTAAGGAAACTGAATGTTGCTCATCGTATCCTGTTCTGCCTCGATACAGAAAGCGCTGGTTTCTTACCCTGGTCGGAACGTTCTCCAAATTTTCTCCCATTGAAAATATCTGGTTGTGGGTTGCAGAAGGACTGGGTGGATATAGCATTCTTACCCCTGGGATTTATGAAATGTGGCATAGACTTGAGGTACCATTGAAGGATTTGCCAATATTTGCCATCCAAGTACGACTTTATGCCTAGCAGGTTTAGAGCCGTTTTAGATATCAGGAGCTTTAGCTCTGCGGGCACATTTCAAACCCTGTATGCCCTCAAAATCCGTACAAATTTAATTTGCTCTTTTCCTAATATGTTATATACGTACAATGATTAAGGTTTTGTTATTTTCCTTCTTTCTTGGTGTGGAATTGTTTATTTTTATATTTATTTATAATTTGTGGAAATAATTTAAGAAATTATGAGTTATAAATGAACACTATTTAATTTACGTTTTTAATTGTGTAAAACATTAGTACTCCCGTAAGATTTTATTTTGTTTCTTTTTAAATGTTGACATGCATTGCTCTCTGCCCTCTTTAGAATCTGCGAGAGAGGTTTAGGAGTGTTTTTTTGCTGTAATTACTTTAAATACAAAATACATACATAGTCCAACTCACACAACTGTAATTTAGTTTGAAACTGGAATACCTATTTTAACTAAAAGATCCACTGAAGTCAAAATCTCTGAAGCACGCCTTCTTTTGGGATTCAAGAATCAAAACATTCATAAGATACGTTTTATTAGGCTTACTCCAAAAACAGGCAGGTGGGGACGAAAAAATAAAAAAAGGAATTATATAATAGTGTATGTGTGTGTTTTAATAAAATATAAAGTGTTAATAATTTTTAACAATAATTTTGTAGTATTTTTAGTTAAAATCTTATTAATTCGTATTGAAAAATATTTGTCTTATCTTTTGAATATCCGTTGCTTCTATATGAGAGGTAATCAGCAAAATTCTATTTTGTAAGATAAATTTTCTATAAATACCTAAGTTTTATATGCAACCGACAGATAAAATAAACAAACATTATTCAACGATTGGATTTAATGCCTTAGACTTATTGGAAATTTTTCTTGCTTTTATTTAAGTTAATTGTTTCGAATGCTTTTAATTTTTTTATTTTTATACATATGGGTGTTGTAATGACTTCTCTCAGCTTTGGGTTAACTATTTATTTCAACATGAAAATCATCAAAATAATAAATAAAAGGGTATATTCTAATTACAGTTCAATATCACTTTCGAGTCTCTTTCGCACTCTCTTCCGTTCCTGGATATACCCAGCCAAGAGACCGCTGTACTTCGCGGGCTCGTTCGTAATCAGTTCGAGTCTCTTCCGTACTCTCCCTCGTTTCCTCTATCTTTCAAGCCAGGAGACCGCTGTACTTCGCGGGCTCGTTATCGCTCTTCCTATCGCTCAAGGGACGGCCGAACCGCTCCCTTCAAAGATCCAGTCTTTTTTTTCCTCCGGACTCTCTACCCGTTTTATATCATTTCTTTCTCCTAGTCATCCACCGCTCCCCTGTTTGTCGGCCTCAGTCCCTCTGGGTCTGCTGCCGCCTTCCGGTCTCGGCTACCTTGATGTCATACATCTCTGCCGCGCCCAATTCGGTCTCGTTTCCGCTATTCCCAAAGAGACGCCAAGGCTGGGTGTACAGTTGTATGTTCTCCGACGCGACGGCGCCTCCGAGTTCTGGGAAAATGAACACACAATGATAAGGCGCCTCTTTTTGACAGTCCGGTCAGCTGGGCAAAAAAGGTGCCGAAACTCGACCACCCAGCTACG